>OX638135.1:74293274-74893274 GCA_951804985.1 Dryomyza anilis | reverse complement strand
TTTTTTTTCCACGTTGTACTGATACATCCTGCCGTGACTTCTGACTGTTGGTCCTTTTGCTGGTACATATTTTGGGAAACTGCGAATCCAATCAGCGACAGACTCTTGGCATCCAACCCAGTAAAAACGTTTCTTTATCTTCTCGACCGTTTTATTAATGCCCAAATGACCTCCACTAGATCCAGCATTCCCCTAATGGTATTCCCCTAATATCCCTTTTATTTTTGGCTTGGGAACAACAATCAAACTTCGAACAAAGACGTCCCATCTTCACTTTCCTATACACGATATAAGCAACCATCTTCCAGCATTAGACTCTGCCACTTTGCCCAGTGCGCTTTAGTTATTGGGCCGTCGGATGCTATCTCTTCCCACGAAGGCTTTCTTTGCTGCTCCTTGAACATCATGATTTTTGTGAGGTCGGGATCACTCTTTTGATCAATTTGAATTTGTTCCGTAGACCATTTTTCTTCAGGTAAAACATTCAGCAAGCGAATGTCAAGTATGTCAGCCTTTCCTTCAGCTCTTAAGCAATGTCTGCATTCTAGTTTACATGGGCGTCGTGAAAGCGCATCTGCATTTCCATGATGTACTTCTTAACGATGTTCGATTGAGAAATCGTAGCTCTGTAATCGCTCTATCTAATTCGCAATTTAACCTTCCGGATCTTTGAACTGAAGTAACCATCTTAGTGCTGCGTGATCGGTTCTCAAGTGAAACTGTTGTCAGTACAGATGCTTTCACACTTCCAATTACTGCAAGAAACTCCCTCCTGGTGACACAGTAATTTCGAATCTAGAACTATTTTTTCTTTGTCTTCGCGTCGACTTTCTGAAACTATGATCTATAATACTGAGAAGAAGCTTTTAAAACCCAAAAAAAAGTGATCTTGTGATGTTGCGCAAAGAGCTTAAAGGACATTTTTGAACTTTTACCGACTATTTTCAATAAAATTATTATTACTCCAATTGTAAAAAGATATCACTAAATTTTTTTTCTTTATTTAATTTAAAATCTCTTACTGAAATTATGGTTTATTAAATTATAAATTTTTAGTAAACCGTTACAGTTCCTGGGCTTGCCAAACACGTAAAATGTTGACTTTTTTTTACTATAGAAATTTTAACGGTCGAAAATTTTCAAATTTTATTCTAACGAGTTTGGGATAACATTTTTGTATTATTACACATACAATTATCTTTAAAATGATATGTCACACTTATATATTTCAATCTCTTTTTATTAGTACATAGTAAAATTCTCCACTCTTGCCTAAAACACTTTGAACCCAAAAGTTGATGCACACCCCAAATTATTCAAGAAAATGTTTCGGGTATCCCTCCCGAGATCAAAATAAATAAAAATTTGTTAGCTCATTTTATTAAATATCACGGTTTAATAATTTTTTTGGAGTTTTTTGATTTTTTTTAATAAAATGTTGAATGCTTTTTTTTTAACTTTTTAAGTTTTTCCACTAAAAAAAACTTTAAAAGTTTTACATAATTTGTTCACCATTACGGTTCATAATAAATAGTAAAAAAAAGCGGTAAAATTGTTTTTTCAAAAATAATCCTTAAAGAGCATTATATCCTTAAGTTGTTCTTACATAGAATAACATGTATACAAATATTTATCAAACTAAAAAATCAATCAGCTAACTTCTAAAGTAAAAGAGATATTACAATTCAAAATCCAATTTTTGTGAAAATTAATCGAAAATATTATAAGATTTTAGTAAACCATAAATAATGTAGTTTAAACTCATCAATATTTTTATTGAACCACGTTTTCTAAAAGTATACTTTATTAGCTATATTCTTGAATAAAAATCTAATTCCTGTCGTGGATATTATCAAAGATATTGATCCAGAAATTAACCCATTATATAATTTTATTTTTTGATTTCAATCAAAATATATTATTTTTTAGGTTAGATGTGCATACGTTTACTATTTACTAATAATACGATATCTAAAAATATAAGAGTGACATATCATTTTAAAGATAATTGTATGCGCAATAATACAAAAATGTTATCCCAAACTCATTAGAATAAAATTAGAAAAATGTCGATCGTTAAAATTACTATAGTAAAAAAAAGTCTACATTTTACGTGTTTGCCAAGTCATGAAACAAACAGTTAACTAAAAATGAATAATTTAAAAAAACCAAAATTTCAGTAAGAGATTTTTAATTAAGTAAGAAAATTGAGTCTTATCTTTTTACAGTTGGTGTAATAATGTTATGGAAAATAGTCGTTAAAAGTTCAAAAATGTCCTTTAAGCTCTTTGCGCAACATCACAGGATCACTTTTTTTTGGGTTTTAAAATCTTCTTTTCAGTTTTAGAGGTCCTAGTTTCAGAAAGTCGACGCGGATCGAAACATTTTAAGATTTTTGGTTTTTGAATCAGTCTAATGTACATAGCCCCAAGAAGCTTCAAGGGTCATGTAGGTTCTGTGGTCTGGGCCACTCCTTTTTTTTTTTTACAAATTAACCAACGCTCAGGGGATGCCCCCTATTCATGCAATGCACAGTGTTGATCGTAAGAAGGGATGATTGGTTAAATGTTTTGAACTTGCCAATATGAAAAATGCCGGGAAAAACGGACGCAGGGAGATTGTTCCACAAACGTGTCGTGCGACTGAAGAACGAATTATCTCTATAATGCGTGGTTCTGTTGAGAGTCGAGTGGACTACAAAGGGGTGGGCTTGATTTGATTCCCGAGTAGAACGAGAAAACACACGACCTGGTGGAATCAGGCCATGTATTTCACTCGAACACTTACCGTTGTAATACCTATAAAACAGGCTTACACACCCAACGGTCCTTCGGAGCTCAAGACAACCAATAGACGATGAGATATTTTCATCCCCTATCAAATATATCGCACGTTGTTGAATTCGGTCCAGGAACTCCAAGGAGGATTTTGAAGCTCCTGCCCAAATGTGCGAAATTTGCACTCAAAGTGGTGGGACCTACAGTTTTTTCCGAATGGCGGGTGAGAGCTTTTCATAGGCAATATTTTACTCTTGTAGGTTCGCCATTTACTGCCGAGAGGTAGCGCAGTATAGAAAAATGTTTCTATGAAAAGATGTTGTTAGCCCAGTCCAGGCTTGAACACTCCTTTACGGCAACTATTTTATCTTAATCGGTATGCACTCCTTCTGTGTTAACTCGATGACTCAGATACTTGACTTCTTTCTTGAAAAGTGAGCATTTCTTTGGGCTAAGTTTTAGCCCCGCCTTTTCTAATTGAAGAACCACTTCATCTAGATTTTTTAGATGTTCGTTGAAATCCTTGCCCATGACAATTATGCCATCAAGGTATACCATGTAATTTTTCTAGTGAAACCTTTTCAATACGTGCTCTATCTTGGTTACATCATTTAACTTTCGGCAATCAACGCAAAAGCGAGTACTACCATCTTTATTTTTAACCAACACACTGGTGAGCTCCATAGGCTCTCTGATGGTTCCACCACACCATTTTTTCATCTCTTCGACTAAATGTGACACTTTGTCCCGTTTTGCAAGTGGCACTCTTCTTGGTGCTTGACGAATTGGTTTAGAGTCACCAGTGTCTATTCGATGTTTTACGATGGAAGTTCTCCCGTCGTGTTTAGCAATTAGTTGTTGTACTTGACTCCTTTATTTGACAGCAACTCATTTATAAAATTGTGAGTAGATTTCTTGTCTATTTGCGGTGTGGCATAGTCCCTTGAGGGATTTGACTCGCAATTTATAATTGCTGATGCCTATTGACACTGGTCTATCACTGTTCCCTTTTGAACAATAACTTGTTTAATTTACAGACTCTGGTCACAATCAATATTTAGTTGGATCTCCGTGTTGGCATAACTTAAAAGTTTTCTTGTTAAATCTAGTGTGAAACCCTTCCTTATCATGAAGTCCATGACAAGTATTATTTCGTCTACTATTTTCGCCACTATAAAATCATGCTTAACTGTCGTAGTACCAATCGTGATTTCCTTGGGAATCTTTTCTATGATAGGGGCCTCTTCGCCTGTAGCTGTTTGCAGTCTTATTCCTATAATACTACGTTCTTAACAAGGTTTTATTCTTATTATTGAGTGTGAAGCTCCCGTATCCAATGTTAACATATATGCTGTACAATCAATGTGTCCTTCGAAAGTTAAGCTATTTGACTTTCGAGAAATTTGTAAAATGGAGATTCTGGGGCAATCGTTTATGGTAGTCAGATCGTGCCCCGCAGAATTGACTCGTTTTAGTTTAAAGATTGATTAACATTTACGTTATGATCCTGTCTTTCTTCATGTCTGTGTTCACCTGCAAATTGATTTATTGAGCGATTGCGTTTATTACGACAATCGCGTGCCATATGCCCATATGTATCACAGTTGTAGCATTTACCTTTAAATTGAGTGTCTCGGTTGGCAGCTGTGTAATCTGGTTTAGCTCCACTTTTTAACGCTTGGCTAATTACTTGAAGTAGGTCTTCATTCTCCACATCTAGTTTACGGACCTTTGGCGCTGGGCGGTACAACGTAGTTGCTGTCTCCTGCGTTAGCGCTATGGTTACAGTTTCCGTAATTGTCACTATCGGCATTGTCACTGTTGCACTTTTGTCTCCTGATTGCGTATGCCATCAACGAACGCATCTATCTTGCACTTTTCTATGAAAGCCTCTCGACGTCCGCCGTATACGCCTGCAATGTTTCACCATTTCGTTGCCGAATCCTTCAGTCCCATCATGTAGATCTGCTTCATGTTATCACTGCCATATTTGCGCTGCAATGCACCCATAACCGCTGTATAATTATTTCTATCGCTTTCTGAGACAGTCGGCAATACATGTTTCTGTTCAATTTTCTTGGAATTTTCTGTTCTGTTCTATTTTGCTGGAATTTTCTTGAAATTGTTGTTGTATAGCTCCGAGCAACTGGTTCATATCAAACACTTGAGACTGAACTTTTTCTTCTGTGTCCAGATTTTTCGATGACGCTGTTGTAGCTTTCACTTCAAATTCGTGCTCTGTGAGATTAATGCCTTGGAACTGAAATTCCTCCATTACTTTCGTACCAGCAGTTCGAAGATCACGAGCTCCTTCTTTAGCTGGTCGACTTTAAGTTGCTCAAGTTTACCCATTTTGTATCACAATCCCACTTCGGACACCAATGTTACGAAAACTCAGTCTACGGAAAACTGTTCTACAAATTCGTATCACTGAATTGTGTAGTATTATTTCAACTAGTATTAATTAACTTTATTTAAATAACAACTTAACAACAATCACTTATATCAACTGCTGTATTACTTCAATTTATCTTTACAACGTTCGCTTTCGAGAACCTTCTACTCGTTTCGTGAATGACGCATGCTATTAGCTTCTCATTGGCACTCATATGTTTTAATGTGCTGATCTTCCATCTCTTTCTGGCACATTGCTTAGTGCGCTGAATGATCTTCCGTCTCTTTCAAACACATTTCTTTGTGCGCTGAATTTTCTTGCGTCTCATTTATTATTGTTGATTGCTTGCACTATGGGGCAAATTACATCTTTTCGTAACAATATAATGCATAAAAACTTGTTGTTTTATTACGCGTTTGCCCCTTATCCCAAAAATTAAAATCCGAAAAGCATGTGAATTTTGAGATTATGTTGATTAAAAAAAAGACTTATAAAAATACTGTAAAATTTAGCTCCACTTGAATAAGGCCAGTTCAAATTAATGATGAAAAACATCAGAGATACTGAAATCCTGACGGCAATAATTATAAAACATGACATTATTTATCATCAGCTTCACTAATATTGTAAACTGACCATTAATTATCACTTTCTCTACTGTTTAACACCCTCTTTTAACGATTTCTAATTTATAAAAGTTGACTTTTTATAACATAATCCTTGTTTTTTTTATCCCTGATGAACATATCGGTTAAATGTTATAATTTAATTATAGAGAATTGCAAGGAAAATGTTTGGTTAGTTTTGATACCATCATTTTGTTTATGTAGACTTTTCAACAAGGACCTTTATAATATCTCTAAATGAGAAAAACTTGAACATAAAATTGAGTATTCTTTTGCTCCATCACAGCGCTTTTTAACATTGGTCAAATTTTCTACGATCAAAAACATTATTTGGTTTCTAATACTTTAAAAATAAGGTAACATTGTGCAGATAAACATCAAAACCTCATATTCTCTTGCCGTATTAGTACTTAAATGTGGCTTTGAACAAATTTATAAATACCTAAATCCGTTGAATTTGAATGCAACCAATGTCATTTCCACAGTTAAAATAAAATGTTTAAGCAATTCCACTGATGTCCAACATAAAATAAAAACATCATGGATAAGAATAGCAAGGATAAGAATAGCATCATGGATAATAATAGCAATGATAAAAAAATTTAACTTTTTTATAATTAGAAAACCTTTCTAGAGTGTGTGAAACGCGAGAAAAAAAAGCTTGTTAATGGTCATTTAACAATAATAGTGAAGCTGACAAATTATACTTCTTTTTTTTAAATTAATGGTGGCAGGATTTCAGTATCCTTGATTAAACAATATTTTAATTGAGGTACTCCTTAAATTTGTGACGTGGACTACTCTTAAATTTTTTGTACTAAAGTTTACAAAAATCCATGGTTTACTGTGTTTTTCATCATTAATTTGAACTGGCCTTATTCAAGTGGTTTAGGAACCTTACCTCAAGTTATATTAAATAACATGCCTATTTCAATGTCAAATATATTGCATCAATTTTCCCGAATTTAAATAAATAAATAACCAGTATAATCATATGGGGAACTTGGATTAAAGTTTTAATATATATTGTGATATTTTTTTTCGATTTGGTGGTTTAAATCAAATTCTTAAATTTTCAAAAAATAAATCGTACTCTGAAAACCACAAATATATTTCTTAAGTTATAATTCGAAAAATGTACAAAAATCTATAAAATTAAAAAAAAAATCAAAAAAAAGTCCAAAAATCATGGATTTTTTAAGTGGATAAAATCCAAAAAATCCGGCCGGAGTGAAGCGGATAATAATTTTATAATGTAGTATTTTAATTACAATACTCAAAACATATTACGAATTATTAATTTTATGATATAGTCGAATTACATTTTCCTAGTATTTTATTAAAAAGAAAATATATTTTAATTATTTTATTGTATAATTTATTTTATTTAAAAGTCGAAATTGATTTGTTTTTAAGACACAAAGATAATTCATTTGATGTTGGCTTCAGTTTCCAATAACTGATTGTTATACTTGAGTCTGCATTTATTTTTGAGTACGTTGCCATAATATAATGTATTTATATTAAATACATTAAGTCCTTACCAATGTCTCGTTTAATAATGTCGATTATTGCAAAAAATGCAGGCGTCCATTTTGGGCAAACACGCAGAATGATGTATAAAACGAACATTTTTATATTCGTGTTTATGTTTATTATGTTTGTTATTATAAGAGGCAACCATTAAAACAATAATATTTATTCTATTAAAAATAATATTATTGAAATATTTAATTTAATGGTTCCGAATTTTGCGAATACTCGAAAATGAATTAGAAAACTTTAAATTAATATGAAAAAACTATTAATACATGAACCACTTAATACTTAATTGGACATTTTCTTCTGAGTGTATATACATGAAAAAAAAATTATATATTTTTATTTTCTTATCTCGTTTAACCCTTATGTGCTACTTGTGTTTGGAAGTATATACAATTTTATTACAAGTCTTCGATAATAAAAATTAAAATAAGATATTGAGTTACACTAATTTTCCAAATGATATTCGTGTATTTTATTTTTTAACTGGCTTCAAGAATCCATTATCAGAACATTGACATTTTATTTTGATTTAACACAGCACAATTCTTCAAAATCATTAACTTCCGGCTGTAGAGTATCAGTACCTGGTAAAGGAAAACAAAAAATATATATTACAGTCCATTCTCTAAAGAATTATGAACGTAATATCAAAATAATAACCTGAAACCCGTTTTTAAATACCTCAAGTAGTTTACTAAATATAAAATTGTAAAGTCGAACATTTTTTTATTTTCAAATTTTGTTCATATTTTTTTTTTGGAAAATTGGACTTTTACGCAAATTTTTTTTTCTTCAGTAACATGTACTTTTGTTATATTTTTTGATAGATAACATTACTGATAATCTTTTAAATGATAAAACTTATCCAAAATATATTTAACCAATCTGGCAACTCTGTTTAAAGTTTTTTAAAAATGTTTGACTTTGACCCCTTGCAGAAAAATTTTCAAAGTTCAAAGTCAAATTTTAAGTAATCAGTTTTAAGGCAAAAGTGTCATGATGATAGGGTTAACTATGATTTAGATATGTGCAATTAAATTCAATGTTAGTTTTGCATAGTTTCCCATACAAAATACTAAACTGGATTCTGATGTAGACAATTTTGTATTTCGTATGGGAAATTATGCAAAACTAGCATTGAATTTGATTAAACATATCTAAATAATAGTTAACCCTATCATCATGAAATTTTTGCCGAATAAATACTAACTTTATATACATCGAACTTATAAAAAATAATTTGGAAATATATACATTTTACAGGTAGATATAACGGTTTTGTGACAAGTCCTTTTAAAAAAATTATATTTTCTGAAATAAAATTGTCCTGCATATATACTTCGACGGGCAATAAAAGGTTAAAAAATGTTTAGAACTAATTTATCTTTTAAATTGCATACCTAAATTTTTACGTTGGGCTTTGAAAACTTTTCTGCAGGTGTGCAAAATGAAATTAAAAAATACGAAATTTTTATGAAACATGATGTTAATTAATATATCATTTTGCACACATATGTAAAGTAAATATATAAGTGTTTGGTATCACTAAAAAAAAGAGATCGGAGGAATCTATGTGGCGAAACGTGTCGAACTGATGCATGCTGTATATAAGGGCGCCGCATCTGAGGCACAGCACTTTAGTAGTAATTGTAAAGTGGTCGAGTACGTCTCGTGTGAGAACAATGTCAAGTTAAATAGTGGACATGCAGCAGTTGTTAGAATTTAAAATGAGTAAAGTTGTTTATTAAAGTGAATTAATAAAGTTATTTATTATAATGTAAACCAAACATAAGCGTGTTTTTATTTTGTACACAATCCAGAGATTCGAACTTGTAAAACAGTTTTCCGTAGATTGAATTTTCGTAACTGGACACAGAAGGAAAAGTACTGTCCCAAGCACTTGATCAGCCAGTTAATTGCAGTTGTGCAGCGGCAGTTTCAGAAAAAGGAAGAAAATTCCAATAAAGTAGAGCAGAACTTCAGGAAAATCTGAACAGCTTCAAAAACATCGAAGCAGCTTCTAGAAATTTCTAATACAATTAATAGAAAAGTAAATAAGCTTGAAGCGTATATAGACGACGTTCGTGATAAAATGCAAAAATTGGAAAATGGTTTCGACAAAAAACTACATGGTGCCGGTGGCACGAAGCTGAAACCGCCGATGTACGATGGAACATCTGCGTTCAGCATTTTTCAGCTGCAATTTGAGACAACGGCTGTAACTAATTGATGGAACAAAGAAGACATGGTAGCAGTGCTTATTGTGGCACTAAAAGAAGGCGCAGCCGAAGTTTTGCGTACAGTTCCGAAATGTGACATAAACAGTTATTCAGCGGTCATGGGTGCACTGCAACAAAAAGTGACCACATGACAGTGACCACATGACACCTATTTACAGTATACAGCTGAAATTCCGAAGGCAAAATAATGGCGAATCGTTACAGGAACATGCTACGGATATTGAGAGACGTGTACCTTTGGCGTACTCCGATTCAGCGTGTGATTTCTTGGAAATGTGCAAGTTAAATGCGTTTGTTGATGGCATACGGGATCCTCAGACAAAACGTGCCGCATTGACTATGCCAAAGGTGATATTTATGGAAACGGTCACAACAGCGCTTACGTAGGAGATAGCGACAAACATGAGGAGGACGGAAATGCATGTCAAGTAGTAGGTAGAGCGTCCAAATTCAGCGTTAAATGCGGACATTATGTTGCCAACGGAAATGTAAATGCTACAACTGTGAAAAATATGAGCATACGCACTGTCGTGAAAAACTTAAATGTGTAATTGTGCAACCACCTTAGGGATATAGACTAGAAAAGAGATCTGAGAATAGCCAAAATAACACCAGGGACTATCGGGGTAATTCAGGAACTGTGACGGCACGAGTTTGTACGAAGGAATCTGAAGTCCCTGAGAGAAGAAGAAGAAAAAACGAACATAATTCACATGCGTTCATTGGGTGTAGTGCCAGATGACCAATGGACTCTAGAGCAAATACGAAATGATCAAAAGAAAGACCCCGACATCGCAAAAATTAGGACGTTCAATGAACAACAAAGAAAGTCATTATGGAAAGAGATAGCATCCAACAGTCCAATAAGCAGGGCTTACTGGGCGCAGTGGCAAAGCCTAAAGCTACAAAATGGTTGTTTTTACCGTGTGTGGGAAACTGAAAATGGTAGATCTGCACGAAATTTGATTGAAATACCAATGTGGATCCAATGGAGGTCACTTGAGTATTAATAAAATTATGGAAGAAGTCAGGAAACATTTCTATTGGGTCGGATATCAGAAGTCAGTCGCCTATTGGATTCACAGATATAAGCAATGTGTATCCGCAAAAACAACACCTGCCAGGAGTCGCGGTAAGATGAATAAATACAACGTAGGAGCACATTGCGAACGTACTGCCATGTATGGACAAAAGCCGATTCCAAAAAGTGTTTTGGCAAGAAGAAAAGTGAAGACCGAGACGAATTGCATCAGTCCTTAAGGCAAAGTATACAAATTTTAAGTGATAACATAAAGTCCATGCACGACTTGAGAGCAAACTCTGAGGGATTTAGGGAAGGAGATCTGGTTATGCTTTGTAGCCTACCACGAGTGAAATTGTTAAATTCAAAACTACAAACACACCGGGAAGGACCGTACAGGATAATTAAAAGGATTAATGACAGTGTGTATCGGATTCAGAATACTACAGGCGTCAGACGAAAAATTAAAGTAGTACATTTAGAAAGGTTGGCGCCGTATATAGAGAGAGAGGTTTAACATCTGTTCGCGATATTAGTGCATATTCAATATTCAAAATAAAATCCAATGCTATTGGTAATGATAAAATCAAGTTTATTAAAATTATACTATCTTCTATTGAAACTCACTTGTTATGTTAAACTTCGTAAATTGTTTTCTAACGACATCTGTTTATCCTTCGTCATAGAAAATTGCGCGTGTTACACCCATTCGGAAGAGTAGATGCATATATTCAGTTGATAGTTAAAGACCTATTAGTATTCTATCACCTCTCAAAAGTAGTGTAATAAATCGCAATTAAATCTATTTATTAATCAACATTCCCTTATATATCAATCAGGTTTTCGAAATGGTTGTAGTACAACATCACTTCTTCTTGACCTTACGGACTCTATAAGGAAAAAACTCAACATTGGAAAAATTTGCGTTATTGTTTCTTTGGGCCTATCTAGAGCATTCCCTCTATAAATCATATTAATCTCATTATTAATCTCATTATTAATCTCAGACTTTTGTTTAATATTTGTTTAATCGTAAGCAAAATGGTAGGAGTTCCAATTTACTGGACATACATTCTGGTGTCCCGCAAGGATCAGTACTTGGGCCACTTTTGTGTATGTTATATCTGAATGATTTTATTGATACCACTTCATGTACCCCATTCGCCTTTGCGGACGATAACAGCTCTTTTTTACTGGCGAGCGTCAGTTTACAGTCGTTTTGCAATCAGTTATTAACTACAACCTTCATAATATTGCTACATGTCCGGATGTCCGCTAACTCATTTAAAATTAACTATAGTAAGACAAAGGCAATATTTTTTAGTAATACACATTCACAAGCTGATTACTTGAACATTGTGATACTTAATAAACGTATAGAGTATGTTGAAACAATTGTCTTGGTATAATTATTGATCATAAGCTAGCTTTTGACACGCATATTACTGTTTTGAACTGTAAAATTGGCCTTTCTTTAAAAAAAACTTTACAGTTTAAACTTATTCTTACCCACTCATGTTCAATATAAAGTTGCTCATGCACTTTTAATGTCTAGTCTTTTTGGCAACACCATCTCAAAAATTAATGAAATTATGAAGGATGGTTTTATGACTTAAACGTAAGAAAATCGCAAAATTTCAGTTTCTTAACTGCAGTGGTTTCAATGATATGAGTCCTTGAAATATGAAAAAATATGAAATGCACAAAGTTGCGATAGCTTAACTTACTGTAACTTAGGAAATAGTTAACTTTCCGTAGCCATTTAAACGGCAATATAAACGTTATACAAATGAGCATCGGTTGAAATATTTAAATTTTTAATATTAGGGTGACCATATGTAGATAATCAAAATAATATAAAAATAGAACTCAATATCTCAATAAATCCATTTTGTTAAAATTAAAAAGAAATATATGTAAAAGAGTATCCTTTTGCTAACAAACTATAAAAATATCAGAGTGGTGCTCGGGCTTGTTCGCAAGTTATTAATAAAAATGTTAATAAAAATATTAATATACTTACTTACTTATTTGGCCATTACAACCCATGATGGGTTTCGGCCGCAGCAATCACCTCTCGCCAGTCGCTTCTGCATTGCGCGCGCTGGCGCCAGTTTTGCCCTCCAAGTGTTGTCAGGTTGTCTCGCACTTGGTCGCTCCACCGGAGATTCGGACGCCCTCTACTACGTTGCCACCACTGGGTACAGAATTGAACACCTTTTTTGCTGGAGCGCTTTCATCCATACGCTCGACATGTCCAAGCCAGCGTAGGCGCTGGATCATAATGCGCCTGACTATGTCAATGTCGGCGTAGAGCTCATAAAGCTCGACGTTCCATCTGATTCTGTACTCGTTTTCAACGCATATCGGGCCATAGATTTTTCGAAGAATCTTTCTCTCAAACGCTTCTAAAGCTCGCTCATCGGTGTTGGCAAGCGTCCATGCCTCAGCGTCATAGAGGAGGACTGCCATGATTATAGAGCGTAATTTTTGTCCGTCGAGAGAGGGCTCTGCTCCTCAATTGAGCCCCAAAGTAACACCTGTTGGCAAGAGTTATTCTTCGGCTAATCTCCAGGCTGACATTGTTTTCCTTGTTGATGCTGGTTCCTAGGTATACGAAGTCCTTCACAACTTCGAAATTGTGGTTGTCAATAGTTACGTGTTGTCCAAGACGCCGGGACTCTTTGTTTGTTGACACTAGGTACTTCGTCTTGTCCTCGTTCACCGTAAGACCCATTCGACGCGATTCCCTCTCTAAACTGGAGAATGCTGCACTGACTGCTCGTAAGCTCTGCCCAATGATGTCGATATCATCAGCGTACCCGAGCAGCATGGAACTCTTGTTGAAGATAGTGCCATTGTGATGGAGTTGTGCAGATCTTACAATCTTATCCATTATTAGGTTGAAGAAGTTGCACGATAGGGAATCGCCTTGTCTGAAACCTCGTTCGGTATTAAACGTATCGGTGAGGTTGTTCCCAATTCTCACTGAGCAACGTGTGTCGCTCAGGGTCATCCTGCAAAGCCTTATAAGTTTCGCAAGTATACCGAACTCAGACATGGTGGCGTATAGGTGACTTCTTATCGGACTGTCGAAGGCAGCTTTGTAGTTGACGAAGAGGTGGTGGGTGTCGATCTGCCTCTCTTTGGTCTTTTCCAGGATTTGGCGCAATGTGAAAATCGGTTCTATGGTGGACTTGCCTGAAGCCGCACTGATAAGATCCAATCAGTCTGTGGATGATGGGCTTCAGTCTTTCACATAATACGCTCGTTAGAACTATATACGCGATGTTGAGGAGACTTATCCCACGGTAGTTGGCGCGTATCGTGGGATCCCCCTTCTTAAGGATTGGGCAGAGTATTGATTCCATTCGCTAGGCATGCTTTCATCTGACCATATTCTGCTGATGAGCTGGTGCATGCTCGTTATGAGCTCATCGCCTCCGCTCTTAAACAACTCAGCAGACAGACCATCCGATCCTGCGGCTTTGTTGTTTTTCAGCCTGTTGATGGCTGTAGACCTCTTCATGGTCAGGCGGCGGTATGTCAACGCCGTCGTCAGCAACTGGAGTTGTCAAGCTGTCTTTTCTATCAGCGGAATAGTTGTCATCATCGTCTGCTAGAAGATCAGAGAAGTGCTCTCTCCATAATCTCAGTGTACCCTGGACATCTGTTACTAGATTCCCGTCATCGTCCTGACAGGAAGAGGGTCCGGTCTTTAAACCTCCGGTCAGGCGTCTTATCTTCTGAAAGAATTTTCGAGCCTCGTTCCTGTCGCCATGCATCTCAATATCTTCACACTCGCGTCTTTCTAATTCTCTTTTCTTGCGCCTAAAAAGATGTCTCTCCTCCTTCCTCTTCTCTCTGTATCGCTCCTTCGTGGCTCGCGTAACTACCGACTGCAGGGTGGCTCTATATGCAGCGTCTTTCTCTGCAGTGGCTGCGCGACACTCTTCGTCATACCACTTGTTCTGTTCGGCAGCAGTACGCATTGAGCGGGAGACGTGTGTCCACTGATCGCATATATCATCGAGAGGGGAAGTGCCTTGGGCAAGCAGGTGTGAGAATCGAGCGGCATAGGCTTGTTCGGTCTGTTGTGTGTGTAGCTTACTGACGTCTAGCTTTCTTTGCGTGGGTTTCCGTGCATTTTTCGCAGCGCATAAGCGTGTGCGAACCTTGGCTGCTACAAGGAAGTGATCCGAGTCGATGTTGGCATTTCGGTTCGGGCGTACATCCATCACACTAGAAGCATGCCTTCCGTCAATAACAACATGATAAATTTGGTTGCGCGTGTTCTGATCGGGTGACCGCCACGTGGCCTTGTGAATATTGAGATGCTTGAATCTAGTACCACTAATTACCATGTTTCGTGCTGCGACGAAGTCGATCAGCCTCATTCCATTGTCGGAGGTGTTGTCGTGGAGGCTGAATTGTCCAACCGTTGAACCAAAGATACCCTCATGGCCCACTTTGGCATTAAAGTCGCCAATCACAATTTTGATGTCGTGACGGGGGCAGCGCTCATAGGCTTCGTCGAGGCGCTCATAGAAAGTCTCTTTAGTTTCATCGTCCTTCTCATTCGTCGGAGCGTGCGCACAAATTAGGCTATGTAGAAGTATTTAGCCTTGATGTGGATTGTTGCTAGTCGTTCGTTCACGGGTGTGAACCTAGGAACAAGGTGGCGGAGTCTCTTGCCGACTACAAATCCACAACCAAAATCATGCCTCTCCGCATGGTAGCTGTAGTAAATGTCCCAGGATGCCTGTTTAGAGCAGCCCTGTCCTGTCCATCGCATTTCCTGGATTGCGGTGATGTCAGCCTTGTATCTTTCGAGGACATCAACCAGCTGTATAGTGGCACCTTCCCTATAAGGGTTCGTACATTCCAGGTGCATATCCGTAAATCATGGTCCTTTATACGTTTGCGTAGGTTGTCATCGTGTTTTCGGGTCGATATCCGAGGCATTTTTTCTGTTTTCTTTGAATCAGCTTTTTTATATGGCGGGTCACAAGCCCAACGTACAACCCCCATTTTGGAGGGCCAATATCCCTGTCTCGTTTGTCCCCGACCAGACCTCCCACCGGGGTTGAAACCCGATCTTCAGCTGGTTGCTCGGGTTAACGGGGTTCACCAACGCGAAGGTGAGACTAGGAATTGTGTAGGAGAGGCTATGGCAACTAACAGAAGTCGGTTACTGGCTTGCGCGTGCACTACACCATTCTGAACCCCATATGTAATTATTTTCCTAACCCGATAACCGTAGTGATCTTGGTTCCCTTTTTAGTAATAACAACTTAGACCATTTTATACACAAATAATATATAGTCACTTGACTGACTGTATAAAATAGACTCAGGTGTTAATTCTAAAAAGGGTACCGAGGTCACGGTTATCATATTCACAATTGTGAGATCATTACCTTTCATTTGAGTACCTATATGTTAATATATGTAGGTGTACAAGTTTTTAGACACTATGTCGGATCACCAAAAAACAAGCTTTGGTCCGATTTAAAAAATAATTCACACAATGACATTTTTAAGTTAACTGATTTTGATATAAAAATGATAAAATTCAAAATGACGAATCCAAAATGGAGTCCTTAAATCTTAAAAAACCATTAATCTGTAAAAAAAATTGTGCAAAGTGGTTTTTCGCGCCAGTGTTTACGAATTTTAAATTAAAATTTTAAAATTTAAAATGGCGGATCCAATATGGTGTTCCTAAATCCTAGAAAATATGTTTATCTGCAAAAAAAACATTGTGCAAGAGGGTTTTTGGGGCCAGTGATTACGAATATAAAATTAAAATTTAAAAATTCAAAATGGCGGATCCACAATGGCGTCCTTAAATCTTAAAAAACCTTTGCATCTGCAAAAAAACATTCTGCAAGGGGATCTTTGGGGCCAGTGATTATGAATTCGAAATTAAAATTTAAAAATTCAAAATGGCGTATCCAAAACGGCGTCCTTAAATCTTAAAAAAAAAACATTTATATCTGCAAAAAAAAAACATTGTGCAAATAAGGTTCTTGGGGCCACTGATAACGAATTTGAAATTAAAATTTTAAAATTTGAAATGGCGTATCCAATATAAATACTAGAAAATATTTGTAACTGCATTCAACATTGTGCACATTTATAGAAGTAGCCATTTTTTAACACTCACTGAATTACCATCTCAAAAATCACAATGATATGTCGAAAGTATTCTCAAAGAGAACTTTGTTTAAATTGCATTAATATAAAAATATAAAACAACTTACAAATATTTATGGTTCAAGTATATAGTGTAAGTATACCATTTAAGCATACAGACCAAACGAGCTGATTCTGATTTTTTTTATATTTGGTTACCACCTGTATTTTAATATTACAAAATTGAAATAGGTGTATTTATTTGTCTTCTAATATTTCTTCTTCATATTTAAATTTACACCAATAAATAGTGTCTTAAAATTTAACCCGCCATATCTTGTGACATTCTATGTTGCCATTTTAAATTTTATAATAAATATTATAATTTATATTTTGCATTTCAATATACTACATACTGACCTTAAAAATATGATGTATCTTGATTTTTTTAGTTTTAATTAAGTCAAATATTCTACTTTTTAAAAATGAACTTGTGCGTGAAAATCTGATCGTATTCATGAAGCAAACTTAAAATACTGTTATCTACTTTTTCTGAGAAAATTACGTTGAGTACATTTTTATACATTTCTAAAAGACTATGTAAAGTTCATGTTGTATTATTTGAAAGAGGAACCAATTTGCAGTATATTCTAGCCTAAATTAGTTAGAGTAGCATTTCAAAATTATATCTGACTGAACAAGAAAATTGTGGAGTTTAGTTAACTAGCTTTTGAATCGAGGTCACAATGTATTTTCGGCTTTTATAGCCATATTTTCAACAATACTATATACGAGTTTTTATTTTTAATTTTTTAAAAACACTGTAAATAGACGTCAATTTCTTATATAAATCAATGTTGCAAATAAAAAAAAAATATTGGTGATTATAGTCTTTATCTTTAAAATAATCAAATCCCAATCACGCCTTGTTCATATATACGAAACATTTGATGTTATCACAACGTCATCACACAACAATCACTAATGAGGATACTTGGCTGTATTCGAAACGGTCCGTATGATTATTGCCGGTGTTGTGTTTTCAATTTGTTATTGTTTCTTCAAAAACTTTCAATAGAACTTAGCCATGACCTGGGCTTCAGTCAATTAGATGTCGGCTCTCTTCCAAAAGAGTACATTGAAAAAAACCTTCTAAAACCAATATTTACTTTCAGGCAATTCTGAAAAATGATTTTTGCCCAGTGTGCACAGGTCCGACCGCACCCCAATTTATATATTTATTTTACTTTTGAATCCAAACAGAGGGGATAGTTTGAAGAAGAAAAAAAATCACTTCCGCTGGTAAAGTAAAGTTCATCCTAAAGATATATATTTACAAATATGGTCACCCCAAATTAATTATTCTTTTTAAAAGTTGTAAAATAAATTAAAATAGCTTTTATAGTTTGATAACATTACAAAGAAAATAATTACAAAATTTTATAATAAAAATGTCATATGAAAATATGTACTTTATAAAACATTTTTTTATTAATAACTTGGGAACGAGCCCGAACACCACTCTGAAATTTTTACAGTTTGTTAGGAAAAGGATACTCTTTAACATATATTTTTTTTAAATGTTTAAAAAAACGGAGTTATTGAGATAAGTCTATTTTAATAATATTATGATTATTATCTACATATGGTCACCCTAATATTAAAAATTTTAATATTTCCAATTTTGCTCATTTCATAACCTTTACATGGTCGTTTAAATGGTTAGTTATGGTAAGTTAACTTGTAACGTCGGTAGCTCGTCTGTTTAATGCGTTGGACTACGAGCGAAAAGTCGCTGGTGCGTTCGACTACGAGCCGAAAGGTCCGCGGTTCGATCCCCAGCGACTGCCAACATCTTTTTCATAGAAAATATTTTTCTATGCGACGCTACCTCTCGGCAGTAAATGGCAAACCTACGAGAGTAAAACATTGCCTATGAAAAGTTCTCACCCGCCGTTTGGATTTGGCAATAAACTGTAGGTCCCACTAATTTGAGTAAAAATATAACACGCACAGCTCAATTGGTGAGAGAGTTCGGCCGAAGTTCTATACAGGACTGTAGCGCCAAACTATTATTAGTAAACTATTTCCTAAGTTACAGTAAGTTAAGCTAGCGCAACTTTGTGCATTTTTTGTGAGTTTTTCATATTTCAAGAACTCATATCTCTGAAATCACTGCAGTTAGGGAACTGAAATTTTCCGTTTTTTCTTAAGTTTAAGTCATATAACCATCGTACAAAATTTCATTAATTTCTGAGATGGTGCTGCCAAACCTTTTGTTGATCTGACGTGGAATAACCTATATACCAAATTATCTATATCAATAGTTTTCGTTTTGCGTCCATCCAGGATCACACAAATTGTTATACGCAGAATTTACCTATCAATTTAAGCGTTCTTTTCTTGTACGTGCAGCTCGTATCTGGAATAAGCTACCAAAAAGCTTCCGCTCATTATCCAGCGCTAATGACACATTCAGGAAAAATCTTATAAAATACACGTTTGATAATTTATAGGTTGCAGATTATAATATTCCCTACATTGGTTTGAATAAAATTGTCTTCAATTCAACTCTTTGCTTTTTAAAATTAGTTTCTGATATACTAGTAAAAACCATCCAGCTAGCTGAACCTTTTTTTTTAATATAAAGGAAAAACATAGTTATATGAAGATATTTTATATTTAAATATTACGAACATTTTTGAATTTACAATTTTTGGATTAACAATATTGAGTTATCGGTCTGATGTCCTTCGTGTTGGAGAAAGCATATTTTCATTAATGTAGTTCGTCATGTAATCAATATTTCGGAAATCCCAAAGAAACCCTCAAAATTTAAATATTTGTACACATTTATTTTTACACATTACATTGCAATTTTATATTTTTTTATATTTGAATCACAGTTATGTTTTTCCTACAAGTTCAAAATGATTTTTTTTGTATAAAATTAATTTATATAATTAATGTATATTTAAAACAGAGCTGTAAAGGTTGGATTACGATTACTTTTGATTACGATTACTAAAGAATCGTAATCAATAATTTTAATTACGATTCTTAGTAGTCGTAATAATCAAATTAGAAATAATCAAACGATTAGAAATAATCAAAAAGTAATTTGATTCTTAGTACATTTTTTGATTATTTTCACGACTACTTTAAAATAATCAAAAACTAGTAATCCGACTATTTTTTTTGATTATTTGAAAATAATTAACAAAATGTAATCCGACTACTTTTTTTTGATTATTTGAAAATAATCAAAAAATGTAATCCGACTACTTTTTTTTTTGATTATTTCTATTTTTGTTAGATTATTTTTCGTTTATTTGATAACACTGTTCTACAAGAATTTTCCACAGAAATGAAACTTATCAGTTCTGGTAGATTTCGGTCTCCTGATTCTTGCTGCGTACTCTGCTGCGTTCTCTATACGTCGAGATTTTGCAAAAATTTGAGTCAAAGTTGCAAAAAATCGCACGATTTCGACATGTAGCAGATGCAAACTTTATCACAAAATAAAATATGAACCTTTCCCTATGGATAATTGGTAAAAAAATCTGGGTCCAGATCAAAAAGAAATTTGTGTTACCAAAAAAGTGTGTCGGGAGAGTAATTTATCACAATTCTCTAAATATTAGTTCACAATGTGTTTGCTGTCAAAATTTCGAAAAAATGTTTTAAACTTTATCTTACTGAAAATTTTCGGAATATTTTTAAATTTTTTTTATGAAATATTTGATTAAAATGGAGGGAATTGTACGCAGAGATATACAATTTCATACATATTTAATGTAGTGGTGCTAGATGCAAAATCGAACAAAATTCTTAGCATCTGATGTACGCATTATGGGAAAACATGGTGGGGAAAATTGCACTGCGTAATCTGCTGGTGTTTATCTGATTCGGTAGGCTTTAATGGGTTAAAAAAATCAAATATACATCCGTCGTCAAGGAATTCTTTATTTTATTTTACTGTTAGGGTAATACATTATTTTTCCATTACTACTAGTTTTAATGACATCGTAACACACGCTCATATTTGAGCTGGGAATGTCACATTTTTAAATAGAATGTGTTTTTCCACAGTCACCGAAGAAAATGGCACACCCAAACATATTTAGCGGCAAACAACGTATATGTTTGGGGAACATAATATATATTTTGAAATGTGAAATTTCTGTAAACATATAATATGTTTACATTTGCACATAATAAGTTTACCTCATTATACATTTATACTGCGTTAACCCTGGGAAGACTCCGAGAGTAACATTGACTTGAAAAGAATGAAAAAAAAAAATGTTACTGCAATAAATAACTTTAAATGAAACAAAAAATATATATTTATATTTTAGTACATACCTGTGAATTTTTTTTTTAATTTCAATTAGATGAACATTGGATGTTCACTATACAAAAATAGGTTACTTTGCATATTTCAGATATTTTTATTTTTTTTTCTATGGTTATAATCAAATTAATACCTTTCTATTGCTTTACGAGAACGTTTTTGAAAGAAAAAGTGAGTTTTTTTATCGTTTGCTAAATATTAAAATGATCGCAATTCCAATATCTTTTGAAATACAAATGAAATACAAAAATGTTGAAATATGTATAGTATGCTGCAGCGATCCATATGGGCTTCTTTTTCTTTAATTTTCACAATTCATATGCGTCACGAAAATAGTCCCAAATCTGCCATTCTTTAAAATAAAATCCTATTAATATAATAAATCTGTTTGTTCGTTTGTACGTTTGTTCCGCTTCTCCGTCTAAACAGCTGATCCGATTTCCTTGAATTTTTTTACCACAGATGCGGTATGGTCTGGAAGGAATGATAGGCTATATATGGGCGGGAGTGGACAAAGAGGCGTGGCACCTCTCATACAACCTAAACTTTCAATACGATATAACTCGGCACTTTCACCAGCTACGAACATGAAACAAATAAAAAAAAAAAATTAAAAACAAATAAGCAAAAGCACAAAACAAAACAAAAGCAAAAATACGAAAACAAAAGCAATCACGTTTGTTCCGCTTCTCCGTCTAAACGGCTGATCCGATTGTCTTGAAATTTTTACCACAGATGCGGTATGGTCTGGAAGGAATGATAGGCTATATATGGGCGGGATTGGACAAAGAGGCGTGGCACCTTCCATGCAACCTAAACACGATATAACTCGGCACTTTCACCAGCTACGAACATGAAACAAAAAACTCAAAAACAAAAAAAAAAATTAAAAACAAAAAAGCAAAAGCACAACACAAAACAATAACAAAAATACAAAAACAAAACCAATCACATAAAACCACAATCCAAACTAAATGAAAAACAAAAAAAGGAAAGAAAAAGAAAAACAAACTCACCACACTAAAACTAACCAAACTAAAACTCACCACACTAAAATTCACCCTTAAATTAACCACACTGAAACCCACCACACTATAATTCATCACACTAAAACTTACCACACTAAAATTCACCACACTAAAACTCACCACACTAAAACTCACCACACTAAAACTCACCACACTAAAACTCACCACACAAAAGCTCATCACACTAAAACTCACCACACTAAAACTCACCACACAAAAACTCACCACACTAAAACTCACCACACTAAAACTCACCACACTTAATCTCACCACACTAAAACTCATCACACTAAAACTCACCACACTAAAACTCACCACACTAAAACTCACCACACTAAAACTCACCACACTAAAACTCACCACACAAAAACTCACCACACTAAAACTCATCACACTTAATCTCATCACACTAAAACTCACCACACTAAAATTCACCACACTATAACTCACCACACTAAAACTCACTACACTCAAATGTCGCCACATTAAAACTCACCGCACTAAAATTCACAACACTTAAACTCACCACACTTAAACTCACCATACCAAAACTCACCTCACTAAAACTTACCACACTAAAACTCACCACACTAAAACTCACCACACTAAAACTCACCACACTAAAATTTCACCACACTTAAACTCACCACACTAAAATTTCACCACACTAAAACTCACCACACTAAAACTCACTACACTAAAATTTCACCACATTAAAATTCACCACTTTTAAACTCACCACATTAAAACTCACTACACTCAAATTTCGATACACTAAAACTAACCACACTAAAACTCTCCGCACTAAAATTCACCACACTAAAACCTACCTCACTATAATTAACCACACTAAAACTCACCACCCTTAAATTCACTACACTAAAACTCACCACAATAAAATTCATCACATTAAAATTCATCACACTAAAACTCACCACAATAAAATTCACCACACTAAAACTCGCTACACTAAAACACGCCACACTAAAACACGCCACATTAAAATTCATCACACTAAAACCCACCACACTATAATTGACCACACTAAAACTCACCACACTTAAAAACACCACACTTAAACTTACCACACTCAAATTCACCACACTAAAACTCACCACACTAAAACTCACCACACCAAAACTAACCACAATTCAACTCACCACTCCAAAATTCACCACATCTAAATTCACCACACCGAAACTTACTACACCCAGAAAAAAATACTATATAAATAATAGTTTTTTACTATTAAAAATAGTCATTATTATTTTAATCGGAAAATACCATTAAATACTAGAATATACCATGACATTGCCATTGAGTTTATATGAAAAGATTTATTTTTTGTATACTATTAAATCAATCATTGTCCTATTGACCAATTTTAATGGGATTTGAGGGAATTTTTTTCTGGGTGTACATTAAAACCCACCACACTAAAACTTCTACTGGGAAAAACTTTACGGGGAAGAATTCTACGGGAAAGAATTCTGCGGAGAAGCGCAGTCTGAGAAAAAATTGTCTTTGAGAAAAGTTGTTTTGGCGGAGAATTATTTGGTTACCACATTTATAAAACCAATAAAAAAAATTTCAACAGCTAAGCACGGGCCCCTCATATAAATAATAACATGTTTTTTATATTAATAAAATCGCTCCATATCTTTGAATTCAGAAAATCGCCACAAAACAATATTATAAATTTAAATTAAATAATGAGTAGATGCATTCGTTGACGACGGATGTATATTTGATTTTTTTTAACCCATTAAAGCCTACCGAATCAGATAAACACCAGGAGAATACGCACTGCAATTTTCAAATTTCTTTTTGATTTTGTGCAAAAACTAATATTTGGACCCAGATTTTTTTTGGCCAATTATCCGTAGGGAAAGGTTCATATTTTATTTTGTGATAAAGTTTGTATCTGCTACATGTCGAAATCGTGCGATAACTTGCGATATAATAAAGTACCAAAAATGGCCTTTTTGCAACTTTGACTCGATTTTTTACAAAATCTCGACGTATAAGGAAAATTCTGAGTACGCAGCAAGAATCAGGAGACCGAAATCTACAAGAAATGATAAGTTTCATTTCTGTGGACGCCAACAACCCTCAATTTGTAGAACAGTGTAATCAAAAAATAATCAAGAAAATAATCAAATAAAAGTAGTCGAATTACTAGTTTTTGATTATTATAAAGTAGTCGTGAAAATAATCAAAAAATGTACTAAGAATCAAATTACTTTTTTATAATTTCTAATCGTAATCAAAATTTTTGATTACGACTACTAAGAATCGCAATCAAAATTTTTGATTACGATTCTTTAGTAATTGTAATCAAAATAATCGTAATCCAACATTGACAGCTCTGATTTAAAATCTGTGAAAACACTTTTAATAAATTTAAAAGTTCACTTACTAATGTTATTAAGTGTTGGGTTTTTTTCTTTTAATTTTTTATTAATTTAGTTTAAATTGTTATAATCGTTATATTATTATATTATATAGTGTGATGCACTGCACAAACCACAGTGATCGCAGTCAACTGCAGTTCTCTTTTCATATGGTTGTTGTAATTTAGTTTTTAGCTTTTTCTAGCGCTATTTGTTCTAAAATTATAAAAAGTAAGTATAGCACGCACTACATCTGATTAATACGAATCGTTTGGTACCAGTATCATTAAAATTTGTTCAGAAATACGGCCGGTTATTGCAAGAGAAAAAAACACGTTTTGTTTTATTTATATATATATATATTTATATATATTTATATATATTTATATATATATATATATGTATATATATATATGTATATATATATATGTATATATATATATATATGTATATATATATATATATATATATATATATATATATATATATATATATATATATATATATATATATATATATATATATATATATATATATGTATATATATGTATATATATATATATATATATATGTATATATATATATGTATATATATATATATATATATATATATATATATATATATATATATATATATATATATATATATATATATATATATATATATATATATATATATGTATATATATGTATATATATATATATATATATATGTATATATATATATATATATATATATATGTATATATATATATATATATATATATATATATATATTTTAGTTTGTATTGTAACTTTTATTTAACTCTTAATTTCGTAAATACTCGCAATCAATTTGACTTGTAATAGTATAATTGGACATTTAAGGATTTAAAATAAATTAAGTTTAACTTGAAAAAATGTGTCATTTTGTGTTATTTGTTAAAATGTGTCTATTGTAGTGCACCACTATGAAAACATACTTTTAATTACCACGATTACAAAAATATAGATAATTTGATATTTCCCTTCAAGAAATATTTTTTTGCATTTTATTTGTTTTTGAAAATATTTTTTGGAAGTAGAGAATCGCTTAAAAAGTTGATGCGTTTATAGTTCTGCACCTCAGTGTATCTGCAGGTCATGAGAGAAAGAGACAGAGGCGCTTGAACACTACCGTCACTACCCTAGTAGAAATTTGGGTAGGGCCATGCTCATGAACTGATCATGCCATTATTTGAGATGACCGGGTTATGACGAGGCCCAAACGAGGAAACAAATCGGGGGCACGATGTCCTTGTAACGCAGTGCCTGATCATGTACTCACCTCAGGCCATGATCATGCACTGATCGGGTAATTCCACATTTCAGTATTTACCTGAGCATTGCCTTGTCAAAGCCCGAGCATAAAAGTGTTTTCATTATTAAAACCCTAGAAATACCCTATGAAATTTCAGTATTTAATGTAATACAGCGCATAACGAAACTAAACTAAGCATACATGTTCTATGAAATGATTTCAATTTGAAAATGAACAAGATTGGTCCATTGCCACGCCCACCTGTCATATAATTGAAATGGTAAAATGACTATAACTTTTGTTTGGAATGAGATTTTTTGTTTATAATTGGTATTTAGATACATACTGTAATTGCACATGGCCATTCTTAATATGGGCGTGATTGGCCAACTGCCACGCCTACCATTCTCTTAAACTATATAACTTGACCATCGTAAGAGATATTCTGATAATATTAGGTACTATGGTACTATCAGAATCCTTAACTACCATACCAAATATGAGCCAGTTTTGTCAACTATAATGACAGAATAGCCAAAACTGACATATTAAAGTAACAAAATTTAGTTAAATTATTTTAAGATTTTCGTATTTTTCTCATCACTTAAACTCATTTTAAATCACGAGTGGCAAACTAATGCAGGCATGTTTAACACCGTTAGAAAAAAAACATTTCAGACATTATGCCTGTAAAAAGATTTATGAGAGCATTTAGAAGCTTTTTTTTCCATGTCTACTTTTGTATAAAAAATTTGTAATTTTTGATACACAAGTTGATAGTTCTCTCAATTCCCAATAATATAAAACTAACACTCTGCATGTGGAGTATATATTGAACGAGTTATGACAATTTTAATGTAACCCATTTTTATTTCTTGGAAAGCACTTGTTGAATTTTTTCACTTTAAGCAAGCCTACAGAAGGATTTTTTCACTAGGGTGTATCATTTTTTGTTTGTTCTCTAGGTTCTTATAAATTGTTAATAAAATGACATATTTTTAAACTTTCTGCAACTATCTTTAATTTCTGATTTTCGGCGAGCTAGACTAAGCTTCTGTCCCATAGTGTAGTGTATTTAATAAAAGAATTTTAAAAATATTACATATTTAAATATATAAAAAAGGACTTATAAGATTTATAAGAATATATCATTAAAATCAAATCAATGATTATTTTTTTGATTTACATATGAAAATTACAACATATATCAATTTATCAAAAATACATTAATAAGTCTAATCTTGGTTATCACTGTCATTGTGTGTCATATTCACATTATTGTTTTATTTACATTATTATTACGCCGCAGAAACTATCCGAAATTAAAATGTTCTTTAACCAATGTTAATCGCATTCGTAATTCAAATATTTTAGCATTTTTTTAAACTTTGCCGTTGACTAAAACCAACAAATTTGTGAAATTACGAACATAAAACTGACGCAAAATGACATAGTGAAAAGCAAGAATAATGATTGCGTCACAATCTCGCCAGGCTAACAGAGAGCTTTAACTCGATGGCGGCGGCATTGCCCGCATACTAACTGGTTCATTAACGCGTTGGTGCAACATAGTTGCAGGTGCCTGTAACTGCAGAATCTGTAACTATCCCATAACATTGCTAGAACGTGAGAACCGTTAGCAGTCATCTGTATTGTTGTCAGCCACTTTTGCAGATAGTTCTCCATCCAAATTATGGCATAAATGTTCAACATGTTTGTTGAAGGAAGAAGAACGCGTGCGCCAATGCCAAACCGCACGATTTGTTGGGACGCAGCTGCTTGTTCGGATTGAAACCGTGACCCTTCAATATCACAGAGGCGCTCGTCACCGCCTAGTCAGCCTCAATGTTTAGCAGCTGTGCGCAGACATCGGTCAGCTCAGCACTGAGTGCAAGGGTCCCGCAGTGCCGGTTAAGCTGTAGAGCGCCACCGCTTCACAGGTGACGAGCAACATGAACATGGACATTAAAATTGAAAAATTTGATTTGGCCTTTGGCGACAAGTAGGTCACACACGTTTTAATCTATTAAAATATTTTAAAATATGCATTTTTATTTTGTAGAGTGTTGCAGCAAAACGTCAACGAGTTGCTGTCCTTCGGACGTCGCTATGGACTGGTCGGCCGTAATGGTCTAGGCAAAATGACGTTGTTGCGCATGATCTCCGAGCGACAGCTGGCCATACTATCGCACATGTCGGTGTTGCACGTTGAAAAGGTCTTTTGGCGATGACACCACAGCCGTGTACTTTATGAACGGGTGTGGCTTTGAACGCACGCACTCAGTGCTGAGCTGACCGATGTCTACGCACAGCTGCTAAACATTGAGGCCGACTAGGCGGTGACGAGCGCCTCTGTGATATTGAAGGGTCACGGTTTCAATCCGAACAAGCAGCTGCGTCCCAACAAATCGTGCGGTTTGGCATTGGCGCACGCGTTCTTCTTCCTTCAACAAACATTTTGAACATTTATGCCATAATTTGGATGGAGAACTATCTGCAAAAGTGGCTGACAACAATACAGATATGCGGGCAATGCCGCCGCCATCGAGTTAAAGCTATCTGTTAGCCTGGCGAGATTGTGACGCAATCATTATTCTTGCTTTTCACTATGTCATTTTGCGTCAGTTTTATGTTCGTAATTTCACAAATTTGTTGGTTTTAGTCAACGGCAAAGTTTAAAAAAATGCTAAAATATTTGAATTACGAATGCGATTAACATTGGTTAAAGAACATTTTAATTTCGGATAGTTTCTGCGGCGTAATAATAATGTAAATAAAACAATAATGTGAATATGACACACAATGACAGTGATAACCAAGATTAGACTTATTAATGTATTTTTGATAAATTGATATATGTTGTAATTTTCATATGTAAATCAAAAAAATAATCATTGATTTGATTTTAATGATATATTCTTATAAATCTTATAAGTCCTTTTTTATATATTTAAATATGTAATATTTTTAAAATTCTTTTATTAAATACACTACACTATGGGACAGAAGCTTAGTCTAGCTCGCCGAAAATCAGAAATTAAAGATAGTTGCAGAAAGTTTAAAAATATGTCATTTTATTAACAATTTATAAGAACCTAGAGAACAAACAAAAAATGATACACCCTAGTGAAAAAATCCTTCTGTAGGCTTGCTTAAAGTGAAAAAATTCAACAAGTGCTTTCCAAGAAATAAAAATGGGTTACATTAAAATTGTCATAACTCGTTCAATATATACTCCACATGCAGAGTGTTAGTTTTATATTATTGGGAATTGAGAGAACTATCAACTTGTGTATCAAAAATTACAAATTTTTTATACAAAAGTAGACATGGAAAAAAAAGCTTCTAAATGCTCTCATAAATCTTTTTACAGGCATAATGTCTGAAATGTTTTTTTTCTAACGGTGTTAAACATGCCTGCATTAGTTTGCCACTCGTGATTTAAAATGAGTTTAAGTGATGAGAAAAATACGAAAATCTTAAAATAATTTAACTAAATTTTGTTACTTTAATATGTCAGTTTTGGCTATTCTGTCATTATAGTTGACAAAACTGGCTCATATTTGGTATGGTAGTTAAGGATTCTGATAGTACCATAGTACCTAATATTATCAGAATATCTCTTACGATGGTCAAGTTATATAGTTTAAGAGAATGGTAGGCGTGGCAGTTGGCCAATCACGCCCATATTAAGAATGGCCATGTGCAATTACAGTATGTATCTAAATACCAATTATAAACAAAAAATCTCATTCCAAACAAATGGACCAACAAATGGGCAATGGACCAATCTTGTTCATTTTCAAATTGAAATCATTTCATAGAACATGTATGCTTAGTTTAGTTTCGTTATGCGCTGTATTACATTAAATACTGAAATTTCATAGGGTATTTCTAGGGTTTTAATAATGAAAACACTTTTATGCTCGGGCTTTGACAAGGCAATGCTCAGGTAAATACTGAAATGTGGAATTACCCGATCAGTGCATGATCATGGCCTGAGGTGAGTACATGATCAGGCACTGCGTTACAAGGACATCGTGCCCCCGATTTGTTTCCTCGTTTGGGCCTCGTCATAACCCGGTCATCTCAAATAATGGCATGATCAGTTCATGAGCATGGCCCTACCCAAATTTCTACTAGGGTAGTGACGGTAGTGTTCAAGCGCCTCTGTCTCTTTCTCTCATGACCTGCAGATACACTGAGGTGCAGAACTATAAACGCATCAACTTTTTAAGCGATTCTCTACTTCCAAAAAATATTTTCAAAAACAAATAAAATGCAAAAAAAATATTTCTTGAAAGGAAATTCAAATTATCTATATTTTTGTAATCGTGGTAATTAAAAGTATGTTTTCATAATGGTGCACTACAATAGACACATTTTAACAAATAACACAAAATGACACATTTTTTCAAGTTAAACTTAATTTATTTTAAATCCTTTAATGTCCAATTATACTATTACAAGGCAAATTGATTGCGAGTATTTACGAAATTAAGAGTTAAATTAAAGTTACAATACAAACTAAAATTATATATTCATATGGCTTCTCTACTTTACAAAAAAAATCTTCACCAGGTATCAATCCTAATCCAATAAATCAGAGACAAAAGATTTATATGTATATATATATAAGGACTGCGTCATTAGAAATGTGTGCATCGAAAAATAAAAATATCTCAGTAACCACTTTGTCAATTTTCAAAAAGTTAACATTTTATTAAAGTAAATTTTATTCATAGTAATTATAAAAAAAATACAAAAAAATAATTAATCAATGATAAAATTATTAACTTTTTCTGCAACTCCTATCATTATTGCCTTCACAGTCTCTTCCTCGATCCTTTGGATTGCAGCACACCATTGACGACGAAAATTTACAACGTCCTCAGATAACCGTTTGGTGGTCTTCAATTCCCTTTTTACCAGAGCCCAATATCTCTCGATTGGCCGGAGCTCTGGGTAATTCGGTGGGTTCGCTTCTCTAGGGACAAACACTATATTATTTTTCTGGTACCAATCCAAGACAGCTTTACTGTAGTGACACGAAGCAAGATCAGGCCAAAAAAAGGTAGACACTTCATGTTGTCTTAAAAATGGTAGAAGTCTCTTCTGTAAGCACTCCTTCAAATATATTTCCGTGTTAATTGTCCCAGTGATCACGAAAATTTTGCTTCGTTTGCCACAACTACAAATTACTTGCTACACGAGAAATTTTCTTGGAAACTTTGCTCTTCTTTGGGTCTTAAATTTATAGCATCGGCAACATAAAATTCTTGCACAGGAAGCTGAGAAAAGTCGGAAAGAACGTATGTTTCGTCATCCATAATGCAACATTCGTACTTTTTCACAAAATTGTTTTTAAGCTTTTTAGCACGCTTTTTTGCCTCAACATTTTTTGCTGCATTCCGATCTGGGACTTTTTGAACTTTATATGTCTTCAGACCAGCTTCGAGTTTCGCTCTCCGTACAAAAGACTCAGAGCATCCAACTTTGAGAGCTACATTTCGTCCTGAGAGATTCGGGTTTTTCTTCAGCACGGTAACCACCGTATTCGCTTTGTTTCGGTCACCAGAACCTTTCTTTTTGCCTGTTCCTGGCTTCCTAGACATGTCTCTGTAAAACATCGAACATTAGTAGAAGTCTGTGTGCATCTAGTAACTTTGACTTACCTTATTTCATCCTCGGACTTCTCGGTGCTTAGTACTGATGCGGATATATTTTTGTTTCAATACTGGACCTCTTCTCGGCAGACAATGGCAACAACATAAAGTAGTAGTAGTTAGTGCCTTTTAAAAACCCTCTCAGCGTGTCGTTCGATTTGGTAATTGAACTGTATGTATATATATATATATATATATATATATATATATATATATATATATATATATATATATATATATATATTTTTTTTTTTTTTTTTTGTTTTTACATTTACTTCCACACTTTGCGTTCCAAATTTTGACTCGTCAGTTTGTTAATGTTGAAGAACTGATCAGACATGTCTCTGTAAAACATCGAACATTAGTAGAAGTCTGTGTGCATCTAGTAACTTTGACTTACCTTATTTCATCCTCGGACTTCTCGGTGCTGAGTACTGATGCGGATATATTTTTGTTTCAATACTGGACCTCTTCTCGGCAGACAATGGCAACAACATAAAGTAGTAGTAGTTAGTGCCTTTTAAAAACCCTCTCAGCGTGTCGTTCGATTTGGTAATTGAACTGTATGTTTCAGAGTACAAATGTAATACGCATAGCTCAAATGTTGAGAGAGGGCTCGGCCTGGGATTTTCGAAGATATAGCGCCAAACTATTATTATATATCACTTCAAAATGTTTCGCAAAATAACAACACAACTTTTTCCGAAATGTAAAAATTTTTGTGGCGAAATGCGAAATATCAAAACAGCTGTTTTCTGTTGTGTCAGGTTTTGCTGCAGCAACAGGGTTTAGTGCAGTTCGAGAAAGTACTATTTAAGGCATTGTATGTAGTTTTTAATAACTATTGTAATTTAACATTTTGCGTTATTTGTATTGATTTTTTAAATTCATTTAAGAGTTTAAAATGTAAAATATTAACCAATTAAATATACAGAATTTTTTTTAGAAAGCTAGAGTTATACAAATTGGAAATAGTACAATTTTTAAAAGTACTTCTTTTTGTCTGTCGACATCGAAAAGCATCATAGATGGACAAACGCTGCGAGACTTCCCCACAATGGGCTGCATGATCGGCGAGATGGATTTAGAAATTAAGTAGTAGTTAGTGCCTTTTAAAGGCTTCGTAACTAACTCGTAACTAAGGCTGGTGCAACACGTGGACGCTACAAATTACTGCCACAAAATTCTGGCGCTTGTTTTCTTCGACAAGGTTCTGCCACATGTGGGTATTGCACGCTTTTTTTTTTGGCAAGACTCTGCCACCCGTTGTTGATACACGTGTTTGCTGCAATGCCTGCCACGCACCAACGCTGGCTTCTTCAGCACGGTTCTGCAACCCGCACGCTTATATATCGCGTGCGTTCCAAGCGCTCCTTTATCACGTGATTGTCAGGCGCCCGCAGTCTAGCGTGTTGCCCGCTGATAATTTCACAATAGTGGTGCGCACACGGCTTTTGGTATGTAGGAAGAATAGGTGGGCGTAGCTTTGTTTTAGGGGGCAACTATGGAACATAAGCCCGAAGTTGCCATAAGGTGCAACCATAAGATGCAACATCAATTGCGCACAAACGGAAGCATATTCGAAGATGTTGGTGTTAACGTTCAAATTTGGAAGGTACTACTTTTATGTTTTTTTGTATACAAGTGCGCGATAATAACCATGCCTGTGCAGGACACTCGACTTCCCGACGAGCTCAAGCCGGAGCGAAACAATGCAAAGTACCGAATCGCACAGGAAGCTGGCGACCATTTAGCCACCCTAATGCACTATTTTTTTTTGTGAAAAATTTCAGTATACTCGAGTTTTCTCGAGTAGTACGAATTCAATGTAAAATTCGGTTTTAAATTTTAATAAAAATCATTGACTTGTTGGTCAGACATTGACTCTGTTAACAATTGCGAGGTTTTCCATACAATATTGTATGTCTATTAATTAAAACTCTATTGCCGCAAATGTAAATCGAATTTCACATAACTAAACACCAATTTGATATGTAGTCAAGAATATGTTTTTGTAAAAAAAAGTTCCGACCAAGTTTTCCGGTATACCGTCTGCCGAACCCTTCTTTATTTTTTTTTTTGATAGATTTTTTTGTCAGTTTAGGTTTTTCAAAAACCTAAAATATTAAACATACAATCTTCGGTTAATGAAGTAATTATTTAGTCATGCCTCGTGATAGGACAAATATGTCGGGGGGTAATGAAACTCATGGTATGCTGACCGACGAGGGTCAAGGTACGTCATGTGTAAATGATACGAGAGTCGAGAATCCCAGATATACGAATCAATCATGCAGTCCTGTGGTAACTCAAAACCGATTTAACACGAACCGTTTCAACAGTATAGGAGTTTTTGAAGTCATGGATGCGGCTATAGGGGCAACTCAATCTTCGATTAGCGTCAACGCACTTATGGGGTACGGACGGGTCGTGCCGCCTCTTGTCTTTTTAACGTGTTCCGTCCGTCGTTTTTTAGTCTAATTTGTGTGTCAAAATTGTGCATAATGTGGCCGTCCAACAATACCAAAATTCAAAAACAATAATTATACGTTCAATCTCAACACTCAACTTTTATAAAATACAAATTAAAATAAATATACAAACAGCAATAATTTAAAATAAAACAAACCACTAACTCTCTACAATAATAACAACAAATAAACAGAACCGGTTTCGCGCTGCCTGCTGTTTGTTGAGTTGCTGCACTCGCTGTTATTTACAATTGCCAACGCAAAGGGTCTTCCAACACAGGAGGGTTGTTATGTTGAGCTGTTTGCAGAGTGCAATCAACTCACTCAATTGGTGAAGGAACCGACGTATCTCCCACGCGTCGGTGGGCAAAGCCAAAAAGTCCTAGACCTTTTTCTGACTTCACATCATGAAAAATATGATGTAAAAGTTCTTGCACCTCTTGGTAACTCCGACCACTGTACTGTTTCCGCTGAGTTTTCGTATTCTAGTTTACGCGTCTCTTCGATTAAAGCCCCGAAGAGGACTGTATGGCTTTACGAAAAAGCAAATTGGGTTGCGATAAATGATTTTTTTCGCAACTTTAATTGGAAATTGTGTTTCGCAGACAGAGGAATAAATGCCGCGTCTTTAATGGTACAAAATATTATTTTATTAGGTATGCGGTCTTTCATACCTTCTAAAAAGATTAGCATTAAACCCAAGGACCACTCTTGGTTTAATGAGACTTGCAGGATTGCAGTCAGGTCGAAAGAGGAAGCCCTTCAGACTTGGTGTTCTAACAAGAATGCTGATACTGAAAGACTTCGTATACAGGCTAGGAATCGCTGTAATGCCGTGATCTCGCGCGAAAAGTTTCTTCACGAACAAAACGCGCGCAAAAAGGTCCTACTCTATCACAGGGGTAGTAAAAATTTCTGGTCATTTGTAAAAAGGGTGAAGAATCAGACATCGTCTACTCCAACTCTTAGTATGAATGGGCAGACCTTCACTGATCCGGTTGATGAAGCTAATCTCCTGGCAGAATTATTTGCAAATAATTCAACGCTCCCAGATAGTAGGCAATGGAGAGCGTAATCAACTTCCACCTTGTGAACTATCTTGACCACAACGAATTGCTCAGTGACCGACAATACGGTTTCCGTAGGACCAAATCGACGGGTGACTTGATGGCGGTCCTCTCCGAAAAGTGGAATAATTGTGTTCACCTTTTCGGGGAGAGCAAGGCTGTTGCTTTCAATATTTCCAAGGCTATTGATCGAGTGTGGCATAAAGCCCTCGTTTCAAAACTAATTGCATTTGGTGTCGGTGAATCTTTTACTCGATGGATATCGAGTTTTCTCCACGGTCGTTCAATACGAGTTGCGATGGATGCTGTGTTCTCAGAACAACATTCCATCAATTCTGGAGTTCCAATTGCATATGGTGTCGGTGAATCTTTTATTCGATGGATATCGAGTTTTCTCCAGGGTCGTTCAATACGAGTTGTGATGGATGGTGTTCTTTCGGAACAACATTCCATCAATTCTGGAGTTCCGCAGAGTTCCGTCCTATTCCCGACCCTATTCCCGACCCTATTTCTTGTATTTATCAATTACCTTCTGTCATTGACCCAGAACCCAATTCATTCCATTGCAGATGACAGTAACATTTGTCATTCATATTCGTTCAACAAGCGCCCAAACTCTTTGGAGATTGAGAGTAAACGACGCACTATGAATGACACACTCAATAATGACCTTAAATCAATCTCCGAGTGGGGTGTTGCAAACAGAGTAGATTTTAATGCAAGCAAGACCCAATGTCGTAGGTAGCCGCAGTAGCGTAGTAGCCGCGGTAGCTCAGTGGTTAGTGCGTTGGACTGCGAGCCGAAAGGTCCCCGGTTCAAGCCTGGACTGGGGCTAACAGCATCTTTTCATAGAAACATTTTTCTATACCGCGCTACCTCTCGGCAGTAAATGGCAAACCTACGAGAGTAAAACATTGCCTATGAAAAGCTCTCAACTGCCGTTCGGATTCGGCAATAAACTGGAGGTCCCACCACTTTGAGAACGAATATAACACAAAATGGTGAGAGAGCTCGTCCTAAGTTCTTATAGGAGTGTAGTGCCAAACTATTATATATTATTATAAGACCCAATGCTGTCTGTTATCTCACAAAAGAATGGATTCACTCCTCCCTCCCCTCAATATGAGTGCTGTGGATATTGCGCAGTCAGCTGCTCTTGACGTTCTGGGCATATCAATTCAATGTGATCTCCGTTGGAATGACCACATATTTAATGTGTCGAAAGAAGCGGCCAAGTGCCTCGGTTTTTTAAAACGGTGTAAAACATACTTCACTCCTGCTGACTTACGCACTGTCTACATTACCTATATACGGCCTAAAATGGAATTCAATTCGCACATTTGGGCAGGGGCCTCAAAATCCTCCTTGGAGTTCCTGGACCGAATCCAACAACGTGTGATATATTTAATAGGGGATGAAAATATTTCATCGTCTATTGGTTCTCTTGAGCACCGAAGGACCATTGGGTGTGTAAGCCTGTTTTATAGCTATTACAACGGCAAGTGTTCGAGGGAAATACATGGCCTGATTCCACCAGGTCGTATGTTCTCTCGTTCTACTCGGGCGTCAAACCAAGCCCGCCCCTTCGTAGTCCACTCGGCTCTCAACAGAACCACGCATTATAGAGAGAATTCGTTCTTTAGTCACACGATACGTTTGTGGAACAATCTCTCTGCGTTCGTTTTTCCCGACATTTTTGATATTGGCAAGTTCAAAACAAACATTCACCGACACTACCTCATCTTTTCTCCTTTTTTCTAGCCCTAATCCTTTCCTACGATCAACACTGTGCTTTGCATGAATAGGGGGCATCCCCTGAGCGTAGGTTAATTTGTAAAAAAAAAAAAAAAAAATGTAGAAAAATTACAAGAAAAATTATGCGTGTCCGTGAGCAGAGACTATGAAAAATGTTTATCACTTCATCGATGGTCAAGCGGAGACCTGGTATTGGTTACATCTTCGGGATAATCTTAATATTAACTGGCAGAACATGCGGTTAGCAATAGCGCGTTTCATACCGACTTCGGCGAGTAATGGACTCAGGGTCCAGATGAAAGTGCGAGTAATTTCATAGACGCCGTATTATCTTTGAAGAATCAGCTTCATACTCCGATGGTTGACAGTCAACTTGTAGATATTTTGAAGCGTAATCTGAGACCCAAGCTTGCAGCGCTCGTGTTCCCTAGAGCATTTCAATAGAGCATTTACCCGCGGAAAGTCGTAGAGCAGAGGAATTTTTGGAACAGGAAACGCGACATAGAAATGGACCGGAAAATACAGAGAAAGAAAAAAGTTACGCAATCAAAGAAATAAGTCGCAAACTAAATCAATACCGTTCTAATAATTTTCCGAGAGGAAATTTGCAGTATTGATGTTGGAATTGTAAGACCATTGGTCACACATTTAAGAACTGCCTCTCAACTACTCGCATTACTTTCTGTTATAAATGTGGAACATAGGGCGTGATCACCCCGAAATGTTTAAAATGCAGTCCGGGAAACCGAACTGCGAACTTGAGCAGTGGGGAATCACGTTCGACACAAACCCTCGATTAAATACAGATACAACGAGCGTTCCTAAAAACAAGACAGCTGAAAAAGCAATAAATACGGATATAGAGAGCTCGAAAGTGAAATCGGATATAGGATTGAATTTCACAGTTTTAGTTAGGGAAGAAAATACTGAAGAATTAATCAATAACGCCGACTATATGCACATAAACCCCTTTCATATACGAATGCAAAATCGAAAGAGAATTTTTAACAATGATTTAGGTTATTCACGAATTTCTAATAGGGTATTAAAGACAAGGGAGCGTTATCAAAAACGACGATCTAAAAGACGTAACATTTCATCTGCTTTTTGGACGATACAATGATTTTTGACAATTGGCCTTTTCGTTTTGTTTATATTAATAAATTTAAAATTCGTGCACTGTTACTTGTCTGGGGAAGAATTGTATGTCACTCGTAGAAAAGCTAAATTTAACTATTCGTCCAATTTATAAATGTATCGTCGGGACAGCGAATGGCCAGCTCATGAAATTTATTGGGAAAGTTAATGTAGAAATATTGTACGAAGATCAAAAACACTGCCTCGATATTTATTTAGTACCTTCGTTGGATCAAGATATGTACTGTGGAGTCGATTTCTGGCGGTGCGCCACAATTAGTCAATAGTTTGTCAGTCAGTCAGAATGACGTCGATCCCGCACCACATATTTTCCGAACAGGAAAAATTATTAGCGGAAGCAAAGAAGCATTTTTTAGATTTTGAAAGTCTTGGTCTGGGTAAGACATGGATGGAGGAGTACGTCATAGATACCGGAAACGCGGCACCTGTTAAACAGCGACACTACCCCGTCTCTCCGGCTGTGGAATCTTTGATATATGCGGAGTTGGATCGCATGTTGGAATTAGGGGTCATTGAACCAAGTCAAAGCCCGAGGAACTCTCCAGTTACTTTAGTTAGGCCGACTTTGTATTGACGCGAGGAAACTGAACGAGAGAACCATCAAAGATGCGTATCCACTCCCATATATTGACGCACTTTTGAGTCCTTTGCAAGATACGTATTACATATCCAGCATCGATTTAAAGTATGGGTTTTGGCAGATTCCTTTGGAGGAGCGTAGTCGTGCTAAAACAGGCTTCACCGTCCCGGGGAGACCGCACTATCAGTTCGCGGTTATGCCTTTTGGCCTGTGTAATGCAGCCCAAAGGTTATTCAGGTTGATGGATAGGGTGGTTTCGCCGGAGCTGAGGCATTGCGTTTTCGTTTATCTGGACGATCTCCTGATCGTTTCACCGGATTTCAGTTCTCACGAAACTATGTTGAATAAAGTAGGTGATTTGCTATCGCACGCTAATCTTACAATTAATATAAAGAAATCAACATTTTGTAGACGCGAATTACGGTACCTAGGGTATATTATAGGCGAAGGTAAATTAAAGCCAGATCCTGAAAAGATCGAGAGTATTACAAGGGTAGCTATACCCAAATGTCCACGTGATGTGAGAGATTTTATAGGACTTTATGGTTTCGGAGGTTTATTAAAGATTTCGCTACTATTAGCGCACCGCTAACGCGTAAGTAGTTTTTTTGAATTAGGAGCAGAAGCCGTAGAGGCTTTCGAAGAATTAAAAGAAGCCCTTACGACAAGTCCAATATTAACCCACCCGGTTTTTGACAAACGGTTCTACGTGCAATGCGACGCGTCTAGCTTTGGAATTGGAGCGGTGTTGTATCAGCTTGATGCGGAAGGTCACGAACGACCCATCGCCTTTCATTCAGCTCAACTCACAAATCCGCAGAGTACTGAACAGGAATGTTTGGCCGTAGTAAGTGTCGTAAAGAAATTCCGGTCTTACATTTAATTGATGCCGTTCACGGATGTGACCGATCACAGCGCTTTAAAGTGATTAATGAACCAGAGTGACATGAGCGGACGTTTGGCACGTTGGAGTTAAAAACTCCAGAGCTATCAGTTTGAAATTGTACACCCTAAGGGTAGTAAGTGCCGTAAAGAAATTCCGGCCTTACATTGAATTGATGCCGTTCACGGTTGTGACGGATCACAGCGCTTTAAAATGGTTAATGAACCAGAGTGACTTAAGCGGACGTTTGGCACGTTAGAGTTTAAAACTCCAGAGCTATCAGTTTGAAATTATACGCCGTAAGGGGAGCCAAAACGTAGTGGCGGATACTTTATCGCGTATGAATGTGGATGAAATTAATATGTTTACGAATGAACTGCCCATAATTGATTTGCAGTCCCCGGAATTCAAATCAGACGAGTATGTTAAATTAATTGAGAGCATCGATGAGTGTCTAGAAAGGTTGACTGCCAGACATAAAAATACAAGATGATTTTATTTGTGGATGTTCCTACTTAGTAAATAAAAACACTTTCGTTTCCACAACAATATAATTATTTATTTAATATTAATGCGCCAGATGTATCGGCACAGATTGCGCTTATATTTTCGAATTATAAAATGTATTATTTGCGAGCGACCAGCTCGTGGTGGGGTTTGATGAACAAGAAAATTTCAATGTGAAAACGAAACAAAAGTAAACGTCAAATAATTAGTGTTTGCTTTGTTGTTATTTGCATGTGCAGTGTTGCCGTATATGCGGTGCGGAAGATGTGTGACTACTATTTTCATTACGCACATTTACACTCACGCCACATTACTCCCCCCGGTGGAGAAACGAAAGCGAACCTTTCGTCCAGATCGTGTTTGATAAGTCGAGCTTTGCGTCTCTGCAGGTGTCGGCGTATCTTTTTCCTCGTTCACCGTATAAGCGGCTTTTAGGCGGTCGACGCTTTCACCTGACGTCCACGAACATCGAGTTTGTAGAATTTATCGGATCTCTGGATTACAGGGTACGGGCCTTCATATGGCGCTTGAAGTGGGCGGCGCACCGCGTCGTTTCTCATAAAGACTGTTGGCGCTGTTGCTAATTTTTCTTCAATAAAATGTGCTTGTCTAGAATGATGTGCAGTCTGTGATGGTCGCAATTCACGCATGTATGGAAATGTTGGGTTGTGAATAAGATTGGAATAACTCAGCAGGCAACCTTAAGGTGCTACCGTAAACCATTTCCGAGGGCGTTGATTTGATGTCCTCTTTGTACGATGCTCGATACCCCAAAAGTATCAGCGGAAGCACGACGACCCACTGCTCGGAACGATAGCATTTAATCGAAGACTTTAGCGTTCGGTGCCAACGCTCTATTATTCCATTAGAGGCTGGGTGATATGCGGTTGTCCTTAAATGTTTCACACCAAAGAGTTTATTCAGGTCTCGGAAAAAAAACGACTCGAATTGGCGTCCCTGGTCGGTCGTGAATCTTGAAATCCAGTTTGAGTAAAATACAAATGCTACTGACTCGGCAGTGATGTTGTCCATTGGGTACGCTTCCACCCATCGAGTATAGCGATCGACAAGTGTGAGGCAATAACGATATCCTTTACACGGCGGTAGTAGACCGACGATGTCCATATTTACATGTTCAAATCGTTGCTCCGTCAATGTATATGTTCCAACTGGCGATTTATTGTGCCGATGAATTTTCGATGTTTGGCCAAATAAATGTATCTGCTACTAACTTCGTAGTTTTCGCTGCACCACCGTGACAAATGTTGTGGATCGACTCGAAACCCAGCTTCCGGAACGGTATTGAACAGGTATTGAAAGTAATTTTAAATTTAGGCACGAATTTTCATTTAAATACTTGTGTATTTCAGCGTCATTTCTTTGACTCTGCGCTAAAAGTTTGTAGTCGATCACCTTTTCGACGTGAATAGCGTCGACGCGCGATAAAGCATCTGCAATAATATTTTCCTTTCCAGGAAGATATCGGATGTCGGTCGTAAACTGTCCCAAAAATCGAGAGATCTAATTTGCCTCGGAGACGCTTTATCTAATTTTTGTTTAAATGCAAATTGTAATGGTTTGTGGTCTGTAAAGATACAAAATTGCTGACCTTCAAGCATATGTTGAAAATACTTAACTGCTTTGTAGGCGCCAAGCAGCTCGCGGTCGTACGTGACTTTGTCTGGCGGTTCGGTGCTGATGGACATTATTGATCGGATGCTCTGCGGAAGTCTACTAAGTCAGATGGATTTTAGCATATTGTCGTTCATTTCGGGACCTGACAGTTGTCGCATCTCTCGCAGCAAATGTGACTGGCGCATGTCACCAAGTTCTATGTCTTGCAGTAACTTCTTTATGCGTTTTTGCTCGGAATCTGCAAACTGGTCGATAAGACGTGCCTTGAGTGTCGTGTACATAATATTCTCCGGCGGATTCAGTATGATGTCACTGATGTGAGCTAAAACGTTGCTCTCGACTGCGGCCACGACGGTGTGGTACTTGGTTTTATCGCTTGTTATTCCTCCTGCGATAAATTTCGATTCTACCTGCGCGATCCATAGCTCAGGTTTTGCGTGCCAGAAAGGCGGGATCTTTATTGCTACTTTGGCAATTTCGCTGCGTCCATGTGACTGCTCTGCTGGCATTGAATTTGTGGCAGGGCCGTCGTTCTCGTTTGAGTCCTCAGGCATTTTGTATCAATGCTAAGTTGGGTCACCAATTTGTGGGTGTTCCTACTTAGTAAATAAAAACACTGGACTGGGGCTAACAACATCTTTTCATAGAAACATTTTTCTATACCGCGCTACCTCTCGGCAGTAAATGGCAAACCTACGAGAGTAAAACCATTGCCTATGAAAAAGCTCTCACCCGCCGTTCGGATTCGGCAATAAACTGTAGGTCCCACCACTTTGAGTACAAATGTAACACGCACAACTCAAAATGGTGAGAGAGCTCGGCCGAAGTTCTTATAGGACTGTAGTGCCAAACTATTATATTATTATTATATCGTTTCCACAACAATATAATTATTTATTTAATATTAATGCACCAGATGTATCGGCGCAGATTGCGCTTATATTTTCGAATTATAAAATGTATTATTAGCGAGCGACCAGCTCGTGGCGAGGTTTGATGAACAAGAAAATTTCAATGTGAAAACGCAACAAAAGTAAACGTCAAATAATTAGTGTTTGCTTTGTTGTTATTTGCATGTGCAGTGTTGCCGTATATGCGGTGTGTAAGATATGTGACTAATATTTTCATTACGCACAATTACAACACACTCACGCCACATATTTATAAGCGAGTAATACCAGCGGATGGAAATATAATCAATGAGAATTTCTCCTGGATATTTTGGGTGCCCAGTGCGCTTACTAATAAGCTCATTATCAACGCAGTCACACGGAGGCATAGGGAAAACGCTCGTTAGATTAAGATTGTATTTTTACTGGCCTAAGATGGCAATCAATGTTTGAGACTTCGTAAATCAATGTACGCTTTGCAAACAAACTAAAGCACCTGAAACAGTAACATATCGTCCGTGGCAGAAAATATTCATAGATTTTATCGGACCTCTGCCAAGATCCAAACTGGGTAATATGCATATATTTATCGTTTTGGATCACCTTTCCAAGATCGTCATATTGAAGGCTATGAGGAATGCTAGTTCCGATAACGTTATAAAATTCTTAGAAACTTACATTTTTCACAAGTATGGTGTCCCGGAGCTTGTTCATATGGACAATGGCAAACAATTTATTTCTCAAGAATTCTCGAAGGTCTTAGAGAAGTATGGATGTAAGCAGATTCGTAACGCCTCATATTCTCCGCAAGCCAACGTTTCGGAAAGAGTGAACCGCTCCATAATTGCTGCTATAAGAGCATACATCTCCGATGATCAACGTGTTTGGGATCGACACTTATCTGCAATTGAATGTGCATTAAGATATTCGGTGCATGTTTCTACTGGGGTATCGCCTTACTTTGATTACTCATGGTAGCGTCTACGAGATCCTGCGTAAGTTACGCGTGCTAGAAGATGGTGAAATTGAAGTGTTATCTAAAAACCTTGGACCTAGCTCGAAGCAGCATCCGAAAGAATTTACACGACTCGTATGAGAGAAATGCGAAAACATACAACACTAGGTCACGCGAAGTTAAATTTTTACCAGGACAGGAGATCCTGCGGCGAAACTTTGTCTTAAGCGACGCCACCAAAAATCTGAATGCGAAGCTCTGTAAGAAATTTGTCAAGTGTTGTGTCATACGTGCGGTGTGTAAGTGCCTGTACGAGGTGGAGAACCTGAGCGGAAAGAAAATTGGGACTTATCACGCCAAATATCTTCAGCATATGGTAGCAGTCAAATAGTATCGATGTCGTGACGCACAAAACAGTACCCGGGTTACGCCTCCCAATATATTCGTTCTTCGACAGGTCTTCGACAAATAATCGGGTTTGTAATGGTAACCCTTGGTTAAAAAGTAGGTTATGTAGTAAAGTTAATTCAGCAACCCATATTGAAAAAAAGTATTAGTTTTGAGAAGAAGTTGAAAAAAAAAACAACCCTGCGCGAGTACGTGGCAATTTCTGATTGGTCGGATATTTCGGTCGAATGTCATGTCAACTCTATCCGTGCAAATTCTCACAAATTTCATTCATTCTTAGTTTACGCTGAAGCAAGACAGTTCTGCCACACGTGACGAGTACAAATTGACTCAACGCGCGAATCCAGGACGTGAATGAAGGAGTTTTTGCGGCTAGTCTTTGTAAAGTGCTGGTGCAATACGTGGAAGCAATAAGTTTCTGCGACCAGGCTCTGTAACGTGCTTGTGAAACGCACGAAAGCAATAAGTTTCTGTGACCAGGCTCCGTAACTAACTCGCTGGTGCAACACGTGGACGCTACAAATTACTGCCACAAAAATCTGGCGCTTGTTTTCTTCGACAAGGTTCTGCCACACGTGGGTGTTGCACGTTTTTTTTTTTGGCAAAACTCTGCCACCCGTTGTTGATACACGTGTTTGCTGCAAATACCTGCCACGCACCAACGCTCGCTTCTTCAGCACGGTTCTGCAACCCGCACGCTTATATATCGCGTGCGTTCCAAGCGCTCCTTTATCACGTGATTGTCATTTGCTTTCTTATAATATTTGGCCTCTTAGGGGCACATGCCAAAGTTATTTCAATTAATTACGATTTTCTTTATTGATTACAAACTTTTAAAAAATGTTAAAATTATGAATATAAGCGTTAATATTAACATGTATATTATATAATCTTATATTTCATTATATCATTTTTTTATTAATTTTTTTTTAACCCCGCTATCTAACCTTACCCGCTAGTCATAAATAAATCAGTCAGTAAATAAGTCAGTAAATAAATCTCAAAATAATACAACCTCTCAAAACTCTCACCGACACACACTCCCAAAAAGAATAACACAGCGACGCACAGTGGGGCAGGGAGTACTGTTATATGTTAAATGTCCTTCTACTAGGACTTTAATTTCTTTGGTTCTTTTTATACTTACAGAGTCCTTTTACTTTCTTTATATTATTTAAAACAACCGGGTCTTTTTTACTTTAAGGCACTTTATTTCGCTTTAAAAGTTGGTTACACTTATACTTAAGATTTATTTGTAGACACTTCAGCTTATCGGAAACAATTGATTCTTAGTCTATACTTAACTTCTACTTAACACCTCGTATTCTTATAATTTCACAATAAATTGAGTAATTTCATCATGCTAAAATAACTTAGTCGGCGTATTTATAATTTCACAATAAATTGAGTACTTTCAGCATTCTAAAATAACTAAGTCAGCATTTATTTGTGTGATCTGAGTGACCTATTTGACGTGGGCGTGTATACCTCTGCTATGTTAAGCGGTGTGCGCCAAGACAATTAAATGCTGTTTGTGTTTAACATGCATAATGCTTAACCCTAAAAGTATGCCATAAAGAAAAATATACTGGTTATGTTATATTGTGGATCATAAGCACGCTGTAAGTTCCACGATTATGATACACAACAGTGGATCATATGTAAGCTGTGAACTCTACGATTATGATACACAACATACCTCCCCCCCTATTGAAAGAAAAAAAAAATATTATTAAGAAGAATAATAGTTTTTTTTTCTTTTGTATTATTTTAATTATTTCTGAAGAGAAAATTATTATTAAAAAGAATAATAGTTTTTTCAAGATTTTCCTTTGCCGCTTCTACATCTATTGTTGCTATTGGTGATTTATTTGTATTAAATTCATCGGCTTTTATTGTTACTTTATTTTTAATTGTCGAGTAGTAATGTATGTATAATACATATGCTGCTATTATTATTATTAATATCAGCATTAATATGCCGTAAGACATACCGGTTTTCGTTATTTCATTTTGACGATTAAGTAATTCTTTGCGTTCCTGGTTATCAGTTAATTGTAGGAATATTTCTTCACATTGTGTGTTGCTAGTTGTTAGCATGGTTCCTGGACGTTTGCATAGCGTAATTTCTTTGTCCGTATGTTGGCTAACCAAAATGCATTTGCTGTGATCTTCATTCGTTAGACCTATGTATTTGCTCCTGTCTTCTGCTTCTGATATGTAGTCATATGTTGTTTTAACCAATGCATCCCATTCTTCATTAATATTTGTGGGTATTGGGTAAATTCTATATAATGTGAACAACAAATCATCAGGTAGTGGTGTCTTGATGACTGTGTCTGGGAAAACTCGTACTGTTGATGCACGGTGCATTTCGAATGATTTTTGTATGAACCACTTCGCCTTTCCTCTTAACGTGAGGCTAGTCAGGATTTCATCTAACTCGCTCTGGTCTATAATTGTCGGGTGTAATCGTCCCTTGTATAGATCATCTATGATTGCCATTTCCATCAGCTGTTGTCCTTGAATTTTGATTAGGTTTGCATTAATTGTAGATTGAATGTCCAAGGTATCCATCATGAATAGTAAATGATTAATTTGTTGGTTTATTTTTTCATTTATGTATTTTTGTGTTCTTATTGTTATGTTTAACACATTTTGCAGATTTTCGACTTCCTTCAAGGAATTCAGTAAGGGTTCTGCTATCTTGTTATAATTTGATGAAATCACCGTAATTTGTCTTTTCATAAGCATCTGTTGTAAGTAAAAAAAGGTTTGTAAAATCTGGATATGCGAGAATGGGTGGTGAAATTATTGATTCTTTTAGTTTAATAAATGAATTTTGACAATCGTCGGTCCAAGTGAATTTAACATCCTTTCTAAGTAACTTATTAATTGGTAATGCCATATTGTTTATAAATTTTCTGTAATAATTAATTAATCCCAAAAACGCTTGTACTTCTTTTTTATTTCTTGGTACCGGAATATTTTTCACGCATTCAACCTTTGAGGGGTCTGGTAGAGCACCTAGTTCCGAACATTTATGTCCTAAATAGACAACTTCGCGACGCAAAAACTGACATTTTTCTGTATTTAATTTTAGATTGTGTTCCCTTAATTTCTGCAATACTCTACTCAACCTAAGCTCATGCTCAGCTAAATTCTTTCCGTACACCACTATATCATCAAGATAAACAAAGCAATCGATACCCTGTAAACCTGTTAATATGTGATTCATTATTCTTTGGAAAGTGGCTGGAGCCCCTGTTAAACCAAAAGGCATTCTGTTAAACTCGAAATGACCAAGACCTGTACTAAAAGCTGTTTTTTTCCTTATCCCCTTCTTCAACTAGTATCTGATGATAACCACTTGCCAAGTCTAAAGTTGAAAAATAGCGACTGTGACCTAATTGGTCTAATATTTCGTCTATTCGAGGAATCGGAAATACTTTTTTTATTGTCACGTCGTTCAATTTACGGAAATCTATAACTAGCCTTCACTTTTTGTTACCGTCCTTGCCGCTCTTCTTAGGAACTAGCAACATCGGTGAATTCCAGGGTGATATGCTTGGCGATATAATGCCATCATCCAACGTTTTATAAAGCTGTCTGTTGATTTCATCTCTATGTGTGTGTGGCAATTTGCATTGCTTTTGATTGATTGGTGGTTGGTTCCACTGTGTTATTATTTCATGTTTAAGCACTGGCGGGTATGTTAATTCATCGCCGTCTAAATGAAAAACATCATGATACGAAATACACAGATTTTGTAAAGATGTTATTTCGTCTTAATTCAAGGTTCCATCAATTTTTATTTCCTCTAATAATTTGTTAATTCTGTTCGTAATGTTTCCTGAATTTATGCTATTTATTGTAGAATTGTTGGTATCCGATTCCTTATACTGATTGAAATCCGTGAATTTTGGTTTAAAAGTACTGTCTATTATAAATTCTTTTTCTGTAGCATTTAATACGGACACATAAACTCTATTTTTGCTAACATTCGATATGCTAACATTCGATATGCTTTCCGCCCAAATATACTCCTGGACAAATTTCTTGTTTAAGTATTAAGACGATTGGAATTTTTGTTTTTAAACGTAATGATACTATCTTTGCCGTTCTAGGTTCTACTTTTAATTCCTGATTTAGAAAAATATTTTCCATGTCTGCCCGTGTCCTCATGGGTATTTGTATAGTATTGTTTTTATCTTTATCATAAAATATTAACTTTTTATCTATGGCATTTATTATGGACCTATTCCATATATTATCTCGTCCTATTATTCCATCAGCGGGTATTCCTTGTTCAAGTGCCACTACATGCATCTTTAAACAGAACCACTCTATACTGTTGTGCTGAATATTTATTGTCCCTAAAGTCCTTATGCATCCCCCAAAAGCACCACTAAAGTCCTTCTGAGTATTTTTATCAAAACCCGGAAGTTGTACCAGCGACCCCTCCTTTACTATACTAGCATCTGCTCCCGAATCTACCAGTAATATGAGTTTACCATTTTTAGCATCCTCACAAGGTACTTCGATGAAAACATCACTTACATTAGGTAGTTTGAAACAGTCACCCTGCCTACTGCATATTATACGATTCTTTCTTTTACTAAACTCACTCATATGACATCTAATCTTCTTATCATATTATATTACGAAATTCTCAAAACTTTTTGATATTCTTGATAATATGTTTTTTACTTTATACCACCCTACTGCTTCCTCTCCAAAGGTTCCCTTATACTTTTCATATTCTGCTAATTTTATTATTTTGTTCCCCAGTGTAATCGACACAATACCTATAAAGTGTATGATATAAACTAATATTCCTACTACTGCATTACAAACCAAACACGGTGGCTCAACATATGTATCAACGGTCACTCCCGACGTTTGATGAACAATATTTTCACCCATTTTTTCCTCTTTCAACTTCTCCTTACAGACCAAACACGGTGGCTCAACATATGTATCAACGGTCACTCTCGACGTTTGATGAACGATATTTTCCCCCCACGATTTTTTGGTTGTTATTTGAAGCTGCGGTAGCAAATGTGATCACAGGCTCCTTTGGTGTATGATCCACTATTTCTACCTTTGACCTAACTTTACTAATGTTAACGGGACCCCAGCTTATTGGCCTTGACTGGGCCCGTGGTAGTTTCCCCTATTGTGAGCATTACTACCGTTTGGCACAACATTTTTCTTGGCGTGGCAATCCACTATCTTATGGCCGACTTGAGCACACCCATAACATGCCCTATTATTTCTGTATGTTCTATGAGGTTCGTTATTGTTATTTCTAAACGGATTATTATTTCTATTATTTTCATTACCATTATTAATATTATTATTTCTATTATTACGACTATTGCTGTCTTGCGGATTCTGATTTTGCTGCTGCTGGTGTTGATAGCCGTTATTCTGAAATCCTCTATAACCCCCTTGGTACTGCTGATTCTGAAATGGTTGTTGTTGGTTCTCCTGGCGTTCTTCCAGTCTATTTGATCCACATCTCCAACTCGATTCATGTCCGTATTTCTCGCATTCTCTGCAAAATGGTGTATTTTTTCGCAAATAACAGTCATCCCTTGTGTGTCCTGGTCTTGTGGAAAATGAACAGACTGGCCCCTTTTTCATGGCACCCCCTGTATTCCCATTATTTCTATTTTGTTGACTTTTACCCCTATCTTGTCGTGAATTTCTAATATCAGTTTCTTGATTATTTTTACTAACTGAGGTTCCATTCGGTCTTTTTTCAAAACTATACAGTTCCTCCGGTAATCTCGGCCCCCTCAGTATTGGCCCCCCTCAGTATTGTGGCCTCTGCCCTTAACGCTTCGTCTAATAAATCATTTAAATTATATGCCTTGCTACTCAATAGTAGTATCTTTACAGTCGGGTCACTCACTCCCACTTTAAATGCTGTTAGCACAGAATTTAATAGTTCCGTGTTAAAAATGTCCGTTGGCAGGTTTTTCTTTTTATACATTGTATCGGCTATGTCCTTTGCGTTCGACTGCAATACTTCTAAACGCCTTGCAAACGCTCTTTAACTTTCCCCTCCACCTTGATATGCCTGTCTTATGTTGTGAATCTTATGTGGCCACTTTTAAATATGTGCTTTTAAGTAATTCAAACAACTCATCTAAATCATCAATTTTCTTGGTTCTCACTAATTCGTATGTATCTTCATCAAGACGCAGTATAATACAAATCATGAATTCCTCCTTATTTTCTTCAGTTATTTTAAGGTTCGCTGCCTTACAACCGTCTATAAATCTAAGAAGCTCCGTTTTTAGGAACGGTGAATCTTCGCCTTTGAACACCGGGACCAGATTTCGTACGCATTTCGAAATATCGTCTGTAGGCATTTCAATTATTGTTCTATCTGTTGTTATGCTTTCTAAATTTTCTTCTATTCTTAAAGCTTCTTTATGGTATAACGATGTTTCGTGTGCTAAGTTCACTTCCGCCTCTAAAAATCTGATTTTCGAATCCAATTCCCTTACTTTGTTATTTGCCTCTTCGACTGATTCGAATTCTAACCTTGGTTGTTGACGTAGGGCCCTAGCTACTGATTCATCAGAAATATCTTTATCTTTCAACAATGCTCTTTTTCGTTTTCCGCCTCTATACCGCAGGCGTGGTCTAACAACTCCTGTTTTTCTGCTAATTTATCGTTTATTTTTTTTAGTTAATGCAGCAAATTCGCCTTTCCAGCCTTCTATCTCTTTTATTTTATTCTCACTTTTGTGTTCCAAGAAATATATTAATTCTTCGAACACGACATCTACTCCTTCTACTTTAGAAAAAACCTTTGTGTTATTAATTTTATTTTTTATTAATTGTAAATGTTCTTTATTATTTAGTTCGTGGCTAATTTGAGCCCACAATTTATCCGTAAACCTGTCCAATTGCCCTAGTATGTTTCCGTATGCTAACTGTAATTGTTCCAATTCCGCCATATATTTATTAACGACAAAAAAAAATCCTAATTTATTTCCTAGAACACTCCACAGTTCAAGTGGCTCCACAATGTTAAAAAAAAATATTATAAATTTTTTAAATTTTTAATCTGTTGCCTAAAATCAGATATTTTATAATAATGTAAAATTTTTAATTAAATTGACCATGTTATAAAAATAAAAAAAAAATATTTCAAATTTTCAAAATCTTTAAAATGTTATTTTATTTTAAATTTTTATTTTATATTGTTATTAAATTTTAAAATGAAAATGATATTTTAAATGTTCTAAAATTTTTTAAATTTAAAAAAAATCAAAAATTCCATTTCATATTAATTTTAGAAAAAAATGTATTTACTTATCTGAGTTTAATATTAAATAAATTTCCAATTTTCTTTTTATTTCGTTTGTTATTTAATCTTTATTTATTTAATTTCCATTTGTATATTTATTTATTCAATTTGTATTTATTACTTTATTAAACACTGTAATAATTGTTTAAATTTTCTGCTGTTACTCACGTATTTTCAAAAGAAAAATTAAATAATCACCATTTATTTTGTGATTTTTAGTCCTTTTCTTCCTTCTATCCTTCTTCTCTCGGTCCCTGAGAGCGTTGTTTGAGAAACCGGCTGCGCCAAAATGTTATATGTTAAATGTCCTTCTACTAGGACTTTAACTTGATCCTTGGTTCTTTTTATACTTACTGAGTCATTTTTACTTTCTTTATATTATTTAAAACAACCGGGTCTTTTTTACTTTAAGACACTTTATTTCGCTTTAAAAGTTGGTTACACTTATACTTAACATTTATTTGTAGACACTTCAGCTTATCGGAAACAATTGATTCTTAGTCTATACTTAACTTCTACTTAACACCTCGTATTCTTATAATTTCACAATAAATTGAGTACTTTCATCATTCTAAAATAACAAAGTCAGCATTTATTTGTGTGATCTGAGTGACCTATTTAACGTGGGCGTGTATACCTGTGCTATGTTAAGCGGTGTGCGCCAAGACAATTAAATGCTGTTTGTGTTTAACATGCATAATGCTTAACCCTAAAAGTATGCCATAAAGAAAAATATACTGGTTATGTTATATTGTGGATCATATGCACGCTGTAAGTTCCACGATTATGATACACAACAGTGGATCATATTGTTACGAAAATTCAGTCTACGGAAAACTGTTCTACTAGTTCGTATCGCTGGATTGTGTACAAAATAAAAACGCACTTATATTTGCTTTTAACTAGTATTATTTCAACTAGTATTAATTAACTTTATTAATTTAAATAACAACTTAAAGAATAATCACTTATATCAACTGCTAAATTACTACAATTTATCTTTACAGTGTTCATTCACGAGACGCACTAGTTCACTATTAAATCACAACTGAAGTACAGTGCCTCAGATGCGCGGCCTTATATACTGCAGGCATCAGTTCGACACGTTTCTACAAGCTTCGAGAATCTTGTTTCGAGAACCTTCTACTCGTTTCGTGAATGACGCATGCTATTGGCATCTCATTCGCACTCATGTGTTTTAATGCGCTGATCTGCCATCTCTTTCTCGCACACTGCCTCAGTGCGCTGAATGATCTTCCGTCTCTTTCTAACACATGCTTAGTGCGCTGAATTGTCTTGCGTCTCATTAATTATTGTTGATTGCTTGCACTATGGCGCAAATTACATCATTTCGTAACACTGCCCTCCACCTAAATCTGTTCGTCCCGAACAGATGTTAATCCTCTCTCTCTCTGAATGGCGCCAACCTTTCTAAATGTACTACTTTCATTTTTCGTCTAACGCCTGCAGTATTCTGAATCCGATACACGACATTGTTAATTATTTTAATTATCTTATATGGTCCTTCCCAGTGTGTTTGTAGCTTAGGGGATAAGCCTTTCTTCCTTTGTGGGTTATAGAGCAAAACAAGCTCTCCTTCCGTAAATCCTTCTGAATTTGTGCGCAAGTCGTGTGTGGCCTTCATCTTATCACTCGCAAATTGTGTTCGCTGTCTTACAACTTACAAACTGATGCACTTCGTTCATTTCTTCACTTTTTCTGAAAACATAATTGTGTACAGGAATTCCAGCTGAAGGACTCACACCAAACTTTAAATCCGCAGGTAATCTTAAGTCTGTTCCAAAAACAACTTTAGATGTGAAGCTGCTGTGGTATCATGAACCGCCGTTCGATAAGCCATTAGAAATAGTGGTATGTGTGCATCCCAATCTTTTTGATTTTTATCAACCACTTTTCTGAGATACTCTTCCAAAGTCCGAATGAATCTCTCCACCATGCCGTCTGATTGCGGGTGCAAAGGCGTTGTTCGTGTTTTGTGTAAGTTGAGGACTTTACATACTTCCTTAAATACAGCAGATTCGAAATTTCTTCCTTGATCTGAATGCAATTCCAACAGTACTCCAAAACGACTTACCTAGTGGTTAACTAATGCATCCGCAACTGTTGTGGCTTCTTGATTCGACATGGGATACACTTCAGGCCACTTGCTGAAGTAGTCAATGACGACAAGGACATACTTATTACCCGCATCACTGATTGGAAACGGCCCGGCGACATCCATGGCAATACGCTCGAATGGTGCTCCCACGTTGTACTGATGCATCCTACCGCGACTTCTGACTGTTGGTCCTTTTGCTGGTACACATTGCGGGCAACTGCGAATCCAATCGGCGACTGACTCTTGGCATCCACTGTGCCCAGTAAGCTTTAGTTATTGCACTGTCAGCAGCTATATCTTCCCATGATGGTTTTCTTTGCTGTTCCTTGAACATCATGATTTTTGTGAGGTCGGGATCACTCTTTTGATCAATTTGAATTTGTTCCGGAGTCCATTTTTCATCGGGCAAAACATTTAGTAAACGAATGTCAATTATGTTTTCTTTTCCTTCCGCTCTTGAACAATGAACAATGAAGCTCCCTCCTGGTGACACAGTAATTTCGCTCGGGTTTGGACAAGGTTTTACTGTAGTATGCGATCACTTTTTCTTGTCCATTGATCACTTGAGAGAGAACTCCGCCGATTCCGTATCCACTCGCATCCGTATCAAGTATAAATTTCTCACCTGGAATTGGATACGCAAGAATTGGTGCCGAGCACAGCAGACCTTTTAATTTCAAAAACGCCCTTTCTTGATCATTGCCTCATTGAAATGCGCGGTTCTTTCTTGTCAACTCGTGAAGACTGCTAGCAACATTGGCAAAACCTGGAACAAATCGTCTGTAGTATGTACATAGCCCCAAGAAACTTCGTAGGTCATGTAGATTTTGCGGTCTGGACCACTCCTTGACTGCAACTATTTTATCCTCATCGGTATGCCCTCCCTCCGTGGTAACTCGATGACCCAGATACTTGACTTCTTTCTTGAAAAGTGAGCATTTCTTTGGGCTAAGTTGTAGACCCGCATTTTTCAATCGAAGGAATACTTCCTCTAAATTTCTAAGATGCTCGTCAAAGTCCTTGCCCATGACAATTATGTCATCAAGGTATACTAAGCATGTTTTCCAGTGTAAACCTTTTAATACGTGCTCCATTAACCGCTCGAACGGCATTACCAAAAATTGCCATAGTCCATCTCCAGTACTGAATGCAGTCTTCTCTCGATCTTTCTTATCGATTTCCACTTGCCAGTAACCGCTTTGCAAGTCCAACGTTGAAAACCACTTAGCATTAGATAGTGTATCCAAGATGTCATCGATTCTAGGCAGCGGATAACTATCTTTCTTGGTGACATCATTAAGTTTTCGGTAATCAATGCAAAACCGAGTACTACCGTCCTTCTTTTTCACCAATACTACTGGTGAACTCCATGGACTCTCAGATGGTTCCACCACGCCATTTGTGCGCATTTCTTCAACCAAATGTGATACTTTGTCTCTTTTCGCAAGTGGTACCCTTCTTGGTGCTTGACGAATTGGGTTAGAATCACCAGTGTCTATTCGATGTTTTACAATGGCAGTTCTGCCATCCTTTTGGCCATTTTCAGCAAATATACTCCGATATTTGTCAATTAGCTGTTGCACTTGACTCTTTTCTTTGCCACCCAAATCCTTCGTCCACTCATTTATAAACCTGTGAGTAGATTGTTTGTTTATTTGCGATGTGCCATAGTCCCTTGATAGATTTGACTCACAATTTATAATCGCTGATGCCTCTTGACACTGGCCTATCACTGTTCCCTTTTTAATTAATTTGGACGAGTTTTCCATGTTGAGAACTCTTATTGGAACAAATTTGTCTTTTGTCGCTTCTACTAATGTTCTTCCGACAACAATATTACTTCTGCTCATTTGCTCATCATTCGCTTCTATAACCCACAACTTGCTTATCCCACAATCTCCATTTAATTTCTCCCAAACAATTGCTTCTGAATTAGGTGGTATTTTTCTATATTTTTCAATTTCTTATTTTTCAATAACTTGTTTAATTTTCGGGCTCTGGTCACAATCAATGTTCAGTTGGATCTCTGTATTGGCATAACTCAAAAATTTTCTTGTTAAATCTAGTGTGAAACCGTTTCTTATCATGAAGTCCATGCCAAGTATTATTTTGTCTACTATTTCCGCCACTATAAAATCATGCTTAACTGTCGTAGTGCCAATAGTGATTTCCTTGGTAATTTTTCCTCTGATTGGAGCCTCTTCACTTGTCGCTGTTTGCAATCTTATTCCGATAAGCGGCTCTATATCTTCCCTAACAAGGTTACTTCTTATAATTGAGTGTGAAGCTCATGTATCCATATATGCTGTACAATCAATGAGTCCTTCGACAGTTAAACTATTTGGCTTTCGAGCAATTTGTGAAATGAAGATTCTGGGGCAATCGGTTATGGGAGTCAGATCGTGCCCCGCAGAACTGACTCGTTTTAGTTTAAAGATTGATTAAAATTTACTTTATTTTGGACATGATCCTGGGTTTCTTCATGTCGGGGTTCATTTGCAAATGGATTCATTGAGCGCTTGCGTTTTTTACGACAATCACGTGCCATATGCCCATATGTATCACAGTTGTAGCATTTACCTTTAAATTGGGTGTCTCGGTTGGCAGCAGTGTAATCTGGTTTAGCTCCACTTTTTAACGCTTGGCAAATTACCTGAAGTAGGTCTTCATTCTCCACATCTAGTTTACGGACCTTTGGCGCTGGGCGGCACAACGTAGTTGCTGTCTCCTGTGTTAGCGCTGTGGTTACAATTTCCGTAAATGTCACTTTCGGCATTGTCACTGTCGCACGTCTTGTTTCCGGATCACGTATGCCGTCAACGAAAGCTTCGATCTTGCACTTTTCTATGAAATCAGTCGTTGAATCTGCATACGACAAATACGCAAGCCTCTGGACTTCCGCTGCATACGCCTGCAAAGTTTCGCCATTTCGTTGCAATCTGCCCTTCAGCTCCATTCGGTATATCTGTTTCATGTGATCACTGCCATATTTTCGCTGCAGTGCAGCCATAACCGCTAAATAACTGTTTCGATCTCTTTCTGGAACAGTCTGCAATACTTCGGCTGCGCCTCCTTTAAGCGCCACGATAAGTGCGGCTACACTGTCCTCATTATTCCATCGATTACTTACAGCCGTGGTCTCAAATTGCAGCTTGAAAATGTTGAACGCTGTGGTTCCATCGTAAATCGGCGATTTTAGTCTCGTAGATCAATGCCCTGCGCCTCTAATTCGTCCATTAGGCGCTTTTGCAGCTCTACTTTCGTACCAGCAGTTGGAAGATTACGACTTCTTCTTTAGCTGGTCGACTTTAAGTTGTTCAAATTTAACCATTTTGTATCACAATCCCACTTCTGACACCAATGTTACGAAAATTCAGTCTACGGAAAACTGTTCTACGAGTTCGTATCGCTGGATTGTGTACAAAATAAAAACGCACTTATATTTGCTTTTAACTAGTATTATTTCAACTAGTATTAATTAACTTTATTAATTAAAATAACAACTTAAAGAATAATCACTTATATCAACTGCTAAATTACTACAATTTATCTTTACAGTGTTCATTCACGAGACGCACTAGTTCACTATTAAATCGCAACTGAAGTACAGTGCCTCAGAGGCGCGGCCTCTTATACTGCAGGCATCAGTTCGACACGTTTCTACAAGCTTCGACTTGTTTCGAGAACCTTCTACTCGTTTCGTGATGCTATTGGCATCTCATTCGCACTTATGTGTTTTAATGCGCTGATCTTCCATCTCTTTCTTGCACACTGCCTCAGTGCGCTGAATGATCTTCCGTCTCTTTCTAACACATGCTTAGTGCGCTGAATTGTCTTGCGTCTCATTAATTATTGTTGATTGCTTGCACTATGGAGCAAATTACATCATTTCGTAACAATATGTAAGCTGTGAACTCTACGATTATGATACACAACAGTACCAAAAGTTGGCAAAATTCTCAAATTGAGTCATTTTTAGAAAAATAAGACTAATATTGTATGAAAATTTAATAATCAATATTTAGATGTAGATTTTTAAGCGTGGTAACTTCCATATAACTGAAATGATTAAATTAATATATGTTGGGAATTAAGTGAGCTACAGTGATACAAATTTGTAGTAGAATGTTTTTCGTTAATATAATGCAATTCTCGAAATTTCATCATGATTGCACAAGTGGTACCTCCCATATCAGAAAAATGTTCAAAATGTCATATATTGAAAATAATTAGAGCTACAGTGATTAAACTTTGTAATATGCAGTTTTTTATATGATTCACTATAATTATCCAAATTTTATCTTGATTGGATAACTGGGCGTTGTACCTCCCATACAACCAAAAATTGTTAATATTAATTTATACTAAAATTAACAATTTTATCGCTTAGTGTTTAGAAAATTTTAATATGTGTACTAAGTAACAATATAATCAGTATTGCCGGAGCGTGCCCGGAACGTTTTTGTTTTCATCTTTGTAAATGAGAAACAGTTTGTGAATTTACTCCAGCATTTTTCTTTCTAAAGTATGAACACTTTCTAAAACAATAATTTTGAAAAACTTTATAAATACCAGATGTAGATGGCTGCATTACAAACAAAATTTAGTTTTTATGGTTTTTCAAATAATTGGTTCAGAAAATGGATCACAAATTAGTCAATATTTTTTCTTGCAATTGTTGCGAAAAATAGTCTGTGTTTGAGAGATTTGATTTTTGATGTTTTCGCCAACTTTAGGTACTCGCTGCCACACTGTGCGACGTCCAGAAATAGTAGACATATATGATTTTTTTTTACTAACATTGTTATTAACAACTCATTATTTTATATTTTCGACATAATTTTGTGTATTGGTAGGGCGGATTTCAAATGTTGAATATGGTGTCAGTTTTGCTTTGCGATTTGACATTATGTCTACTACATTTGTAATAATCTACTTAATATCATATTTAATTATTTAAGCATTTTTTTGTAATAATAATATTATGGTCCTAAAAATTCTTCAGTGGAATTTAAATGGTTACTACAATAATCTATACGAACTTTAAATTCTAATTCACAGCAACTATTCCGTTCACACTAAAGCTAAAGCCCATAAATGTTAAACAGAATCTCAAAAATCCAACTCAGCTATTTTCACATCTAATATCAATAGAGAAGCTGCACTTTTTTAAAATACATCATTTCATTTATTCCTCAATATTTTCCTTCATGCGATACAAAATTTGTTCACTGGTGGATCACTGAACTTTCCGATTTGCAAAAATACAAACAAAAACGTTGGCTCATATTTAAAAGAAAAGAAGACTGTTGAAAATGGACTAGCTTATAAAAAAGCTAACTCTCTATTTAAACGACAAGACAAAATATCAAAAAAAACATTATCTCTATGAATTCACATTCCGAATTAATACCACTACACATATAAAATGTAAAAACCGAATATACGCAAATTGTTCATCTAATTTTATTAAATTTATCAATACAGCGGCAAATACACTTGCAAAAGTTTGGTCGACATATTCTAATGATGACAATTTTACAAAAAAGTTTAAATTATAAAAACAACAATGTACAATACCAATTACTACACTATCGCTCCGAGTGCTCATTTATTAGAAACTGACATTTCATTACCTGAACTATACATTGCAGTGAAAGGCAAAACACCTGAATATGATAGAAAAACATATCGAACAGAATCCACATATTCATATTATCCATCGACTTCGAGAAGGCCTTCGATAGGATATGTAAACATACCGTAATAAATCAACTACTAGAATGGAAAGTTGGTCTAAAAATTTTAAACTTCTTCTACTCTTATTTATCGAATAGAATATTCCTAGTTAGAGTAAACCATAAGCACCTATTAGTAATGGTATTCCACAGGGATCTCCATTATCGGTCGTCCTGTATAATACAGTATAATATCGATAAACAAATCTTTTTACCACATTTTTTACGCTGATGTACTCTATATAATAGAAAAATACAAACATAATAACGACTTACAATCTAACTTAAATTCACTTTTGGTAACATAAAACACTGGTTAGATACATCAGGTTCTAAAATTTCATTTGAACAATCAGCATTAATTATTTTCCGTCGTAAAAGAAATTGCTCGTTTAATGATATACATATATGCAATTCTATAAAAACTGTAAATACTTTACGAATCTTAGGCTCGGTTTCACAGTGCGCACTTAGTAAAATTTGAGTTGAAGAAAATTTAAGATTTTTTGTCTACTTAAGTTTTTTGTGTTTGACAGTCTCCACTTAAATGCGTACAAATATATTTTAAAAAATATGGCAGCACGACAGCAGCACGTTTTTGTTTACAGAACAAAAGTATATTCAATGTTCCGTCTTAAAAATTACGTTTTTTTGTAAAAATTCAGTGCAAAATTTAAAAATTGAAATAAGAATGCAGGGTTTATAAGTTAAATTGTTGTAGATTCACGTGTATTATAATTTTAAACATTTCACAGTTCGCACCATAAGGAGAATTGTGCATTACTAAAAAAAACAAGTGAATTTCGCCTACAACGGCAGTTAATGGTGGTTGCCGAAAAAGTTATGGTTGCGAAAAATTACTCCAATGATTGGAGTCACTTTTAACTTGGTTAACATACAACAATCCGCAGCAATAAGGCGAATTTAATTTGTTAGTGTCAGTTTGTATTATTCTGCTGTCATAAATATTCAATGACAGAAAGCACACTTAAGTAAAACTTAAGTGGGGGGTATCGGTCACTTAACTTTTGTACTGTGAAACGATTTTTCACACTTAAGTATAGTTTGAGGAAAAATCGACACTTAATTAAGTGTGCACTGTGAAACCGGGCCTTAGGCTTACTATTTAAAAATAAAGACTTAAATTAATTAAGGTGATATGTAGTTACCATAGTAGTGCTTACCCTAACACTAGACTTAATATTTTAAAGTCAATAATGTTTTCAAAAAATGTCTTCCAATATTCGGAAAATGTGCCGTATCACACAATTAAAATTCAGGACTACCGAACTTTTATTTAAGAGTGGAGCATTCCACCGTAAAATTGATACCAAAATTACTATTGCCTGGAGATTACCCTATCAAATCAAACATCCAGCAACAAGCCAATAGAAAAAACATCGGTGTACCATTTACAGCTGACAGAATCCTAAAAATAGCTAAACAGTTGGATTTTAAAATCTGCTAACATACAAAATATAAAACAATATTTCCACTATGGACCATAATCTCAGAGTCTTTTATCACAGATCTAATCTATTTACCTAAATTTTCAACATCATCATCAGTTTACAATTCAATACAAATTAAATAATTGGAATATAGTAATATACTAATGGTTCTAAAACTAAAAACATAAACAATTCTTTCCAAATCGGAAATATCTCTCAACAATGGTCAACAGCAGTTCATTTTTCACAGCTATATATGAGGCTATTTTGTTCGCAGTTAGGCAATTCAAATCATTTTTACTAAAATATATTATATGCTCTGACTCATTAACAACAATAAATGAAATTCAAACCCCCAAACAATTTTTTTGGTAGGAAACAGGAATTTTCTAGGCATTTTAAGGAAATCATGATGGAAAATGGTATATTTCCGCAAATGCCTAGACAGTAGACAAATTTTTCAAAAAACGATAGCCAACCTATAGCAGACTAGTGAAAATAGGTAGGCAGAGGTAGCGTGCTCGCTCGTCTAGTAGGAAATAGGTAGGCAGAGGTAGGCAAACACTTTTTTTTATTTTGGTTTCGAATATTTTTGTCAAAAAAAAACGAGACTGCAAAATATGTTCAGTAAAGAAAATTGTTTCCTTCATTATTATGTTGGCAAACAAATAACGTTACGCCGCGACTTTTATTGTATTGTTCAGTATGCGAGATGCGCAGTTAGCTGAAGTTGAATCAATGCTGAATCCTCGACAATATTACTATTGGGCGACTACTTTGATAGATAGGCAATCGCACATGTGAGGCAGTTGATCAGTCTTGAAACAACAAGGATATGAGGCATGAAGAAAGACCTAAAACCAAGAACGCATACATTCAACAGAGGTATTAATATGCTTTATTAAAAAAAGAACTCTTGAGTTTAAATTTGATTTTACAGAAACATAACATCAAATACTCTGGAACGTTTTCAGAAGAGTCGTCAACGTCTTATGGGCTCTACACCGAATTTCCGCGCTTAAACTCTTCCGCGCAAATTAGCATTCTACAAATATGAGCACACTAACCGATGGACGTTCTCACTAACATACAACTGCTACGAATAGCACGCCAATGGGACCCGCTAAACGGTTATAGAAGAGATCAATAATATAATATCGGCGCTTCCCACTCCAATGAAAGCTCCATCGATTGGTCGCAGCCAGAAGGTCTCTACAAAATCTGATTAGCTCAGGAAGCCTGTTGTTTCCGTTCGATACAAATCAATAAGGAAACGGCAAGTGTTATACGCGGAACCGGACATTATCATAATTCCAACTTCACGCACAAAGAGATAGTTCAGTATGATCACATACGCAGGGGTTCCGCATTATCAATGCATATAGAAAATAGGGACCAACCACCAATGAATTCGCCTGTTAATTAAAACAATAGAATATTATAATCATATTAATTCTGACTGTTCTGTGCAGTTTGTGCAATTGTGAATTCTGTTTTGTTAAATTTTATTGCAATTGCATTTTAAATATTGTAATGTAAATAATTTTATTACCAAATGTTATGTTAATTGTGTTTATTGTATATTATCATAATTCCAACTTCATTCACAAAGAGATAGTTCAGTACGATCACATACGCAGGGGTTCCGCATTATCGATGCATATAGAAAATAGGGACAAACCACCCGTAAATTCGCCTGTTAATTAAAACAATAGAATATTATAATCATATTTATTCTGACTGTTCTGTGCAGTTTGTGCAATTGTGAATTCTGTTTTGTTAAATTTTATTGCAATTGCATTTTAAATGTTGTAATGTATATATTTTATTACCAAATGTTATGTTAATAGTGTTTATTGTATATTCTCTTAAATATTTTTCATCATTGTGTAATTTGTCAATATTGTGAATATGTTCTTTATTTACAAATAAAAATTATAACTCTACAAAGTATTAAATTATTTTTATTCAATTGAACGTGCAAAGATAACTACTTCCTACCAAAGCCTACCTCTGCCTACCATACCCTCTGCCTACCATTTTCCTACCAATTTTGGAAGAATTAATTTTAATCATTATTTTAAAATCTACTACCTACTATGGACAGACTACAGACACTATTTCAAGACCATAAATACAACTGGAAACTCACCTACACAGATATCACAAATCTCTACCTGCAGAAATATATAAGTCTTCGAATGGGACATTCAAGAATAACCCACAAACATCTATTTCAACAAGTATTGCCTAGCAGCTGTCACCTTTGCAACAGCGACATCATAACAATAGAACACATCATCAACAACTGCCTAGCAATTATAAACATTCAATAACTCTTTTTGGAAAAATTTGTTTAACAAAACTTTTAAATTAAATCTCAACAAACAACATAAATAATGTAATATTCATCCTAAAAAATCCAATTTCTTCTATCTTATTTAAGACCTTCAAATCATATCATACTAAATTTACTTTATCAGGCTGATGACCAAAGCTGTTAGGGCTAAGTCATTAAGATTATTTTTGTAATAATATTTGAAAATAAATTTGTTAATAATAATAAAAATGTTGTGAGAAATGTTTATTGGATGTTTAATTACTTTTCATTTGATATAATAATAATAATGTAATAATAATTTGGCACTACAGTCCTGTAAGAACTTAGGCCGAGCTCTCTCACCATTTTGAGCTGTGTGTATTATATTTGTACTCAAAGTGGTGGGACCTACAGTTTATTGCCGAATCCAAACGGCGGGTGCGAGCTTTTCATAGGCAATGTTTTACTCTCGTAGGTTTGCCATATACTGCCGAGAGGTAGCGCGGTATAGAAAAATGTTTCCATGAAAAGATGTTGTTAGCCCCAGTCCAAGCTTGAACTGGGGACCTTTCGGCCCGCAGTCCAACGCACTAACCACTAAGCTACCGCGGCTTTGATATAACACTCGATTATATGACTTGGTTAGAACGCAATATAATAACAAAAATATGCAAACAAAAATTTCGTATCTACCAATTATTTGAACAAAAATATATCTTATTCTTTCATGTATTCTTCTACACTTTTTTAACCACATGTTTTTTAATAGGTGTGGAAACAAAAATATATCGTTAGAAGTATATTTAACATTGTTTATTGTTACTCTGTGTGATTCAATATTTAATAACATTTCTTAATATTGAATTAAATATTTGACAATACATTATTATTTTATTTCTAAATGTTATTTTTTTTTTCAAATAGGTTAAAGCGTTTCGCATTTGATATAAGATATCTACCATTTTCAATATGGATTTTATACAAGTTGCTGAGGATGAAGGCGAGGAGCCTATAGAGTTGCCGTCTGAAGAAGATGGCACATTATTGCTTTCTACGCTCCAAGCTCAATTTCCGGGTGCTTGTGGTTTGAAATATCGAAATGAAGATACGAAAGCGGTACGGGGAGTGCGTTCAAATGAAGGACGTTTCTATCCACTCTCAAGTGATAAAGGCTGGGGTTCACATATTTATTTTTGTGTTTTTCCCAAAGGTTTGATAAATTTGTTATCGAAAAGGATAATTTTAAATTTATTAAAACATTTTATTTTTGTTATATTTTAAAGAAAACAAACGAAAAAGTGATGATAATTTAGAAAATTCCACTGCAAAGACTAAACGTGTAGAAACTCGTCTGCGTTGCACTGATTTAATCGTACTAGGTCTCCCATGGAAGACTACAGAGGACAGTTTACGTGAATATTTTGATGCATATGGTGAAGTGTTAATGGCCCAAGTTAAAAAGGATTTAAAAACTGGTCAGTCTAAAGGATTTGGGTTTATAAGATTTGGATCTTATGAAGCGCAAATGCGAGTACTATCTACAAGACATTTAATAGACGGTCGTTGGTGCGAAGTTAAAGTTCCCAATTCCAAGGTAATATTTTTGAATTGTCATTAGTTTTTTTTTTGTAATGTTGTATATTTGAAGGGTATGATTCATCAAGTTCCATGCAAAGTCTTTGTTGGCAGATGTACAGAGGAACTAATAGCTGATGATTTACGAGAATATTTCTCAAAATTTGGCGAAGTTACAGATGTTTTTATACCGAAACCTTTTAGGGCATTTAGTTTTGTAACATTTTTGGATCCCGACATAGCTCAGTCATTGTGTGGTGAAGATCATATCATAAAAGGTTATTTTTTTATTTATGCACTGTTTTAATTCTTTAAAAAAATCCATCTGCAAGTAGGAGTGTCCGTCCACGTTTCCAATGCTGCACCAAAAGCTGAACAAAATAGACACCACAATCAACAAAATTACAGTAATTACAATTCTTCAAACAATAATAGCAATGGAATGCATCACCTGCATTACCATGGTGGACTCATGAACCCCGGTGGCAGAAATTCCAATACTCGTAACAATAACTCTAGCTCAATGTTATCTGGAATTAACAATTCTGTAAATTCAGGAAGTGGTCATCTTTCTGGACCAATGGGTTTGGGAGGAGGAATTGGAGGATATAATGTAAATGGTAATGGTATTATGGGACCTATAAGCAATGGAGGAGGAAATGGAGGTATGATGAGTAACTCGAATTCTCTCACTTCTCCTTACAATCGTGGGAATGGCGGTGCTACAGGTGGTAATTATATTCAGAATCAATTATCACTTCCACACAATAGCGGCAGTAGTGGCTGGAATAATCAACAAAATCGTAGTAACTTAGATATGCCAAATTTGCAAGCCCTTGGTATTAATCCTCAAGGACAAAACCCAACAAATTCAGGACACAATATTAACAATCCTCTTGGCGTGGGACTAAGCTTAAATTCATTACAAATGAATCCAGCTATTGTTGCTGCTGCTCTTAATCAATGGAGTCTTCTTGGTAACCAACTTCAAAATCAGTCACAGGATCATGTAATATATTTCATATATATCTGAAAATGCTGTGTTGCTGACTTCTCATTTTATATAGGGAGCGAATCAAGCTGGCAGTTTTCTTTCATGGGTGGCACAAAGTAGTAACGGTAGTGGCGGTGGTGGCAGCGGAGGAATAAATGGCAATACAAGTAATTCCAGTAGCAATGGATCTGGAGGTGGGAATGGGTCAAATACTTGTAATGACTCACAGCAGGTTTGTAAACAGCTCTAACTATAGATTTATTTAAAAAAAACCTTTATTTTAATAGAACGTATCAGGAAACTCAGGATGGTCTAGACAAAGCAACGGATCTACTGTGCAAAGTTCTGGAGATAAAAGTTTTATTTAAATGACGTATAGGTTAAAGATTTATCGTACTACATTTTCCAAAGTTCAGAATTATCTATCATAAGAATAAAATTTACCCTACTCTATATGTTAAATTTAAAAATAAATAAACAAGAAAGAACTAAAAACATTTTGAAACTAATACTTTTTGGATTGTGTATTAATTAGCAAGTTAAATGTGTTATTGTAAATGTTCAACACAATCCATGGTGATCCAGAATGCCGGATTTTTTGGCTAACAATGCATTTTGATCGCCGAAATTTTATTTACAAGGCTATCCTGACTATCACATACAAAAATGGACAGAATCGGAACACTGTCACGCTCCCATCTTATATAACTAAAATACAAAATTCGCATAAAATAAAAAAAAGAATATTTTTAATATATATGTATATTTTTTGACTAATATATATTGAAATTAAATCAAAACACAGAACAATTTCAATTATTTATAATTTATTAGTTTGTCAAAATTATGTTAATCAAAATTTATTTTATTAAATTCATTCGTTTAAACTAAAAAGTTTAACTAAAAAGTTTTTAAGGGAAGAATTCAAAACGGTCATCAGCAGGCTGAATGTCGAAAACTATTGAATTTGGAAATTAATAAGGGAACTTATCCTAATAAAATATGATTTATGGGATGCGGTGCACGACGAGAAACCCAATAATCCAGATGCGAATTGGATGAATCAAGACGGACAAGCAAGAGCGGTGCATTGGTCTAATGGTTGAAGATGAGCAATGTTGGTCTAATTTAAAATTGCATTATGAAAAACCATCACTGAGTACGCGCGTGTTCATAATGAAGACAATCTGCACAATGCAGCTCAATGATGATGACAAAATGGAGACCCACATAAACGAAATGATGAGGTAAATCAAGTAACTTGCTATTATGGGAGACCTGCTGAGTGAATCATGGTGGCTATACTTTTACGAAGCTTACCTGATACATATGATCCTTTCATTGTTCCTTTAGAAGCTAGAGATGACAACAAGACAGTTTAACATATTTCAGAGGAAAATTTAAAGAAAAAGCGAAAAGAAAAATTCATAGACGAGACTCCGAAATTTCAGATACAGCAGTGCTGAAAATGTAGTGAAAGGCAAACAACAATGAACAACGATCACACAACGGACAGTGTGCAATGAAATCATAATATTTGTATAAGCTTTTATGAGAAATTAACACATAAATAATATAGTGAAAACCGTTTTTAAATATCTCAAGTGGTTTAGTAAATATAAAATTGTGAAGTCGTTTTTTTTTTATTTTCCATTTTTTTTTTTTTTTGTAAAATTGGACTTTTACGCAAATCTCCGTAAGTATTTTTTTTTCTTCAGTAACATGTACTTTTATTATATTTTTTTGATAGATAACATTACTGAGAATCTTTTACATTCTTATCCAAAATATATTTAACCAATCTGGCAACACTGGTCAAATTTCAATTTTTTTTTTACTTTGACCCTCTGCAGAAAGAAAGATCCAAAACCAGGAAAGTGTACATGCAACAGAGGTATTAATATGCTTTATTAAAAAAAATAAAGCATATGAACGTCTCATGGGCTCTACGCCGAATTACCGCGCTAAAACTCTTCCGCGCAAATTAGCATTCTACAAATATGAGCACACTAACCGATGGACGTTCTCACTAACATACAAATTAAATTTGTTAATAATAATAAAAATGTTGTGAGAAATGTTTATTGTATGTTTAATTACTTTTCATTTGATATAATAATCTATCTATATATATATAAAAATGAAATGTCCTGTGTGTGCCAGAGCATCACAGGAGAACGAACCAACGGATTTTCCTGATTCTTTTTGTATTTTCTTCGTGTCAATGCAAGAGTGGTTTAGGAAAAAAGAAAAGTCGGAAAAAACCCAAAGGAAAACCCGGAAAATTGAAAATCTAAATTGGACCTTAGGAATTTGAAATTTGGACAGGGTGTTGATTTCCCGACGTGAGAGCGCACTACGAAGAGATTCTTTGAAATGCGCCTCCTAAGGTACAAACATGGACGTGGAAAATCTGAACTTCAAATTCCAAATATCTGTATAAGATAGCCACAATCATGAAATTGGGCTCAATAATGTATTTTGTTGTTGTTTATATTTTTGCTAAATGTGGGCGGAATTTGATAAAGGCGCGTGGCACTTCCCATTTAACCATAACTTTAAAAATGCTGTAACTCCTGACCAGTGTTATGTAAATTGAAACAAAGGTTCATATTAAAAAGGTAGAATCGTCACGTAGAATGTGGGCGGGATTGTATAAAGCGAAGTGGCACCTTTCATATAACAAAAACATTAAATTTTTTATTTCTCTTTACCTACTAAGAGCTGAGTTGAAAAAATCGAAACAAAAAAATTATATTAATCATCACGTCCTGACATACTAAGAGTAGAGTTATAAAAATCAAATAAAATGTTCATATATAAAACTCCAATCATCACGTAGAATATGGACGGGATTGGACAATATTTTTTATTACTCTTTACCTACTAAGAGCTGAGTTGAAAAAATCGAAACAAAAAAATTATATTAATCATCACGTAGAATCAGGGCTGGAAAAAAATCCGGATACTTTGTGAAAAAAAATCACCGTCTTGCATCTGGAAGCCGTTTTCTTCAATATACTGAATTAGTCATATGGACGAGAAAATAAAAGTGCCTAAGTGCCTGATCAAATCTACTTAAAATGTCCTCTTTATAACACGACAACTCTTCAAAACATATTAGATTCAATCAATATCTACCGATATAAAAATTGGCATAGAATTGACTTGAATTAAATCCATGGTTTCGGCGACTAAATCATTAAATTATTTGGATCTACATAAAGGCCTTAGTTGGGTAATATGTATGTTCGCTATGTTGGCTAATGTAATATATGAATCATTTCATTTCCATCTTCACCAGAGATTTCATCCAGCAGTGGTTGAAATAATTATTTTCGATTTGGTGATTTATAAAAAATTCTTAGATTTTCAAAAAATAAATTGTACTCTGAAAACTCAAATATATTTCCTAATTTAAAATTCAAAAAATGTACAAAAATCAAATAAAAAAAACAAAAAAATCCATAAAAACGAACGGATTTTTTGAGAGTGGAGAGCCCTGCGTAGAATTTGGACGAATGGAATTGGACATATAATAAAAATTTAAAAAATGCAAAAACTCCTGACTTACTAAGAGCAGAGTTGTACAAATCGAAACAAAGGATCATTTTTAAAAATTTTAATAGCCACGTGGAATGTGAGCCTGATTAGAGAAAGGGGCATGGCACTATGTTCAATGTGGGCGGGAAAAAAGCGACGTAGGCATGTACTAAAAAGGGAAAAATGGGCGTAAATGTATCCACCCTTTTAAACGATATAGTTTTAAAATTACAAAAACTTAGCACGGGCGAAGCTGTGAACGGGTCCAGCTACGTGCTATCTTGGCAATTAGTCAAGTTCCTGATGTTGCAGCGTTAGCAGCTTAAGCTGACAAGATTATGGCACTACGTTATTCGCATATAAATGAGATCGCAGTACCCATAAATTCCAATACTGTATCTCAACTCTCAATGCAGATAGAAGCTTTGCAACGCCAATTTGAAAGCTTCGCACGTGGTCGAAGTCATTCTCGTGGGCCTACTCCATCGTCGCGCTATGCTGGTGGCAGAAGGTCATCCAGTCGCAAAAGCAACAAGGAATGGTGCTGGTATCACAACCGGTATGCCGAAAAAGCGCAAAAGAGCAATCAGCCATGCACGTATACAAAAAACTGACCGTCGATTCGGGAAATGCGGCACTCTCGGATGAATTCTCAACATCATGCCGCTTTTTTTTCAAAGATGAAGACTCCAAACAACATTTTCTCATTGATACGGGAGCTGATTTGTCAGTCATTCCCTGCATCAAGAAAAACAGCCGCAAAACGACTCAAAATTTTATTAAAATCTTCGCTGCAAAATCGCTTCTAAAGTACGTCGACTTTACCCCAAAAGATTATCAATTGCAAAGAAGGGTTTCCAATACATGCTGTAATTAGGTGTCATTAGGCCTTCGAAAAGCAATTGGTCGAATCCACTGCACATGGTGCCTAAAAATAACGGCGAGTGGAGATGCGTTGGTGACTACAGATTTTTGAACAAAATTACAACTGCAGATCGTTATCCAGTTCCATTCATTACCGACTCAACTGTGTCTCTTGCTGGATGTTGCATTTTCTCTAAACTAGATATGGTAAGAGCCTTTTATCAAATTCCAGTCAATCCTGATGATGTCGCGAAAACTGCTGTGATTACGCCATTTGGACTTTACGAGTTTGTCAAGATGCCCTTTGGTCTAAGAAACGCGGCGCAAAGTTTTCAAAGGTTGATGGACGAGGTTTTTCGAGGGCTGGATTTCATCTTCGTGTATATTGATGATGTCCTCATCTTTTCACATTCACCGCAAGAGCATTTGCAACATCTACGAATAGTATTCCACCGATTTCAAGAATATGGTATTGTCGTCAATCAAGGGAAATGTAGCTTTGGTAAGCAAGAAATTGATTTCTTGGGTTATCGTATAAACAACGAAGGAATTCTTCCGATGCCATCTAAAGTTGAGGCCATTAATAATTTTTCTAAGACTGAAACAATTAAGGAATTAAGAAGATTTTTGGTAATGCTTAATTTTTACAGAAGGTTTCTGTCAAGAGGTGCTCAGGTGCAAGGAGTGCTGAACGAATTTCTCAAAGGATCACACAAAAACGATAAGAGTCCAGTTCTTTGGACTACAGATACCAGTGATGCCTTCGAAAAGTTTAAAATGGATCTTGCTAATTCTACTTTATTGGCTTATCCCGTCATAGATGCAGAGCTTGCAGTAAAAGTGGATGCTTCCGACTTTGCCATTGGCGTTGCGAATCGATGGTAATAGGCTTTCATTCTTTACCAAAAAGTTAAGCCCGACTGAAGCACGTTACAGCACGTATGATCGCGAATTGATTGCAGTGTACGCATCAGTCAAACACTTCCGCTGCAGCATCGAGGGAAGACTGCTTTTGATATACACTGATCATAAGCCATTAATCTACGCCTTTACGCAGAAACCAGAAAAAGCAAGTCCGCGCCAGCTTAGGCATCTCAATTACGTTGCACAATTCACCACTTATCTCAGACACATTTCGGGAAAAGAAAACGTTCTTGCAGATGCTTTTTCAAGAATCGAGGAAATATCAGTTCTTGATTTCAAGCTCTTGGCTAAACTGCAGCAGCATTCCGATGCACAACAAGAAATTATTTCTTCTAATAATTCTCTTAATATAAAACTGATTCCCATTCCTGGTTCAGATGTTAAAATTTATTGTGACGTTTCGCAACATCAGCCTTGACCATATATTCTGCATGAGCTACGCAAGAAGATAGTTAAAACTTCGCATGGATTGTCGCATCCTGGAATTAAGGCAACAACTAAACTTGTAACTGAGCGTTACCTTTGGCCATCCGTGCGAAAAGATTGTGCATACTGGACCAAAACTTGTGAAGCTTGTCAAAAGTTAATCGCCACACAGAAAGCACAACTGGATTACTACCTCTCTCCTTGTTGGTCCTTTACCTCCATCTGAGGGCCAACGTTATCTCTTAACATGCGCCGATCGTTTCTCCCAATGGCCTAAAGCACTAGCCTGAACTTTTGGGTGTCAAGATTTGGCTGTCCAGATGAGTTGCACACCGATAGAGGCCGGCAATTCACATCTACTCTTTTCAAGGACATTGCTAAATTTCTTGGCGCAAAAATCCAGTTCAACACCGCATACCATCCTCAGGCTAACGGGTTTCACAGAATGTTAAAATCTGCAATTTCCTGCCATCAAAAAATGCAATGGGCTAAGGTACTGCCAATAGTGTTATTAGGCATAAGAGCTAGATTCAAGGATCATATCTGCTGTTCACCTACTCAAATGGTTTATGGTGAAGTTCTTCATTTACTTGGCCAATTTTTCTTATCATCAAGTCAGCGTACGGAAACACACCAATGTGTTACTAATCTACACAAAATTATTTCTAACATGAAGTCAGTAGCTGGTACCATTCAAAAAAGGCAATTTTCATAATCAAGGAATTGCATCTCTGCAGTCATGTTTGGATTAGAAATGATCGTGTTCTTAAACCTTTGGAACAGAAATATCATGGTCCTTACGAAGTTATGGCAAGATTTCCAAAATACTTTAAATTGATCATCAACAACAAAGAAGACAACATTTCAATTGGTAGACTGAAACCCGCTTTTTTTGAAATCGAATTTTCAGACATTGAAAAATTTGATCAAGCCTTTGTCTCACAAGCTGATAATCGTACACCCAGAAAAAAACATGGTAAATAAATAGTATTTCAGTAGAAAAACATTAATTTATACTATTAAAATTAGTCAATAGGATGCGTCCCATTAATTCAGTAATATTGGAACTGTTAATACAATATTTTGTTGTACCATTAATTTTATAATGTACTCCTTTAATTACAATAAGCGAATCATATAAATATTTAATGATACGTATTATTAATTTATTAGTATAGTCGAATTACATTTCCTAATAATTTATTAAAACAAATGTGGATTTTAGTTAATTTACTATAAAATTAATTTTAATTAAATGTCGAAACTTAAATTCACTTTTAAAATAATCACACACATAAATGGACACTTCTCGTTGCAAAAGGTTATAGCTCATTCAATGTTCGCTTCAGTTTCCACTACTTGAGTCTGCATTTAGAGTCCGTTCGATTTATTATCTGAAATAAATAGAAAAAAGGTTAAATGTAATGAATTTACATTAAATACATTACGTCCTTACCAATGTCAAGTTTAATTATGTGGATTATTGCAAAAAATGCATGAGCAAACACAAACACAAACAGAATGACGTACAAAACGAACAAGTTTATATTCGTGTTTATGTGTTTTATGCCACGTTTATTATTATGAGGAGAAAACCATTAAAACAATAATATTTATTCTATTAAAAATAATAATATTGAAATATTTAGATTTATGGTACAGCTTTTTTCGAATACTATCAAATTAATTAGAAAACTTTTGATTCAAAAAGAAAAAACTGTTATTTCATGAACCATAAGATTAATGGTCGTACCATTAAGTACTTAATGGGACATTTTCTTCTGAGTGTATCGTTAACTCTAGGAATGGAGTAATGTGGGAACACTCCACTTCTTAATATACTGTGGGAACACTCCACATATTAAAATAATAAATTACCTTATTTTTACTATTTTTACTTTTCATTGATAATTTAAATTTTGTTTTAATTTTAATTTTGACAAATAATTTTGTTGTTTTAATTTGTACATTGTGGAATCTGGTTAATAAAATATTTTATTAAAAATATTATTATTATTATTAAACATTGATCTTAAAACTACATATCTTCCAATCATTTGAACAAAAATATATCTTATTCTTTCATGTATTCTTCTACACTTTTTTTAACCACATGTTTTTTAATAGGTGTGGAAACAAAAATATATCGTTCGAAGTATATTTAACTTTGTTTATTGTTGCTCTGTGTGATTTACTAACATTTCTTAATATTAAATTAAATATTTGACAATACATTATCATTTTATTTCTAAATGTTTTTTTTCAAATAGGTTTCGAATTTGATATAAGATAACTACCATTTTCAATATGGATTTTATACAAGTTACTGAGGATGAAGGCGAGGAGCCTATAGAGTTGCCGTTTGAAGAGGATGGCACATTATTGCTTTCTACACTCCACGCTCAATTTCCGGGTGCTTGTGGTTTGAAATATCGAAATGAAGATACGAAAGCAGTACGGGGAATGCTTTCAAATGAAGGACGTTTCTATCCACTCTCAAGTGATAAAGGCTGGGGTTCACATATTTATTTTTGTGTTTTTCCCAATGATTTGAAAAATTTGTTATCGAAAAGGATAATTTTAAATTAATTAAAACATTTTATTTTTGTTATATTTTAAAGAAAACAAACGAAAAAGTGATGATAATTTAGAAAATTGTACTGCAAAGACTAAAGGTATAGAAACTCGTCTGCGTTGCACTGATTTAATCGTACTAGGTCTTCCATGGAAGACTAACGAGGACAGTTTACGTGAAAATTTTGATGCATATGGTGTAGTGCTAATGGCCCAAGTTAAAAAGGATTTTAAATTTGGTCAGTCTAAGGATTTGGGTTTATAAGATTTGGATCTTATAAAGCGCAAATGCGAGTACTATCTACAATACATTTAGTAGACGGTCGTTATTGCGAAGTTAAAGTTTCATCAAGTTCCATGCAAAGTCTTTGTTGACAGATGTACAGAGGAACTAATAGCTGATGATTTACGAGAATATTTCTCAAAATTTGGCGAAGTTACAGATGTTTTTATACCGAAACCTTTTAGGGCATTTAGTTTTGTAACATTTTTGGATCCCGACATAGCTCAGTCATTGTGTGGTGAAGATCATATCATAAAAGGATATTTTTTTATTTATGCACTGTTTTAATTCATAAAAAAATCCATCTGCAAGTAGGAGTGTCCGTCCACGTTTCCAATGCTGCACCAAAAGCTGAACAAAATAGACACCACAATCAACAAAATTACAGTAATTACAATTCTTTAAACAATAATAGCAATGGAATGCATCAACTGCATTACCATGGTGGACTCATGAACCCCGGTGGCAGAAATTCCAATACTCATAACAATAACTCCAGCTCAATGTTATCTGGAATTAACAATTCTGGAAATTCAGGAAGTGGTCATCTTCCTGGACCAATGGGTTTGGGAGGAGGAATTGGAGGATATAATGTAAATGGTAATGGTATTATGGGACCTATAAGCAATGGAGGAGGAAATGAAGGTATGATAGTAACTCGAACTCTCTCACTTCTCCTTACAATCGTGGGAATGGCTGTGGTACAGGTGGTAATTATATTCAAAATCAATTATCACTTCCACACAATAGCGGCAGTAGTGGCTGGAATAATCAACAAAATCGTAGTAACTTAGATATGCCAAATTTGCAAGCCCTTGGTATTAATCCTCAAGGACAAAACCCAACAAATTCAGGACACAATATTAACAATCCTTTGGCGTGGGACTAACTTAAATTCATTACAAATGAATCCAGCTATTGTTGCTGCTGCTCTTAAGCAATACAGTCTTCTTGGTCACCAACTTCAAAATCAGTCACAGGATCATGTAATATATATCATATATATCTGAAAATGCTGTGTTGATGACTTCTCATTTTATATAGGGAGCGAATCAGGCTGGCAGTTTTCTTTCATGGGTGGCACAAAGTAGTAACAATAGTGGCGGTGGTGGCAGCGGAGGCATTAATGGCAATACAAGTGATTCCAGTAGCAGTGGATCTGGAGGTGGGAATGGGTCAAATACTTGTAATGACTTACAGCATGTTTGTAAACAGCTCTAACTATAGATTTATTCAAAAAACCTTTATTTTAATAGAAAGTATCAGGAAACTCAGGATGGTCTAGACAAAGCAACGGATCTACTGTGCAAAGTTCTGAAGATAAAAGTTTTATTTAAATGACGTATAGGTTAAAGATTTATCGTACTACATTTTCCGAAGTTCAGAATTATCTATCATAAGAATAAAATTTACCCTACTCTATATGTTAAATTTAAAAATAAATAAACAAGAAAAAACTAAAAACATTTTGAAACTAATACTTTTTGGATTGTGTATTAATTAGCAAGTTAAATGTGTTATTGTAAATGTTTAACACAATCCATGGTGATCCAGAATGGCGGATTTTTTGGCTAACAATGCATTTTGATCTCCGAAATTTTATTTACAAGGGTATCCTGACTATCGCATATAAAAATGGACAGAATCGGAACACTGTCACGCTCCCATCTTACATAACTAAAATACAAAAAAAATATATATTTTTAATATATATTTGTATTTCTTGACTAATATATATTGAAATTAAATCAAAACAATATACAATTTCAATTATTTATAATTTATTAGTTTGTCAAAATTATGTTAATCAAAATTTATTTTATTAAATTCATTCGTTTAAAATCTTTTAATAAAGAAAGACGTTTCTATTGTTTTACTTAACGCATTTAGTTTTTCAATAGATTATGGGCATTAACTAAAAAGTTTTTAAGGGAAGAATTCAAAACGGTCATCAGCGGGCTGAATGTCGAAAACTATTCAATTTGGAAATTAAAAAGGGAACTTATCCTAATAAAATATGATTTATGGGATGTGGTGCACGACGAGAAACCCAATAATCCAGATGCGAATTGAATGAATCAAGACGGACAAGCAAGAGCGGTGCATTGGTCTAATGGTTGAAGATGAGCAATGTTGGTCTAATTTAAAATTGCATTATGAAAAACCATTACTGAGTACGCGCGTGTTCATAATGAAGACAATCTGCACAATGCAGCTCAATGATGATGACAAAATGGAGACCCACATAAACGAAATGATGAGGTAAATCAAGCAACTTGCTAATGGGAAACCTGCTGAGTGAATCATGGTGGCTATACTTTTACGAAGCTTACCTGATACATATGATCCTTTCATTGTTCCTTTAGAAGCTAGAGATGACAACAAGACAGTTTAACATATTTCAGAGGAAAATTTAAAGAAAAAGCGAAAAGAAAAATTCAGTGCTGAAAATGTATTAAAAGGCAAACAACAATGAACAACGATCACACAACGGACAGTGTGCAATGGAATCATAATATTTGTATAAGCTTTTATGAGAAATTAACACATAAATAATAAGTTTTTTAAGTTTTTAAATATCTCAAGTGGTTTAGTAAATATAAAATTTTGAAGTCGATTTTTTTTTTTATTTTCCATTTTTTTTTTTTTTTTGTGAAATTGGACTTTTACGCAAATCTCCTTAAGTATTTTTTTTTCTTCAGTAACATGTACTTTTATTATATTTTTTTGATAGATAACATTACTGAGAATCTTTTACATTCTACAACTTATCCAAAATATATTTAACCAATCTGGCAACACTGGTCAAATTTAATTTTTTTTTTTTACTTTGACCCTCTGCAGAAAGAAAGATCCAAAACCAGGAATGTGTACATGCAACAGAGGTATTAATATGCTTTATTCTTATGCTTATGTCGAAAGAGTAGCGTCTGCACAGCGATGGGGGACGGATGTGTCGTGTCGTCCTCTTATCTTTTTTTTCTAATTCGTTAAATTTTTGTCCGTCGAGTTTGTCTTAATATTTGTCGAGTGCCGTGCAAAATTTTGCTTAAGTGTCGTCCACCGTAACAACCTCATAACAATAAAAACGATTAAAATAAATAAAATAATAACACTCAATAAACAATAACATACAAAAACCAAAGACTATAAAAATACAGAACCAAACATTATAAACAACATCACAAAACAACACCACAAAACCGGTTTCGCAGCACCACCAGCACTGCCTGCTGCCGCCGTCGCTGCTTACAATTGCCAACGCAACGGGCTTTTCTATACCCTCTGTTGCAATTGCTCATTTGTTTATCGTTTTCAGTCCCTTCCCTATCCTACTCCTCGCTATCTGCGTGCGTGGTTGAGACTGCAAGAGTGCGTAACGAAGACAGTGGTCAAGGCTTAGCTTACGCTCTCACTTGTTTGTCTCCACTGTCGCCCGCTAATAGTATGTTTGTTTGTTTTAAATTTGCCCAGTAGCGAAAATGTCGCAAATCTTTCGTATAGATTTTTGCAACATTCGTGGCCTGAGAACGAATTTTTTCGCTGTTTATGCGCATGTGTCTCTTTATAGGTCACATATAATGGCATTAGGTGAGACCCAGGTTGCCGAGGGTGCAGATCCACTGGATTTTCAAATACCGGGGTACCACCTACTGTCATTATTCTCTGCCCATAGGGGTCTCGCCCTTTTTATTCGAAGTGACGTTGCGTACCAGCACCAGCAGCAACATAGTGTTTCGGATAATGAATTTAATTCTATGTGGATTAAATTCAAAATCTTGTAACACATCATGCACTTGTGTTTTATTTATAGGAGTCCGAATCTAGATAGGGTTTCTACCTGTAACAAGTTAGATGCCCTATCTGATTCGATCTCAAATATACTGGAACAATGGTTGCTGGTTGCTGGTGACTTTAATGTACACAACGCCACTTGGTTGAGCCACTCGGGTCTTCCAACACAGGAGGGTTGTTATGTTGAGCTGTTTGCAGAGTGCAATCAACTCACTCAATTGGTGAAGGAACCGACGTACCTCCCACGCGTCGGTGGGCAGAGCCAAAAAGTCTTAGACCTTTTTCTGACTTCGCATCATGAAAAATATGATGTAAAAGTCCTTGCATCTCTTGGAAATTCCGACCACTGTATTATTTCCGCTGCGTTTTCGTATTCTAGTTTACGCGCCTCTTCGATTAAAGCCCCGAAGAGAACTGTATGGCTTTACGAAAAAGCAAATTGGGATGCGTTAAATGATTTTTTTCGCAAATTTAATTGGAAATTGTGTTTCGCAGATAGAAACATAAATGCCGCGGCCTTAATGGTACAAAACATTATTTTATTGGGTATGCGGTCCTTCATACCTTCTAAAAAGATTAGCATTAAACCCAAGGACCACTCTTGGTTTAATGAGACTTGCAGGATTGCAGTCAGGTCGAAAGAGGAAGCCTTTCAGAATTGGCGTTCTAATAAGAATGCTGATACTGAAAGACTTCGCATACAGGCTAGGAATCGCTGTAATGCCGTGATCGCGCGTAAAAAGTTTCTACACGAACAAAACGCGCGCAAAAAGGTCCTTCTCTACCATAGAGGTAGTAAAAATTTCTGGTCATTTGTTAAAAGGGTGAAGAATCAGACGACATCGTCTACTCCAACCCTTGTTAATGGCCAGACCTTCACAGACCCGGTTGATAAAGCTAATCTCTTGGCAGAACTATTTGCAAATAATTCAACGCTCCCAGTTAGCAATCAACCACTGCCCGTCGTTGAATTTGTTTCTTCTGCAATGCCGGAGATACATTTTCGAACTTGGGCAGTTAAAAAGGTTTTAGCAAATCTCAATATTAACAAAGCCTCCGGGCCAGATGGCATATCTGCCCATGTGTTGAAGAAGTGTGCGTCAACGCTGGCTTGTCCATTGCGTAACCTTTTCAACATCTCCTACACGACAGGAGTTTTTCCATCTTGTTGGAAGGTTGCCAATGTCCAGCCAGTTCCGAAAAAGGGTGAGGCTACGAACCCTGCTAATTACCGACCCATTGCAATATGCTCTGCGCTATCCAAGGTAATGGAAAGCGTAATAAACTTCCACCTTGTGAACTATCTGGAGCGAAACGAATTACTTAGTGACCGGCAATATGGTTTCCGTATGACCAGATCCACCGGTGACTTGATGGCGGTCCTCTCCGAAAAGTGGAATAATTGTATTCACCTTTTCGGAGAGAGATGGGTGGTTGCTCTTGATATTTCCAAGGCTTTTGATCGAGTGTGGCATGAAGCCCTGGTATCAAAACTTATTGCATATGGTGTCGGTAATTCTTTTGCTCGATGGATATCGAGTTTTCTTCAGGGTCGTTCAATACGAGTTGCGATGGATGGTGTTTTCTAAGAACAACATTCCATCAATTCTGGAGTCCCGCAGGGTTCCGTCCTATCCCCGTCCCTATTTCTGGTATTTATCAATGACCTTCTGTCATCGACCCAGAACCCAATCCATTCCTTTGCAGATGACAGCAACATTTGTCATTCATTTTCGTTCAACAAGCGCCCAAACTCTTTGGAGATTGAGAGTAAAAGGCGCACAATGAATGATACACTCAATAATGACCTTAAAACAATCTCCGAGTGGGGTCTTGCAAATAGAGTTGATTTTAATGCTGGCAAGACCCAATGTTGTCTGTTATCTCACAAAAGAATGGATTCACTCCTCCCTCCCCTCAATATGGACTCTGTGGATATTGCGCAGTCAGCTGCTCTTGACGTTCTGGGTATATCAATTCAATGTGACCTCCGTTGGAATGATCACATATTTGATGTGTCGAAAGAAGCGACCAAGTGCCTCGGTTTTCTGAAACGGTGTAAGACATACTTCACTCCTGCTGACTTGCGCACTGTCTACACCACCTATATTCGGCCTAAGATGGAATACAATTCGCACATATGAGCAGGGGCTTCAAAATCTTCTTTGGAGTTCCTGGATCGAATCCAACAACGTGCAATATATTTAATAGGGGATGAAAATATTTCATCGTCTATTGGTTCTCTTGAGCACCGAAGGACCGTAGGGTGTGTAAGCCTGTTTTATAGGTATTACAATGGTAAGTGTTCGAGGGAAATACATGGCCTGATTCCACCAGGTCGTGTGTTCCCTCGTACTACTAGGGCATCGAACCAAGCCCACCCCTTCATAGTCCACACGGTTCCCAACAGAACCACGCATTACAGAGAGAATTCGTTCTTCAGTCGCACGATTCGTTTGTGGAACAATCTCCCTGCGTCTGTTTTTCCCGACATTTTTAATATTGGGAAATTTAAAGCAAACATCCACCGACACTACTCCATCTTTCCTCCTCCTTTGAACCTATAATCCTTCCTTGCGATCAACACTGTGCATTGCACGAATAGGGGGCATCCCCTGAGCGTTGGTTAATTTGTAAAAAAAAAAAAAAAAAAAAAAAAAAAGGGTCGTCAACGTCTCATGGGCTCTACGCCGAATTTCCGCGCTAAAACTCTTCCGCGCAAATTAGTATTCTACAAATATGAGCACACTAACCGATGGACGTTCTCACTAACATACAAATTAAATTTGTTAATAATAATAAAAATGTTGTGAGAAATGTTTATTGTATGTTTAATTACTTTTCATTTGATATAATAATAATAATATAATAATAATTTGGCACTACAGTCCTGAAAGAACTTAGGCCGAGCTCTCTCACCATTTAGAGCTGTGTGTGTTATATTTGGACTCAAAGTGGTAGGACGTACAGTTTATTTCCGAATCCGAACGGCGGGTGCGAGCTTTTCATAGGCAATGTTTTACTCTCGTAGGTTTGCCATATACTGCCGAGAGGTAGAGCGGTATAGAAAAATGTTTCTATGAAAAGATGTTGTTAGCCCAAGTCCAGGCTTGAACCGGGGACCTTTCGGCCCGCAGTCCAACGCACTAACCACTGAGCTACCGCGGCTTTGATATAACACTTGATTATATGACTTAGTTAGAACGCAATATAATAACAAAAATATGAAAACAAAAAGTTCGTATCTGTGGGAACACTCCACATCTTAATATACTGTGGGAACACTCCACATCTTAAAATAATAAATTACCTTATTTTTATTATTTTTAGTTTTCATTGATAATTTAAATTTTGTTTTAATTTTAATTTTGAAAAATAATTTTGTAGTTTTATTTTGTACATTGTGGAATCTGGTTAATAAAATATTTTATTATTTTTATTATTATTTTTAGTATTTTTAGTTTTCATTGTTAATTTAAATTTTGTTTTAATTTTGAAAAATTATATTGTAGTTTTAATTTGTACATTGTGGAATCTGGTTAATAAAATATTTTATTAAAAATATTATTATTATTAAACATTGATTTTAAAACTACAATTGGTGACTCCGTGCCGAAACATGCCGTCACACCATTCTCCGGAGAGAAATCAAAATTCAACAATGAGCCTTCAAACGTCCGGATCGGATTCTACAACGCAATCGTCCGCAAGCAATCTTACTGCATCAAATGATTTACCTGTTTCTCCGCCGATAGCAACTGCACACATTGCAGCTAGTAGCGTACAGAAGCTACCACCATTTTGGAAGAATCAGGCATAACACGAGATGAGACCCATTGTCAATATTTGATTTCGTATATTGATCCAATTATACTTCCGCAAATCAGCGACATTTTGGAAAATCCACCATCGAATATATCTAAATACCAAGCTCTAAAGGATCGACTAATTGGAACGTATTCAGATTCTGATGAGACCAAGTTGCGTCGGTTACTAAAAGGTCACGAACTTGGTGATCAAAAACCATAGCAATTCCTGCAAATCATGCGCAATTTAGCATCAGGTCAACTCAGCGAAACTCTACTGCGTACAATGTTTTTGGAACAGCTGCAGCGGAAGACGTCCGTGCTATCTTGGCAATTAGTCAAGTTCCTAATGTTGCAGCGTTAGCAGCTTAAGCTGACAAGATTATGGCACTACGTTATTCGCATATAAATGAGATCGCAGTACCCATAAATTCCAATACTGTATCTCAACTCTCAATGCAGATAAAAGCTTTGCAACGCCAATTTGAAAGCTTCGCACGTGGTCGAAGTCATTCTCGTGGGCCTACTCCATCGTCGCGCTATGCTGGTGGCAGAAGGTCATCCAGTCGCAACAGCAACAAGGAATAATGCTGGTATCACAACCGGTATGCCGAAAAAGCGCAAAAGAGCAATCAGCCATGCACGTATACAAAAAACTGATCGTCGATTCGGGAAATGCGCCACTCTCGGATGAATTCTCAACATAATGCCGCTTATTTATCGAAGATAAAGACTCCAAACAAAGTTTTCTCATTGATACGGGAGCTGATTTGTCCGTCATTCCCTGCATCAACAAAAACAGCCGCAAAACAACTCAAAATTTTATAAAAATCTACGCTGCACACGGGACAGAAATTCATACATACGGAACTAAAATTTTACATTTAGATTTTGGTCTTCGTCGAAATTTTTCCTGGACATTCATAATAGCAGACGTGACCAAAGCAATTATTGGATCGGATTTTTTGAAGTTTTATCATCTGCTTCCTGATCTCAAGACCAAAGCATTGATTGACGGAAAAACTCTCCGCTCAACTCCAGCAAAACTCACGCCGGAACCATCGCTAGGAATAACTACAATTATCAAAGACGACTCCGTTTACAACAAAGTGCTATTGGAATTTCCAGATGTCTATCAAGCCTCCACTTTACCTGGTATCAAAGCTAAACACCAAGTATTTCTTCATATTGAAACTTCTGGTCAACCAATCGCTTCTAAAGTAGACTCAACTGTGTCTCTTGCTGGATGTTGCATTTTCTCTAAACTGGATATGGTAAGAGCCTTTTATCAAATTCCAGTCAATTCTGATGATATCGCGAAAACTGCTGTGATTACGCCATTTGGACTTTACGAGTTTGTCAAGATGCCCTTTGGTTTAAGAAACGCGGCGCAAAGTTTTCAAAGGTTGATGGACGAGGTTGTCCGAGGGCTGGATTTCATCTTCGTTATATTGATGATGTCCTCATATTTTCACATTCACCGCAAGAGCATTTGCAGCATCTACGAATAGTATTCCAGCGATTTCAAGAATATGGTATCGTCGTCAATCAAGGGAAATGCAGCTTTGGTAAGCAAGAAATTGATTTCTTGGGTTATCGTATAAACAACGAAGGAATTCTTCCGATGCCATCTAAAGTTGAGGCCATTAATAATTTTTCTAAGACTGAAACAATTAAGGAATTAAGAAGATTTTTGGCAATGCTTAATTTTTACAGAAGGTTTCTGTCAAGAGGTGCAAGGATTGCTGAACGAATTTATCAAAGGAACACACAAAAACGATAAGAGTCCAGTTCTTTGGACTACAGATACCAGTGATGCCTTCGAAAAGTGTAAAAAGGATCTTGCTAATTCTACTTTATTGGCTCATCCCGTCATAGATGCAGAGCTTGCAGTAAAAGTGGATGCATCCGACTTTGCCATTGGCGTTGCGTTGGAGCAAAGAATCGATGGTAATTGGCAACCACTTTCATTCTTTACCAAAAAGTTAATCCCGACTGAAACACGTTACAGTACGTATGATCACGAATTGCTTGCGGTGTACGCATCAGTCAAACAGCATCGAGGGAAGACCGCTTTCGATATACACTGATCATAAGCCATTAATCTACGCCTTTATGCAGAAACCAGAAAAAGCAAGTCCGCGCCAGCTTAGGCATCTCAATTACGTTGCACAATTCACCACTTATCTCAGACACATTTCGGGAAAAGAAAACGTTCTTGCAGATGCTTTTTCAAGAATCGAGGAAATATCAGTTCTTGATTTCAAGCTCTTGGCTAAACTGCAGCAGCATACCGATGCACAACAACAAATTATTTCTTCTAATAATTCTCTTAATATAAAACTGATTCCCATTCCTGGTTCAGATGTTAAAATTTATTGTGACGTATCGCAACATCAGCCTCGACCATATATTCCACATGAGCTACGCAAGAAGATAGTTAAAACTTTGCATGGATTGTCGCATCCTGGAATTAAGGCAACAACTAAACTTGTAACTGAGCGTTACGTTTGGCCATCCGTGCGAAAAGATTGTGCATACTGGACCAAAACTTGTGAAGCTTGTCAAAAGTCAAAAGTTAATCGCCACACAAAAAGCACAACTGGATTACTACTTCTCTCCTCAAGACGTTTTGCTGATGTGCATGTCAATATTTTGGTCCTTTACCTCCATCTGAGGGCCAACGTTATCTCTTACCATGCGTCGATCGTTTCTCCCAATGGCCTGAAACACTGGCCTGAAGTTTTGGGTGTCAAGATTTGGCTGTCCAGATGAGTTGCACACCGATAGAGGCCGGCAATTCACATCTACTCTTTTCAACGACATTGCAAAATTTCTTGGCGCAAGAATCCAGTTCAACACCGCATACCATCCTCAGGCTAACGGGTTTCACACAACGTTAAAATCTGCAATTTCCTGCCCTCAAAAAACGCAATGGACTAAGGTACTGCCAACAGTGTTATTAGGCATAAGAGCTAGATTCAAGGATCATATCAACTGTTCACCTACTCAAATGGTTTATGGTGAAGTTCTTCATTTACCTGGACAATTTTTCTTATCATCAAGTCAGCGTACGGAAACACACGAATTTGTAACTAATCTACACAAAATTATTTCTAACATGAAGTCAGTAGCTGGTTCAAACCATTCAAAAAAAGCAATTTTCATAATCAAGGAATTGCATCTCTGCAGTCATGTTTGGATTAGAAATGATCGTGTTCTTAAACCTTTGGAACAGAAATATCATGGTCCATACGAAATTATGTCAAGATTTCCAAAATACTTTAAATTGATCATCAACAACAAAGAAGACAACATTTCAATTGATAGACTGAAACCCGCTTTTATTGAAATCGAATTTTCAGTACTTAATGGTCGTACCATTAAGTACTTAATGGGACATTTTCTTCTGAGTGTATCGCTTACTCTAGGAAGGGAGTAATGTGGGAACACTCCACATCTTAATATACTGTGGGAACACTCCACATCTTAAAATAATAAATTATCTAATTTTTATTATTTTTAGTTTTCATTGATAATTTAAATTTTGTTTTAATTTTATTTTTGACAAATAATTTTGTTGTTTTAATTTGTACATTGTGGAATCTGGTTAATAAATATTTTATTAAAAATATTATTATTATTAAACATTGATTTTAAAACTACATATCTACCAATTATTTGAACAAAAATATATCTTATTCTTTCATGTATTCTTCTACACTTTTTTTAACCACATGTTTTTTAATAGGTGTGGAAACAAAAATATATCGTTCGAAGTCTATTTAACTTTGTTTATTGTTGCTCTGTGTGATTTACTAACATTTCTTAATATTAAATTAAATATTTGACAATACATTATCATTTTATTTCTAAATGTTTTTTTTTCAAATAGGTTAAAGCGTTTCGAATTTGATATAAGATAACTACCATTTTCAATATGGATTTTATACAAGTTGCTGAGGATGAAGGCGAGGAGCATATAGAGTTGCCATCTGAAGATAATGGTACATTATTGCTTTCTACACTCCAAGCTCAATTTCCGGGTGCTTGTGGTTTGAAATATCGAAATGAAGATACGAAAGCAGTACGGGGAGTGCTTTCAAATGAAGGACGTTTCTATCCACTCTCAAGTGATAAAGGGGTTCACATATTTATTTTTGTGTTTTTCCCAATGGTTTGAAAAATTTGTTATCGAAAAGGATAATTTTAAATTAATTAAAACATTTTATTTTTGTTATATTTTAAAGAAAACAAACGAAAAAGTTATGATAATTTAGAAAATTCCACTGCAAAGACTAAACGTATAGAAACTCGTCTGCGTTGCACTGATTTAATCGTACTAGATCTCCCATGGAAGACTAACGAGGACAGTTTACGTGAATATTTTGATGCATATGGTGTAGTGCTAATGGCCCAAGTTAAAAAGGATTTAAAATCTGGTCAGTCTAAAGGATTTGGGTTTATAAGATTTGGATCTTATGAAGCGCAAATGCGAGTATTATCTACAATACATTTAGTAGATGGTCGTTATTGTGAAGTTAAAGTTCCCAATTTGAAGGTAATACTTTTGAATTGTCATTATGACTGTTTTTAATGTTGTATATTTGAAGGGTATGATTCATCAAGTTCCATGCAAAATCTTTGTTGACAGATGTACAGAGGAACTAATAGCTGATGATTTACGAGAATATTTCTCAAAATTTGGCGAAGTTACAGATGTTTTTATACCGAAACCTTTTAGTGCATTTAGTTTTGTAACATTTTTGGATCCCGACATAGCTCAGTCATTGTGTGGTGAAGATCATATCATAAAAGGATATTTTTTTATTTATGCACTGTTTTAATTCTTTAAAAAAATCCATCTGGAAGTAGGAGTGTCCGTCCACGTTTCCAATGCTGCACCAAAAGCTGAACAAAATAGACACCACAATCAACAAAATTGCAGTAATTACAATTCTTCAAACAATAATAGCAATGGAATGCATCACCTGCATTACCATGGTGGACTCATGAACCCCGGTGGCAGAAATTCCAATACTAAAAACAATAACTCCAGCTCAATGTTATCTGGAATTAACAATTCTGGAAATTCAGGAAGTGGTCATCTTCCTGGACCAATGGGTTTGGGAGGAGGAATTGGAGGATATAATGTAAATGGTAATGGTATTATGGGACCTATAAGCAATGGAGGAGGAAATGAAGGTATGATAGTAACTCGAACTCTCTCACTTCTCCTTACAATCGTGGGAATGGCTGTGGTACAGGTGGTAATTATATTCAAAATCAATTATCACTTCCACACAATAGCGGCAGTAGTGGCTGGAATAATCAACAAAATCGTAGTAACTTAGATATGCCAAATTTGCCAGCCCTTGGTATTAATCCTCGAGGACAAAACCCAACCAATTCAGGACACAATATTAACAATCCTCTTGGCGTGGGACTAAACTTAAATTCATTACAAATGAATCCAGCTATTGTTGCTGCTGCTCTTAATCAATGGAGTCTTCTTGGTAACCAACTTCAAAATCAGTCACAGGTTCATGTAATATATTTCATATAGTTGTTCATAAAGTAGTAACGGTAGTGGCAGCGGAGGCATTAATGGCAATACAAGTAATTCCAGTAGCAGTGGATCTGGAGGTGGGAATGGTTCAAATTCTTGTAATGACTTACAGCATGTTTGTAAACAGCTCTAACTATAGATTTATTTAAAAAACCTTTATTTTAATAGAACGTATCAGGAAACTCAGGATGGTCTAGACAAAGCAACGGATCTACTGTGCAAAGATAAAAGTTTTATTTTAATGACGTATACGTTAAAGATTTATCGTACTACATTTTCCAAAGTTCAGAATTATCTATCATAAGAATAAAATTTACACTACTCTATATGTTAAATTTAAAAATAAATAAACAAGAAAGAACTAAAAACATTTTGAAACTAATACTTTTTGGATTGTGTATTAATTAGCAAGTTAAATGTGTTATTGTAAATGTTCAACACAATGCATGGTGGTCCAGAATGCCGGATTTTTGGCTAACAATGCATTTTGATCGCCGAAATTTTATTTACAAGGGTATCCTGACTATCGCATATAAAAATGGACAGAATCGGAACACTGTCACGCTCCCATCTTACATAACTAAAATACAAAATTCACATAAAATTAAAAAAAAAATATTTTTAATATATATTTATATTTCTTGTCTAATATATATTGAAATTAAATCAAAACAATATACAATTTCAATTATTTATAATTTATTAGTTTGTCAAAATTATGTTAATCAAAATTTATTTTATTAAATTCATTCGTTTAAAATCTTTTAATAAAGAAAGACGTTTCTATTGTTTTACTTAACGCATTTAGTTTTTCAATAGATTATGGGCATTAACTAAAAGGTTTTTAAGGGAAGAATTCAAAACGGTCATCAGCAGGCTGAATGTCGAAAACTATTCAATTTGGAAATTAAAAAGGGAACTTATCCTAATAAAATATGATTTATGGGATGTTGTGCACGACGAGAAACCCAATAATCCAGATGCGAATTGGATGAATCAAGACGGACAAGCAAGAGCGGTGCATTGGTCTAATGGTTGAAGATGAGCAATGTTGGTCTAATTTAAAATTGCATTATGAAAAACCATCACTGAGTACGCGCGTGTTCATAATGAAGACAATCTGTACAATGCAGCTCAATGATGATGACAAAATGGAGACAGACCCACATAAACGAAATGATGAGGTAAATCAAGCAACTTGCTATTATGGGAGACCTGCTGAGTGAATCATGGTGGCTATGCTTTTACGAAGCGTACCTGATACATATGATCCTTTCATTGTTGCTTTAGAAGCTAGAGATGACAACAATACAGTTTAACATATTTCAGAGGAAAATTTAAAGAAAAAGCGAAAAAGAAAAATTCATAGACGAGACTCCGAAATTTCAGATACAGCAGTGCTGAAAATGTAGTAAAAGGCAAACAACAATGAACAACGATCACACAACGCACAGTGTGCCAAAATTCTCTTAAACCCGGTGAAATTCAGTACTTTCGGAACCACTCAACCGATTTTAAACATTTAAAAAGTGCTGTACAGAGAGAACTTGAGAGAACTTACGTTTTAAAATTGGGATTTTTTTCATGAAAAATCTTTAAAAAATTGTAAAAAAATCCAACAGTTATCCGATTTTTAAAATTCTTTTGTTTATGAAAAGCTTACATTGAGATCTAAAAAAATGTGCTTACATAAAAAAATATTTTTTTGTGTTTTTTTTTTAAATATTAACCAATGCTTAGGGGATGCATGGATAGTGCAATGCTCAGTGTTGATCGAATGAAAGGATTATAGGTTATTTGGCGGGAGGAAAGATGAAGTAGTATCAGTGGATGTTTGTTTTAATCTTGCCAATATCAAAGATGTCGGGAAAAACAGACGCAGGGAGATTGTTCCACAAACGTATCGTGCGACTGAAGAACGAATTCTCTCTGTAATGCGTTGTACTGTTGGACTACGACTTATCCGATTTTTAAATGGTAAATGGTCTATACAAACTTCGAGTTCAATCACAAGTCGTTCAAGTAATGATGGAGAACAATGATCATTTGGTTCATACAGATATTGCGCAAATGAATGTCGACAATCCAAGTGGCTTCAAATATTTCGTAACTTTTATAGATGTTTTTAGTCGATTTTGTGTCACGTATATACATAAAAACAAAAATAACTAAAAGATTATATTAATTACGTAAAAGTTAAATTTAATAAAGTACTCAAAATACTAAGATTAGACCGTGGTGGCGAATTTATAGCTGGGAACGTACCAAGCTTCCTTGCTCAGATGGGGACGTAACATCAATTACCAACACCGCACACTTCTGTTGGTGTTGCTGAGCGGCGGAATCAAAATTTGGTGGAAATGGTGTGTTGCATGCTAACAGATGCAATTCTTCCTGACAAGTTATGGGGCGAGACTGTTTTTATCGCGAACTATGTACAAAATCGTTTAACGACGAGATTTAATAACAAGATTCCCTAAGAGGTATAGGAAGAAAAGAAGGTAGATATTACGAAATTTGAAATTTTTGGTGCGGAAGCTCATGTTTTAATACTACGCAGGTTTTCACATTTGTTGGATATTCCAAATTTTCAAAGGCACGTCGTTTTTTAAACATAAACACATTAACAATAATAATAAGCAGAGATTATTCAACGTCAAACTGAATCAGCAGATGAATATACTGTTCGATGTCAGGTAGATGAGGACTTCTATTCAGCTGATGAAGAAGATATTGCTCATACCAGCACAGAAACAGCAACTCCAAATTGTCTTGACTGTTACATCGTCTAAGCAATCTCTGAAACTACTGAAGTCATCTCAAATCCAGGCATCGTTGTTCGAAAATCATCACGCACAAACAAAGGCGTTGCTCCAAAACGATATGCACAAATAGTTTCAAATAGTGTAGAGCCCAAAACATACAAAGATGCTACTATGTGCAGTGACAAATATAAATGCATGAGAGCTATGGAAGAGGAGATGGAGTCATTAATTATAAATGCATGAGAGCTATGGAAGAGGAGATGGAGTCGTTAATTCACAGCCAAACATGGACGATTGAGATACTTCCTGAGAGAAGAAAAGCTATAGGATGTAAATGGATTTACAATATTAAAAAAGGTTCTGATGGAAAAATTCCAAAATACAAGGCACGGCTCGTAACTCAATCAGCCTTATCGTGAACACTTGGGGAATATTCTATTCCCTCGGATTTTTTTGTTCCCAGGTAAACAGGTATAGCAATTATTCCGGAATTTTGTTCAAACTTCAAATGCAGTTTTACATCATTGCCAGTTTTTTTGTTTATTCCTTTTTGTTTGCTTATATTTATCATTTCAGATAATAAAGTTGTAAAATAATACTTTAGATATAGTAGACTGATGGTAACACTGTTTTTCTATTGTTAACGTTCTGATATTTAATACGTCCTTCATCCTTTGTACAGAGGTGGACTAAGACTTGTTTTTCGGCAACCAAATTATTTGTATTTCAATTCGTTATAATTAATCATTATCATTATTTCTATTAAAAAAAGAATATTTAAAATTGGCGGAATAAAGTGGGAAAAATCCATGGGCGAAAGGATGATATCTAAATTTGGCGATTTACGAGCGTTTAACGTGCCTGCGGGAAAATGGTAGGTCTACAAGGAGCAGATGAAATTATTTTTTTCAAGCAAATGACATTTAAGACCAGGCGAAACAGAAAGCTATGTTCCTGTCGTCCTGTGGAATGGATACGCACACGTTGTTAAAATCTATTGTGACGCCGGATGAGGTTGTGTCTGACAGTTTCGAATTTTCCACTGCTATGGATTTGTTGACGAAACATGTTTGTCCCCCGCCAAATCAAATTGTGCAAAGATTCCAGTTTAATCGTCGCGACCAGCGGATTGATGAATCCATATCTGAGTTCTTGGCAGCACTTCGAAAATTGAGTCATGGCTGTGAATTCAAGGACTTGGATGACATGTTGCGCGACAGGTTAGTGTGAGGCATGCTGACGAGCAACTTCAGAAACGTCTGTTGAGGCTTGCCCAGGATAAAGCAATTGCCAGTGAAGCGGCGTAAAAGAACGTAAACGCACTTAAAACAAAACACATTCAACGAGAAGGTCAGCTTTAAGGGGAAGCACAACCCGACAACCAGAGACTAATTTCGCAAATGTTTTCGATGTCACGGCGACCACAAGCGAGAACAATGCAGATTCAAGGACGTAGTGTGTCATTGGCCACATCGAGAAGGCATACATTACATAAACAAAATCGCATAACAAGTACCGACACAATAAAAAAAGTCAGAATCACACCACTTTAATTCAAATAGAGAGCAACGAGGAAGGTTGTAAAGGTGATTAAATTTTGTCAATGTCAGTCAAAAATATTTCATCAATCCAGGAGACAGTTTTGATTGACCAGCAACGAATAGTGATGGAAGTGGACTCCGGGGCGAGTGACTCCATAATAAGTGAGAAAACATTTTGTGATAAATTGTCACACGTGACATTGACATGAAGTCAGATTAAATTGAGAGCATGGGGAACCGCTGCAAACCTCAATGTATGCGGCGAAGTGGAAGTGCCTGTAACATTTATAGGACGAAAAATACAGCTGACTCTACTCGTTATGTCAGGAGACGGGCCAGCATTAATTGGTCGAAATTAGTTCGATGATTTGGAATTTGTGTGACGAGCACGCTGCATAAGATCGAGTCGCAAATACAAGCAGAAATCACGGAGTTTCATACAGTTTTTGATAACCAGCTAAGCGATTACAAGGGAGAAGCAATTAAACTTCAAATGACGAGTTTGTGAGAACCGAAATTTCTACGATATCGGCAAGTTCCGTTTGCGATTAAGTCCAAGATTGAAGACGCACTCAAGGTTATCTAAGACGAAGGCGTGCTGCGACCAGTTTCGTTCAGCGAGTGGGCGACACCAGTTGTCCCTGTTGTAAAAACTGACGGCACGATCCGGATTTGTGGCGATTATAAATGTGAATCGGATGTTATGCAAGGACACGTACCCATTGCCCACAAATTCAAAAGTATTCGCTGCGCTTGCAAATTGTTATTGGTTTTCGAAACTGGACTTGGATCGCGCTTATACGCAGATGAAAGTGGATGATGAGTCAGCCAGGATACTTACACTCAACACTCATCGTAGACTTTTTGAAGTTACCCGCTTACCTCATGGAATTTCGACATCACCGGGAATTTTCCAGCGGATCTTGGAAGGAATTCTGTTCAATGTCAAGGGAGTTGTTGTATACCTGGACGACATGCTGATTGGTAATCACAGTCTTCAAGAAATGTGGGAACGCCTGCAGAGCACCCACGCATACATGAAGCAGGGCTGAAGCTGAAAAGATCGAAGTGTGTTTTTGCAGTGCAAGATTCCTGCGATTTAAAATTGATAAGCAGGGAGTAAGCCCAATAGATGAGAAAGTAAGAGCGATTTCTCATGCACCAGAACCAGTCAACAAACAACTTCAAGCATTTCTGAGTTTGTTAAACTTTTACGATCTATTTTTAAAAATAAAAGTAAAAAAGATACACCACATGGGGAAAGGAGCAGAAGAGCAGACTTCCCGTTGTTGCTGAGTGGGGTTGCATCTCCATACGGAGTATGTGCAGTTCTGACTCACAAAATGCCAGACGAAAGCGAGTCATCCATTGCTTTTGGTTCCAGAACATTCCAAGCTGCTGAATGGAACTATTCTCAGTTGAATAAAGAAGCGCTATCCATAATTTTTAGAATTAAGAAATTCCACCAGTATTTAAGTGGCAGAAGTGTCACAATATTGACGGATCGTAATTTCCAGCGAAGCTTATTGCTCAACAAATATCACCCAGAATGTTAAGATGGTCGTTGATGTTAGGGGCATACCAGTATGATATCCAGTATCGAGAGGGACAAAATCACCAGAATGAAGATGCATTGAGACGTTTTCCACGATAAATCGTATAAGTTCAAGCCGTACGCTGCCAGGATTCAGGAACCGTAAATGCTCAGTGTTTTTGTGGGGATCTAGAGTCATCATACCAGAGAAGCTGCGTTCCGGATTTTCAGAGTTCTTGCATTAAGTTCACCAAGGTATGACAGCTATGAAGGCGACAGCTATGAAGGCGACAGCGCGAAGCTATTTTTGGTGGCCAGGTCTTGACAGCGACATAGAGATGACAGCTAGACGAAGTGTGCTTTAACAAGGAAGCGCCCACCTGTGGCACCAGCAAAACCGTGGCCGTTAAGCCTGAAACCTTGATCAAGGTTATACATCGACTACGCGAGACCATTCATGGGTACAAGTTTCCTCGTCGTAGTCGACTCACACAGAAATGAAAGTCACCGGAAATACGAATTTGGAGAAGACAATTTCGATAAACACGGAATTCCAGATACGATCGTGTCGGATAATGTTCGTAATTTCGTATCGAATGAATTTGAGACGCATTTAAAATTAAATGGAATTCGACATATTCGCACTGCACCTTACCATACATCATCGAATGGGCAAGCAGAGAGGTATGTACAGACAATTAAAAATCACCTGAAGAAAATGCCAGTTAAAAATATAAACAAAAATTTGGCAAATATCCCAGCAGAAATTTTGATTGGGAAGAATTTAAAGACCCAGCTTGATCACTTACATCCGCAGAGTAAGAGGACCAGAGCAGAGGAGACTTTCTTAAAAGCAAAACCAGCCAGAAGTTTTAACACCGGTGAAGAAGTATTGTACCGCAATTTCGGAAGAGGTTTTAACGGATCCAATTATTGTTTTAATTTAAATAAAACGTTTCGGATCTTTTGAAGTTCAAATTCATATTAATATTTTATTTTATTTTTGGTTTTACAAAAATCTAAAAACATATTTTTGAAATCATATTTAAACATAAACAAAGTATTTGACAAAGTATTAAACAAAATATTTGACAATGTTAATATCGTTTGAGTAATTTTGAGTAATTTTATTAAAATTGATTAAAATTATCATTTCTAATAAGTGATTTATTATTTTCAATAAAAGTGGTGATTTTAGTTTCAAATCAGAATCTTGATATTTAGATAATTCGTCTGCAGAAACACATACTGGCAATTTTATCGAAGAAATTCTTGATAGCGCATCAGCTACTACCTTTTGAGAACCAGAAATATGACAGATAGTGGTTGAAAATTGACTGATAAAATCCAGATATCGGAACTGTCTCGGTGTACAAGATTCAATTTTCTTATTAAAAGAATAAATGAGTGGTTTGTGATCAGTTAATATAGTAAAATCACGTCCTTCAACCATATAACGAAAATGTTTGATACTTTCGTAAATAGCAAGCATTTCTCTATCGTACTTTGTTTGTGGTTGTGTTAACTTTTTTGAGAAAAAGGCTAACGGTTGTTGTATCTGACAATTTTGCTCCTCCTGTTGTAAAACAGCGCCTATGCAAGTATCTGATGCATCAACATTTAACGAAAGAGGTGTTTCACTAGATGGATGTGATAGAGTAGAGTAGCATTGCTAAAGCGTTCTTTGAATTTTCAAATGCATTATTTTGAATATCAGATTCCCTGATCCCTGCTTTTTTTTGGGATTGCCGAACGGTGTGATAAATGCTGTTTTCTCAATATCAGTAGGTGCCATAGCAATTTGATGGAAAGCTTTTACTAAATCAATCTTTGAAAAAAATCGCTTACCGTGTATATAATAGTTTGAAAATCACTGATATTTGGAATTGGATACCGTCAACTGGGGTGACTTTAGACTTCCGGAGGTGACTTTGGCCAAACAAAAAATAATGTTTAAACGCTCATATTCCAACATATTAATATCTTTGTAAATTTAGCTAAAATGCATTAATTTTATTTACGAACAAAATCAATGTAGTATGTGAACGTATCGAACGTGTATAGACAATGTTAAATTTACTCATGTGAAATTGTGGGTTTATTTGTTCCATTCTTTTAAAATTTTAAAATATATACTTTTCCCATTTTTAAAAAAAACGTGTTTGATTATTCGTTGTTTTTTTTTTATTAAATGTCAGATATTGACATAATAATATAAATTGATAATAATGGAGTTGAGTTATTAGCAAGACTAAGGCGGGTTCAAATTGGAAGTGGCCATTATTTATCTAGAAATATTTAAAAAAGTAGATCCGCATAGCCCTTTACTAAAAGAGGTGTGTTTAACATAAAATAGTCATAATTTATTTTTGGTAATTGATATTACATATCAGTTGACTATTTTAGTTGATTTCATTATTTTGTGTTATCTATATATGTGTAGATTCATTAAATAAGCTTGTTTATTGAAAAATACAAAATGTTTTATATCTTTTTCATATTAATCCTTATTATCATACTTATTATTCGAAATATATAGGTTTCAACTGATCTGCATTTTAAGTTAAACATTTATGTTGATATAGTATTATAGTCATCTTATAGTTCCATAACAACTTAGATAAAATTGGTGATTAACATGTTTGGGCCAAAGTCACCTCACCCGCGAGGTGACTTTGAACCATTTTTATTTTTTCATAATTACTGTTATTACACCATGTAATTTTGATTGCTGATGCTTAAAGAGGACATACTTACAATATTTTATAAAATAATGAAATATTAATTCCATTACAAAATAGCGAATTATAAGCATTACAAAATTAACATATTGTTACGAAAAGAGGTAATTTGCCCCACTGTGCAAGCATTCAACAATAATAAATGAGACGCAAGACAATTCAGCGCACTAAGCAATGTGTTAGAAAGAGACGGAAGATCATTCAGCGTACTGAGCAATGTGCGAGAAAGAGATGGAAGATCAGCAGGTTAAAACACATGAGTGCGAATGAGATGCCAATAGCATGCGTCATTCACGAAACGAGTAGAAGGTCCTCGAAACAAGTCGAAGCTTGTCGAAACGTGTCGAACTGATGCATGCAGTATATAAGGCCGCGCATCTGAGGCACTGTACTTCAGTTGTGATTTAATAGTGAACTAGTGCGTCTCGTGAGTGAACATTGTAAAGATAAATTGTAGTAATTCAGTAGTTGATATAAGTGATTATTCTTTAAGTTGTTATTTAAATTAATAAAGTTAATTAATACTAGTTGAAATAATACTAGTTAAAACCAAATATAAGTGCGTTTTTTATTTTGTACAAAATCCAGCGATACGAACTCGTAGAACAGTTTTCCGTAGACTGTATTTTCGTAACATTGGTGTCAGAAGTGGGATTGTGATACAAAATGGTTAAATTCGAACAACTTAAAGTCGACCAGCTAAAGAAGGAGCTGGCGATTCATAATCTTCCCACTGTTGGTACAAAAGTAGAGCTACAAAAGCGTCTAATGGAAGAATTAGAGAACCAAGGCATTGACCTCGCAGAGCACGAGTTTGAAGTGGAAGCTGCAACAGCGTCATCGAAAAGTGTGGACACGGAGCAAAAAGTACAGTCCCAAAGTTTTGATATGAGTCAGTTGCTCGGAGCTATACAACAACAGCTTCTAGAAAATTCGAACCGGATTGAAGAAAAACTTAAAACAGAACTACAAGGAAATTCCAGCAAAATGGAACAGAAGCTCCAAGAAAATTCGACCAGAATGGAACAAAAACTTCTAGAAAATTCCAATAAAATAAAGCAGAAACTTCAGGAAAATTCCGAACAGCTTCAAGAACATTCGAAACAGCTTCTGGAAGTTTCTAATACACTCCATGCAAAAGTGAACGAACTTGAGCAACATGTAAATGACATGGAAGTGAGTATTGATGACAAATTTCAAAGGTTTGAAAATAATGCTGATGAGAAATATCAAAAGTGGTTTCGACAAAAAGCTACAGAAAATACAAGAAGATGTCAGTTTACTACAGATAAGTGGACCTACACAGCATGTTGTTACTGGTACGAGGCTAAAATCGCCGATTTACGATGGAACCACAGCGTTCAACATTTTCAAGCTGCAATTTGAGACCACGGCTGTAAGTAATCGATGGAACAATGAGGACAGCGTAGCCGCACTTATCGTGGCGCTAAAAGCAGGCGCAGCCGAAGTATTGCAGACTATTCCAGAAAGTGATCAAAACAGTTATTTAGCGGTTATGTCTGCACTACAACGAAAATATGGCAGTGATCACATGAAGCAAATCTACAGAATGGAACTAAAGTGCCGAATGCAGAGAAATGGTGAAACATTGCAGGCGAATGCAGCGGACGTCGAGAGGCTTGCCCATTTGTCGTATGCAGATTCAACGAGTGATTTCATAGAAAAGTGCAAGATCGAAGCTTTCGTTGACGGTATACGTGATCCGGAAACAAAACGTGCCACAGTGACAATGCCGAAAGTGACATTTATGGAAACTGTAACCACAGCGCTAACACAGGAGACAGCAACTACGTTGTGCCGCCCAGCGCCAAAGGGCCGTAAACTAGATGTGGAGAATGAAGACCTTTTTTAGGTAATTTGCCAAGCGTTAAAAAGTGGAGCTAAACCAGATTACACTGCTGCCAACCGAGACACCCAATTTAAAGGTAAATGCTACAATTGTGATACTTATGGGCATATGGCACGTGATATTCGTAAAAAACGCAAGCGCTCAATGAATCCATTTGCAAATGAACCCTGACATGAAGAAACCCAGGATCATGTCCAAAATAACGTAAATTTTAATCAATCTTTAAACTAAAACGAGTCAGTTCTGCGGGGAACGATCTGACTCCCATAACCGATTGCCCCAGAATCTCCATTTCACAAATTGCTCGAAAGCCAAATAGCTTAACTGTCGAAGGACTCACTGATTGTACAGCATATATGGTAACATTGGATACGGCAGCTTCACACTCAATAATAAGAAGTAACCTTGTTAAGGATAAAGTAGAGCCGCTTGTAGGAATTAGATTACAAACAGCTACAGGTGAAGAGGCCCCTATCCGAGGAAAGATTACCAAGAAAATAACGATTGGTACTACGACAGTTAAACATGATTTTATTGTGGCAGAAATAGTAGACGAAATAATACTTGGCATGGACTTCATGATAAAGAACGGTTTCACACTTGATTTAACAAGAAAAATTTTGAATTATGCCAACACGGAGATCCAACTAAATATTGATTGTGACCAGAGCCCGAAAATGAAACAAGTTATTGCTTATAAAAATAGAAAAATACCACCTAATTCAGAAGCAATTGTTTGGGCGAAATTAAATGGAGATTGTGGGATAAGCAAGTTGTGGGTTATTGAAGCAAACGAAGAGCTGTATAAAAGTAACATAGTGGTAGGAAGAACACTTGTTGAGGCGGAGAAAGACAGAATTGTTCCTATAAGAGTTCTCAATTTGGAAAACTCGTCAAAATTAATCAAATAGGGAATAGTGTTAGGCCAGTGTCAAGAGGCGTCAGCGATTATAAATTGCGAGTCAAATACATCAAAGGACTATGTCACACCGCAAGTAAACAAACAATCTACTCACAGGTTTATAAATGAGTGGACGAAGGATTTGGCTACCAAAGAAAAGATTCAAGTGCAAAAGTTAATTGATAAATATCCGTGTATATTTGCTGAAAAGGGCCAAAAAGATGGCAGAACTGCCATTGTAAAACATCGAATAGACATTGGTGATTCTAACCCAATTCGTCAAGCACCAAGAAGGGTATCACTTGCGAAAAGAGACGAAGTATCACATTTGGTTGAAGAAATGCACACAAATGGCGTGGTGGAACCATCTGAGAGTCCATGGAGTTCACCAGTAGTATTGGTGAAAAAGAAGGACGGTAGTACTCGGTTCTGCGTTGATTACCGAAAACTTAATGATGTCACCAAGAAAGATAGTTATCCACTGCCCAGAATCGATGACACCTTGGATACACTATCTAATGCTAAGTGGTTTTCAACTTTGGACTTGCAAAGCGGTTACTGGCAAGTAGAAATCGATAAAGATCGAGAGAGGACAGCATTCAGTACTGGAGATGGACTATGGCAATTTTTGGTAATGCCGTTTGGACTATGCAATGCCCCAGCAACATTCGATCGGTTAATGGAGCACGTATTAAAAGGTTTACACTGGAAAACATGCCTAGTATACCTTGATGACACATTTGTTATGGGCAAGGATTTCAACGAACATCTAAGAAATCTAGAGGAAGTATTCCTTCGATTGAAAAATGCGGGTCTACAACTTAGCCCAAAGAAATGCTCACTTTTCAAGAAAGAAGTCAAGTATCTGGGTCATCGAGTTACCACGGAAGGAGTGCATACCGATGAGGATAAAATAGTTGCAGTCAAGGAGTGGCCCAGACCGCAAAATCTACATGACCTACGAAGTTTCTTGGGGCTATGTACATACTACAGACGATTTGTTCCAGGTTTTGCCAATGTTGCAAGCAGTCTTCATGAGTTGACAAGAAAGAACCGCTCATTTCAATGGAGCGATGATCAAGAAAAGGCATTTTTGAAATTAAAAGATCTACTGTGCTCGGCACCAATTCTTGCGTATCCAATTCCAGGTGAGAAATTTATACTTGATACGGATGCAAGTGGATACGGAATAGGCGGAGTTCTCTCTCAAGTGATCAATGGGCAAGAAAAAGTGATCGCATACTACAGTAAAACATTGTCCAAGCCCGAGCGAAATTACTGTGTCACCTGGAGGGAGCTTCTTGCTGTAATTGAAAGTGTGAAAAATTTTCATAAGTATCTGTACGGACAACTGTTTCACTTGAGAACCGATCACGCAGCACTACGATGGTTACTTCAGTTCAAAGATCCGGAAGGCCAAATTGCGCGTTGGATAGAACGATTACAGAGCTACGATTTCTCAATCGAACATCGTAAAGGAGGAAATCATGGAAATGCAGATGCTCTGTCACGGCGTCCTTGTAAACTTGAATGCAGACATTGTCTAAGAGCGGAAGGAAAAGAAAACTTAATTGATATTCGTTTGCTGAATGTTTTACCCGATGAAAAATGGACTCCGGACCAAGTTCAAATTGATCAAAAGAGTGATCCCGATCTCACAAAAAACATGATGTTCAAGGAACAGCAAAGAAAACCATCATGGGAAGACAGTCCAATAACTAAAGCTTACTGGGCACAGTGGCAGAGCTTAAAACTGCAAAATGGTTGTTTATATCGCTCCTGGGAAAGCGAAGATGGCAGATCCGCTCGAAATTTGATCGTTGTTCCCAAGTCAAAAGTAAAAGAGATATTAGCGGAATACCATGGTGGATATAGTGGAGGTCATTTAGGTATAAATAAAACGGTCGAAAAAGTAAAGAAACGTTTTTATTGGGTTGGATGCCAAGAGTCAGTCGCCGATTGGATTCGCAGTTGTCCACAATGTGTACCAGCAAAAGGACCAACAGTCAGAAGTCGCGGCAGAATGCATCCGTTCAACGTGGGAGCACCATTCGAGCGTATTGCAATGGATGTAGCCGGACCGTTTCCAATCAGTGATGCGGGTAATAAGTATGTGCTTGTCGTCATTGACTACTTCAGCAAGTGGCCTGAAGTGTATCCCATGCCAAATCAAGAAGCCACAACAGTTGCGGATGCGTTAGTTAACAACTGGGTAAGCCGTTTTGGAGTACCGTTGGAATTGCATTCAGATCAAGGAAGAAATTTCGAATCTGCTGTATTTAAAGAAGTATGCAAAGTCCTCAACATACACAAAACACGAACAACGCCATTGCACCCGCAATCTGATGACATGGTGGAGAGATTCAATCGGACTTTGGAAGAGTATCTCAGAAAAGTGGTTGATAAAAATCAAAAAGATTGGGATACACACATACCACTATTCCTCATGGCTTATCGAACGGCGGTTCATGATACCACAGCAGCTTCACCATCTAAAATTTTTTTTGGAACATACTTAAGATTACCTGCGGATTTAAAGTTTGGTGCGAGTCCTTCAGCTGGAATTCCTGTACACAATTATGTTTTCAGAAAAAGTGAAAAAATGAACGAAGTGCATCAGTTTGTAAGACAGCGTACACAATTTACGAGTGATAAGATGAAGGCCAGATACGACTTGCGCACAAATTCAGAGGGATTTATGGAAGGACAACTTGTTTTGCTCTATAACCCACAAAGGAAGAAAGGCTTATCCCCTAAGCTACAAACACACTGGGAAGGACCATACAAGATAATTAAAAGAATTAACGATGTCGTGTATCGGATTCAGAATACTGCAGGCGTTAGACGAAAAATGAAAGTGGTACATTTAGAAAGATTGGCGCCGTATAGAGAGAGAGAGGATTAACATCTGTTCGGGACGAACAGATTTAGGTGTTACGAAAAGAGGTAATTTGCCCCACTGTGCAAGCATTCAACAATAATAAATGAGACGCAAGACAATTCAGCGCACTAAGCAATGTGTTAGAAAGAGACGGAAGATCATTCAGCGTACTGAGCAATGTGCGAGAAAGAGATGGAAGATCAGCAGGTTAAAACACATGAGTGCGAATGAGATGCCAATAGCATGCGTCATTCACGAAACGAGTAGAAGGTCCTCGAAACAAGTCGAAGCTTGTCGAAACGTGTCGAACTGATGCATGCAGTATATAAGGCCGCGCATCTGAGGCACTGTACTTCAGTTGTGATTTAATAGTGAACTAGTGCGTCTCGTGAGTGAACATTGTAAAGATAAATTGTAGTAATTCAGCAGTTGATATAAGTGATTATTCTTTAAGTTGTTATTTAAATTAATAAAGTTAATTAATACTAGTTAAAATAATACTAGTTAAAACCAAATATAAGTGCGTTTTTTATGTTGTACACAATCCAGCGATACGAACTCGTAGAACAGTTTTCCGTAGTCACCCCAGTTGACGGTATTTATCGGAAACAGTTTGATTGTTTAGACGTCTATAATCACCACATTCGCGCCATGTTCCATTTGATTTTGGCACCATGTGTAATGCACTTGCCCACGGGCTTTTCGATCTGCGTATTATACCGAGTTGAAGTAGATGATCAAATTCATCTTTGGCTTGTTGTAGTTTTAACATATCCAGTCGACGAACTTTACTGCTAATTGGGTGGCAATTTGTTATAATTTGATGTTCAATATTGGTAATTTTATCAAATTTAACATTAACACTTTTGGTGAAATTTGGATACTCCGCTAATATTGAGTGGTATTCATCTTTGCAGTTTACTGTACGTATTGATGTAACTGAACATTGTTTTAAAACTCCTCCAATAAGTAATTTGTATTTAATATCAATAAGTAGTCCAAAGTGTTCAATAAAATCATTTCCAATTATAGGAATAGCTACATCAGCTAAAATAAATGTCCACAAGAATGTTTTCTTGAGATTTAAAACTAATTGTAGAAGTTTTGAACCAAATGTATTGATTTAGTTCCATTTGCAGCATACAAAGGACTGTAAAATGTTGAATTAGTTTGTATTGTTTTTGGTATAAAACAAATACATCAGCTCCAGAATCAATTAAGAATTTATATTTAGATAAAGGGTCTTTTACTTATAAACAATCGACGACTTTTTGATATGTAACAAAAATCACTAGTCGTCATTAGTGTCTGGTGTAGGAGTTTTCCGAAACTGAATTATTGGATGAGTAATTAAATTACATGGATGAAAGCACTTATGGGCATTTTCTTTATAACGACGATGGAAAAAACATATGGAATTGCTAGAAGATTGGCTTTGATAGGTATATCTTGAGTTTGACCTTTGCCGTGATCTTGAGGAATTCTTTTGATTGTTCTTTTGACGGGTTTCAATAAGCAGAACTATTTTTTTTTAAACATTTCCAAAACTCACAACTGACATTTCATCGCTTGAGGTATTTGTAATTTTAGAAATTTCTGGCATTTGACAATCAAACATACCATCAGCAACTTCAATTAATTTGTTCAAAGATGTAATTTTACTTCGTCCTCAAAGATTTTGTTCGCATTCTTTGGGAAGTTTTCTAAACCACAGGGATAATAGAACATCGTCAGCTATTTTATCACAGCTTTAATTTCGCATTAAAAAGCTGACTGGGTTTCTGATCACCTAAATAGAGTTCTTCTAGCATAAGATTAATTTTAGATTCCTGCGTTTCTTGTTAAATTGACAAAAGTTTTTCTTTTAAAAGGTCATTTTTATGTAATGTTGGTGGATTACGAATAAATTTTGATACTTTGCTAATAGAGTAAACTTCTAGTGAATTTATTAATTTTGAATATTTGATATTATCAGATGATATTGAATAATTTTGAAATTTTAGTTTTCTTCAATAAGGGGTCCCCAATTTAACGGATCCAATTATTGTTTTAATTTAAATAAAACGTTTCGGATCTTTTGAAGTTCAAATTCATATTAATATTTTATTTTATTTTTGTTTTTACAAAAATCTATAAACATATTTTTGAAATAATATTTAAACATAAACAAAGTATTATAACAAAGTATTTAACAAAGTATTTGACAAAGTATTTAACAAAATATTTGACAATGTTAATATCGTGGATATCTCCACAAGGTGAAAGGTGGTTACCTGGGACAGTTCAGTCTACAGGGGACCGCAACTACGAAATAGAAGCAGATGGTAACATACGGCCGAGACATATTGAACAGGTGAACCAAATAACCAGCCGCGTTCACGGCTGCCGGCAACCATGTCTGTAGAAGAACCAACAACATCAGAACAAGCTCCAGAAAGACGTACATGTCCTTGTCGACTAGAAGCTAGGAGGGCTACTTCGTGGAGGAGGAACTGTAGTATAGTAGACTGATGGCAACACAGTTTTTCTATTGTTTACGTTCGTTCTGACGTTTGCTAAATCCTTCCGTCTTCCTGTGTACAGAGATGGACTAAGAATTATACAAATGCGCCTAATTAACAAAAATATTGCGCGTCTAAAAAAGAATAAAATTCTAAATGCGCCTAATTTACAAAATGTTTGCACCTCTACAGAAGGGCGCAAAATAAAGAAAAAATTTGCAAAATGTTCAAAAAAGCATAACATTGAAAATGCGTCTAATTTACAAAAATGTTTGCGCCTCTACAGAACGGCGCAAAATATAGAGAAAGGCGCAACTTTTTCAAAAAAGAATAAAATTGCAAATGCGCCTAATTAACAAAAATATTGCGCGTCTAAAAAAAAAATAAAATTGTAAATGGGCCTAATTTACAAAATGTTTGCGCCTCTACAAAATATAGAAAAAATGCGCAAAATGTTCAAAAATGAATAAAATTGTAAATGCGCCTAATTTACAAAATGTTTGGGCCTTTACAGAATGGCGCAAAATATAGACAAAGGCGCAAAATTTTCAAAAAAATAAAAAATGAAAATGCGCCTAATATTCAGAATTTGTGTGCCTTTTTAAAAAAGCGGAAGCTATATTAAAAAAAAAATTTAAAAATTCGCACAACGCCTAAAATACGAAATGTTTGCGCCTTTTAAAAAGATCTCAAAATATAGAAAAAGCGCCTAATTTTAAAAAAGAACAAAAAAAAAAAAACACACACACACAAAATTGAAAAATTAGCTTAATATACAGAGTTCTTGTGTCTTTTGTAAATATGCGTCTTTTCCATTTTGTATTTGTTTTGATAATTTTGCGCTTGTAAAGACGATAAAATTCTGTAAGTTATGTGCTGTTTTAATTTTGATTGTTATTTAAATATTTTACGCCTTTTTCAGATTTTCTCTCTACATTGCACCGTTGTGTAAAAATTACTAACTATCTTCAGATTATAATATTCTGTAAATTACACACCTTTTTAATTGTTCGCTTTTTTTAATTTTGCGATTTTAAAATAATCTTTTTGACATTTTAATCTTTGTTAAAATTATCCAGAATAGCGGGTAACTTTTATTATAAAGTTGACTTTAAATTGTCTACGAATATGCGCCATTGTATTTTAACAAAGATTTTGAAGAATACACAATTCGAGATTTAAATACTTTGAGTTGTATAGCAAAATGTCCCAAAACAAAATTTTTTTGCAGTTTAGAAACATTTTTTCGACATATGTATTTTAAACAGACAAAGGCGGAATGTTTTAAATTATAAATGAGGAAGTTATTAGCATAAAAAAAAGTTTTTGCAATATAACATGATGTTGGAAAAAATGTCAATAATATACCTCTTATATCTTAAGAGTTATATCGTGGTTACTAAAAATGTTATATGACAGCTAGGCGTTGACAATAACCGCCCATTTTTTGTAACACGGTTTGTACTTAAGATATATGAGTATATACCAGTTTTTATTGATGTATCTCAAACCAATCCAAAATTATTGCGATTTATGTACTAAAAAACAGGATTTTCAAAGTTAAGAAAAAAAGAAGAAAAATTCTTACCACTCCAAATCAAAGTGGAATAATCTTTGTTCAATGTCAAGAATTTATGTAAATATTTTCAGAATTTTAAAAAGGCAGTTTTTGGATGCTGTGGTGCAAAACAAGAAAAATCGGGTTTTGTAGATTTTGCTAAAGGGGTGAAGGGGGTGCGATAGACAACTGAAAAATTAAATTTAAACGTTATTGACCAATAATAAAAACATATTAAGATATGACGCAAATCGAAGGGGGTCAGGGTCAAACCTCGGCGAATTGACGTGGAATGCCCCATAAAGTGGTTTTTAATCATTATTTTTTCGTTAAAACGAGTTAACTTAGAAAAACCACGATTATTCGATTTGAAAGGTAACAAATGAATACAGGGGCGGATCCAGAAATATGATTTGGGAGGGCGATTGATTTTTTTGCGCCCTTTTTTTATATTTTCTCATCAAATACAGTGAATAATGAATTATACACAACCGTACTTCTTTAAACAACCTTTTTTCTTTAAATCAACAGTTGTATTTGCTAAAAAAGAAAAAAATATAGGGTGCGGTCAGATCCGTGGTACCATAGAAAAATCGAAATCCGGTGCACTTACATATTTGGTCATATAGGTACTCAAATGAAAGGTAATAATGCAACATTTGTAATTATATGGTTATTTTTATGATCTTATAACCATAGCGATTAGAATTTGTAATTATGTAAAATGAAATGCTGATTGTTCAGAAAAATATTTAATTATTTATCAAAATGACGACAACATTTTGAAATGAATAGGTAACGCTGAAACGATTTTTTTTTAATTTTATAGAAGTTGCCCAACAGTTAATTATAATATTTCGTTGGAAAGTTTCAATTTTGCACCACCATATATCAATTTATCAAATTATGCTATACAAAAAAACATATACAAAACTGATCTCCCACGTATACCGTGCACTATTTTCTCAGCAAGTGTGATCCTAAAGTGAAGATCTTGGAACAAAAACGGAGAAGAAGCAAAAAACCTAGAGTATTTCAATGCATTTTTTTTTTCAATTTTTAGACTTTAAATCCTAAAATTTTGCATTCTTATAATTTTAGGTATACTTGATCCAAATCTATTAATCATTATCATTAAATCGAAAACCTACGGAAGTTATTGATAAATTAAAGTCAGTTTCAATGATTGCCCATATATCAAAAATAATAATTAATTTTTATTTTAATAAATATGTATCTAAAATAAAAATTATATTTGACTTTTAAAAATATTTATCAAAAATAAATTAATCAAACTTTTATTTATATTTCCCATATATAATTATTAAAAAATATTTTAAAATTTAACAGTCCTATAATAAAAATAAGACCATAAATTAAAAATGTTCATCGAATGTTATCTAATGGTACCCTTTTTTTTACAGTGCCATCATTTCTTACAATGACTTTTAACATATAAACTTAAAAATAATAGTGCCATCATTTCTTACAACGACTTGGTCTCTGATTTTAGGTACCCTTTGGAAACAAAATTCAATTTGTGTATTATATTAAAGGTGATCAATACCGACATCTCGTTTGAAAACTACTTCAGATATATACAATGTATTTTTAATGATTATTTTCACTTTTCAAGTCAGCATATTTCGAAAACCAAAAATACAAAATATTTTTTTTTTGTTAATAACTTCTTCAATTATATTTGAAACAATCATAATCGTATAGCGTAGTACCGATTGGACATACTTAAAACTATATTTTGTGAATATTTGATTTTGAATTATGAAAAATACACCAACACATCTAAAACTATGAATTGTCGAATTTTTATCGAACTTTCAAAAATATATATTTTTTCTAAAAACTATGGCGAATTAGTATAGACAATTTAAAGTCCAATTTAAATTCAAAATCATCTTTTTGACAATTTATTCTATACAAAAATTCAAAAAAATGTCGAATTTTTTTTAAGTCGAATTATTATAGTTGTCTTAAAATTGTCTATGGTTATGCGCCTATAATGTTTAAATTCGATTTAATATTAATACCCCGAGACAAAATTTATGTAATTTTTCAGGAATATTTAGGGCATATTTCCGGCCAACACACAGATAAATGGAATATTTTGGGAAGTGTATAGCAGGTTGTCAAATTTTGTGGAATTTTAATGACAGATTCACGGCATATTTTGGGATTGGGCAGTTCGGGCAGACAGCTTGTGATACAAACTCCGCCTATCTCTTTTTAAAATATGTCGAAAAAATGTTTCTAAAATACCTTGACCCTGCTTAAAATTTTGTCTTGGGACATTTTAGTATAGAACTCAAAATATTTAAAACTCTAATTGTGTATTCTTCAGAATCTTTGTCAAAACACAATGGCGCATATTCGTAGACAATTTAAAGTCAACTTTAAAATAAAATTTACCCGCTATTTTGGGCAATTTTAACAACGATTAAAATGTCAAAAAGTTTATTTTAAAAGTCGCAAAATCAAAAAAAGCGAACAATTAAAAAGGAGCGTAATTTACAGAATACGGTTAATTTAAGATAGTTAGTAATTTTTACACAAAGGCGCAATGTAGAGAGAAAAGGTCAAAAAGGCGTAAACTATTCAAATAACAATCAAAATTAAAACAGCGCATAACTTTTAGAATTTTCTTTACAAACGCAAAATTATCAAAACAAACACAAAATGAAAATGATGCATATTTACAAATTAAGCTAAATTAAGCTGTAAATTAAGCTAATTTTTGAATTGTGTGTTTTTTTTTTGAAAATTTGGCGCTTTTTTCTATATATTGCGATCTTTTTAAAAGGCGCAAAAATTCTGCATTTTAGGCGCATTTTCCACTTTGGGGTTTTTTTTTTGAAAATTTAGCGCCTTTCTCTGTAGTTTTCGCTCTTTTAAAAAGACCTAAAAATTCTGAATATTAGGCGCATTTGCAATTTTATGGTAATTTTTATGATCTTATAACCATAGCGATTAGAATGTGTAATTATGTAAAATGAAATGCTGATTGTTCAGAAAATATTTAATTATTTATCAAAATGACGACAAAATTTTGAAATGAATAGCTAACGCTGAAACGATTTTTATTAAATTTTATAGAAGTTGCCCAACAGTTAATTATAATATTTCGTTGGAAAGTTTCAATTTTGCACCACCCTATATCAATTTATCAAATTATGCTATACAAAAAACATATACAAAACTGATCTCCCTCGTATACCGAGCACTTATTTCTCAGCAAGTGTGATCCTAAAGTGAAGATCTTGGAACAAAAACGGAGAAGAAGCAAAAAACCTAGAGTATTTCAATGCATTTTTTTTTTCAATTTTTAGACTTTAAATCCTAAAATTTTGCATTCTTATAATTTTAGGTATACTTGATCCAAATCTATTAATCATTATCATTAAATCGAAAACCTACGGAAGTTATTGATAAATTAAAGTCAGTTTCAATGATTGCCCATATATCAAAAATTATAATTAATTTTTATTTTAATAAATATGTATCTAAAATAAAAATTATATTTGACTTTTAAAAATATTTATCAAAAATAAATTAATCAAACTTTTATTTATATTTCCCATATATAATTATTAAAAAATATTTTAAAATTTAACAGTCCTATAATAAAAATAAGACCATAAATTAAAAATGTTCATCGAATGTTATCTAATGGTACCCTTTTTTTTACAGTGCCATCATTTCTTACAATGACTTTTAACATATAAACTTAAAAATAATAGTGCCATCATTTCTTACAATGACTTGGTCTCTGATTTTAGGAAGGTGTACATATCTAAGTACCCTTTGGAAACAAAATTCAATTTGTGTATTATATTAAAGGTGATCAATACCGACATCTCGTTTGAAAACTACTTCAGATATATACAATGTATTTTTAATGATTATTTTCACTTTTCAAGTCAGCATATTTCGAAAACCAAAAATACAAAATATTTTTTTTTTGTTAATAACTTCTTCAATTATATTTGAAACAATCATAATCGTATAGCGTAGTACCGATTGGACATACTTAAAACTATATTTTGTGAATATTTGATTTTGAATTATGAAAAATACACCAACACATCTAAAACTATGAATTGTCGAATTTTTATCGAACTTTCAAAAATATATATTTTTTCTAAAAACTATGGCGAATTAGTATAGACAATTTAAAGTCCAATTTAAATTCAAAATCATCTTTTTGACAATTTATTCTATACAAAAATTCAAAAAAATGTCGAATTTTTTTTAAGTCGAATTATTATAGTTGTCTTAAAATTGTCTATGGTTATGCGCCTATAATGTTTAAATTCGATTTAATATTAATACCCCGAGACAAAATTTATGTAATTTTTCAGGAATATTTAGGGCATATTTCCGGCCAACACACAGATAAATGGAATATTTTGGGAAGTGTATAGCAGGTTGTCAAATTTTGTGGAATTTTAATGACAGATTCACGGCATATTTTGGGATTGGGCAGTTCGGGCAGACAGCTTGTGATACAAACTCCGCCTATCTCTTTTTAAAATATGTCGAAAAAATGTTTCTAAAATACCTTGACCCTGCTTAAAATTTTGTCTTGGGACATTTTAGTATAGAACTCAAAATATTTAAAACTCTAATTGTGTATTCTTCAGAATCTTTGTCAAAACACAATGGCGCATATTCGTAGACAATTTAAAGTCAACTTTAAAATAAAATTTACCCGCTATTTTGGGCAATTTTAACAACGATTAAAATGTCAAAAAGTTTATTTTAAAAGTCGCAAAATCAAAAAAAGCGAACAATTAAAAAGGAGCGAAATTTACAGAATACGGTAAATTAAAGATAGTTAGTAATTTTTACACAAAGGCGCAATGTAGAGAGAAAAGGTCAAAAAGGCGTAAACTATTCAAATAACAATCAAAATTAAAACAGCGCATAACTTTTAGAATTTTCTTTACAAACGCAAAATTATCAAAACAAACACAAAATGAAAATGATGCATATTTACAAAAGGCGGAAAAACTCTGTAAATTAAGCAAATTTTTGAATTGTGTGTTTTTTTTTTGAAAATTTGGCGCTTTTTTCTATATATTGCGATCTTTTTAAAAGGCGCAAAAATTCTGCATTTTAGGCGCATTTTCCACTTTGGGGTTTTTTTTTTTGAAAATTTAGCGCCTTTCTCTGTAGTTTTCGCTCTTTTAAAAAGGCCTAAAAATTCTGAATATTAGGCGCATTTGCAATTTTATGTTTTTTAGAAAATTGTGCGCCTTTTTCTATATTTTGTGATCTTTTAGAAAGGCTCAAAATTTCTATAAATTTTTCGCCTTTTTCTATATTTTGCGCCCTTTTGTAGAGGCGCAAAAATTTTATAAATTAGACGCATTTGCAATTTTATGCTTTACAAGTTCCAGAAAGACGTACATGTCCTTGTCGACTAGAAGCTAGGAGGGCTACTTGGTGGAGGAGGAACTGTAGTATAGTAGACTGATGGCAACACAGTTTTTCTATTGTTTGCGTTCGTTCTGACGTTTGCTAAATTCTTCCGTCTTCCTGTGTACAGAGATGCACTAAGAATTATACAAATGCGCCTAATTAACAAAAATATTGCGCGTCTAAAAAATAATAAAATTGTAAATGGGCCTAATTTACAAAATGTTTGCGCCTCTACAGAAGGGCGCAAAATTTAAAATAATCTTTTTGACATTTTAATTTTTGTTAAAATTATCCAGAATAGCGGGTAACTTTTATAATAAAGTTGACTTTAAATTGTCTACGAATATGCGCCATTGTATTTTAACAAAGATTTTGAAGAATACACAATTCGAGATTTAAATACTTTGAGTTGTATAGCAAAATGTTCCAAGACAAAATTTTTGGTATGGTCGAGGCAGTTTAGAAACATTTTTTCGACATATGGATTGTTTTAAATTATAAATGAGGAAGTTATTAGCAAAAAAAAAGTTTTTGCATGAAAAACATATTACATGATGTTGAACAAAATTTCAATAATATACCTCTTATATCTTAAGAGTTATATCGTGGTTACTAAAAATGTTATATGGCAGCTAGGCGTGGCGGTTGACAATAACCGCCCATTTTTTGTAACACGGTTTGTACTTAAGACATATGAGTATATACCAGTTTTTATTGATGTATCTCAAACCAATCCAAAATTATGGCAATTTATATACTAAAAAACAGGATTTTCAAAGTTCAGAAACAAAAAGAAGAAAAATTCTTACCACTCCAAATCAAAGTGGAATGATCTTTGTTCAATGTCAAGAATTTATGTAAATATTTTCAGAATTTTAAAAAGGCAGTTTTTGGATGCTGTGATGCAAAACAAGAAAAATCGGGTTTTATAGATTTTGCTAATGGGGTGAAGGGGGTGCGATAGAAAACTGAAAAATTAAATTTAAACGTTATTGACCAATAATAAAAACATATTAAGATATGACGCAAATCGAAGGGGGTCAGGGTCAAACCTCGGCGAATTGACGTGGAATGCCCCATAAAGTGGTTTTTAATCATTATTTTTTCGTTAAAACGAGTTAACTTAGAAAAACCACGATTATTCGATTTGAAAGGTAACAAATGAATACAGGGGCGGATCCAGAAATATGATTTGGGGGAGCGATTGATTTTTTTGCGCCCTTTTTTATATTTTCTCATCAAATACTGTGAATAATGAATTATACACAACCGTACTTCTTTAAACCACATTTTTTCTTTAAATCAACAGTTGTATTTGCATAAAAAAGAAAAAAATATAGGGTGCGGTCAGATCCGTGGTACCATAGAAAAATCGAAATCTGGTGCACTTACATATTTGCAACATTTGTAATTATATGGTAATTTTTATGATCTTATAACCATAGCGATTAGAATTTGTAATTATGTAAAATGAAATGCTGATTGTTCAGAAAATATTTAATTATTTATCAAAATGACGACAAAATTTTGAAATGAATAGCTAACGCTGAAACGATTTTTATTAAATTTTATAGAAGTTGCCCAACAGTTAATTATAATATTTCGTTGGAAAGTTTCAATTTTGCACCACCCTATATCAATTTATCAAATTATGCTATACAAAAAACATATACAAAACTGATCTCCCTCGTATACCGAGAACTTATTTCTCAGCAAGTGTGATCCTAAAGTGAAGATCTTGGAACAAAAACAGAGAAGAAGCAAAAAACCTAGAGTATTTCAATGCATTTTTTTTCAATTTTTGGACTTTAAATTTAAATCTCAAAATTTTGCATTATTATAATTTTAGGTATACTTGATCAAAATCTATTAATCATTATCATTAAATCGAAAAACTACGGAAGTTATTGATAAATTAAAGTCAGTTTCAATGATTGCCCATATATCAAAAATTATAATTATTTTTTTTTTAATAAATATGTAATATTTTAAAATTTAACAGTCCTATAATAAAAATAAGACCATAAATTAAAAATGTTCATGTCTCTGATTTTAGGAAGGTGTACATATCTTAGTACCCTTTGGAAACAAAATTCAATTTGTGTATTATATTAAAGGTGATCAATACCGACATCTCGTTTGAAAACTACTTCAGAAATATGTATTTTTAATGATTATTTTCACTTTTCAAGTCAGCATATTTCGAAAACCAAAAAAAATTTGAATGTGATTTTTTTAAAGTATAACATTTGTACCAATTGTAACATTTGTACCAAACTTAAGTTCGACATTTAACCTAGTTTTTTGTACCATTTATTCAAGAAGTAAAAGGTAATAGTTACTTGACCAGTTATTAAATTAATTTACAACAGTTATTTTTTATACCCTATACTATATTCAGTTAGGTACGCCGTTTATAACACCCAGAAGTAAGCATCTCCGGTATGGAAAAGTACATATATATTTTTGATCAGCATGATCCTCTGAGTCGATTTAGCGATGTCCGTATGTCTGTCCCTCTGTCTGTCTGTTGAAATCACGATTACAGAAAAAGTAGAAGAGTTAGAGCAATGAAACTTTAGATTTAGATTACTTATATATCTAAGCTGCCTGAGCAAAAATTTGTATGATCGGTCTATGGTGACCTGAGAACCGACCACTTATGTTCAAATACCTCATATAAAATGTATATCTACAGATCAATTTTACTGTATATGTGCTTAGGTAAACTTTTTTTAGTAAAATATATATTGAATCATGCTCAAATACATGAAAATAATGGTTTCCGGCGAAACGACTTGTGATTCAACAAAAATAAAAAACGAAATTCGGTACACCTACCCATTTGTAAATATGGGTATCAAATGAATGGAAATACTTCAGCGATTGAAAGTTTGTAGTTATTTACGGGATTCGTATATCCTGGTGATCTATATACCACTTTTAATGGGAACCACACATATGTGTAGGGTATTTATAGTCGGCTTAGACCGACTATAATATTGATAATCCTAACTATCATAATAACACCTACTTTAAAATTTCCCATGTGATCTAACCTTCCCAACTGGTTTTTATTTCAAAAAGTGTAAAAACGTAAAAATCGGAATATAAATCGTCGTTATTGAACTAAAAGTCATCAAATAAATTTTGTTTCAATATCGATTTTATTGCATTTTCAGCCATATGCATTTGTTACCTTTCAAATCGAATAATCGTGATTTTTCGAAGTTAAATAGTTAAAAAAAAAACATTATTAAAAATCACTTTATATATTTTGAACTAAAATTATATATGCAAAAATCCATAAGCAACAATCCCTAAGTAGAAATTGTAAATATAATAAAAAGTAAAATTTTCAGATTTTTCAAATCTTCAAAGGGGATCTAAAACAGTACGGAAAACCAAAATGTTGTTGAATAGGAAAACAAGGATTTCTGGTTAAAAGTTAATTTTTTTCATGCAAAATTTTTTTTTTTGTTAATAACTTCTTCAATTATATTTAAAACAATCATAACCGTATAGCGTAGTGCCGATTGGACATACTTAAAAACTATATTTTGTGAATATTTGATTTTTATACCCTACACCTATGAGGTACAGGGTATATTAACTTTGTGCATATATTGTAACGCCCCTTAGGAGGCGTGTCCGGTATGGAAAAGTATATATATTCTTGATCAGCATCACTACCCGAGTCCGTTTAGCCATGTCCGTCTGTCTGTCTGTCCGTCTTGCTGTCTTGCTGTCCGAATACAGAAAATCTTGAGAAATACTGATCAGAATTCGATGAAATTTCGTCTCAATATATTTTAGCCAAAAGTAGGAACTAAGTTTGAAAATGAGCCAAATCGGTCAACGGACACGCCCACCTCCCATACAAGTCACTTTTATATAACTCTTTAGGAACTAATAACTCGAAAAGTATTCAAAATATAGTTATAAAATTTAAAACATATTGTTATAATTCACCTAAAAATATGTGGTCCAAAAATGGGCGTGATCCGCCCACTTTTTTTTTTCATTATTTCCCGGGTTTTCATAGTGGAAGTTTGATCCGTAAATTATTAAAATCAAATCTCTGAAATATTTGCCTTACAAAATATTAAATATAGGCGTGGTCTGCCCACTTTTATTTTTAAAATTTTTTTATTACATATTTTATACTTTTATATCAATTTTTTAAATTATATGAGACGTAAATTTCTGATATGTGAATAATATTATGAGGTATACAATTAAATATCTCACATTAAGGTGTAGGGTATCCCATGGTCGGGCCCGATCGACTATAACAGTACGTCCCATATGACCGAACTTACCCATGTGACCTAACTTTCCCAACTTGGACATACTTAAAACTATATTTTGTGAATATTTGATTTTTATTTATGAAAAATACACCAACACATCTAAAACTATGAATTGTCGAATTTTTATCGAACTTTCAAAAATGCTATTTGGACTTATAGTTTTACAACGAAGATATAAAAAAATATATATTTTTTCTAAAAACTATGGCGAATTAGTATAGACAATTTAAAGTCAAATTTAAATTCAAAATCATCTTTTTGACAATTTATTCTATACAAAAATTCTAAAAAATGTCGAAAAGTCGAATTATTATAGTTGTCTTAAAATTGTCTATGGTTATGCGCCTATAATGTTTAAATTCGATTTAATATTAATACCCCGAGACAAAATTTATGTAATTTTTCAGGAATATTTAGGGCATATTTCCGGCCAACACACAGATAAATGGAATATTTTGGGAAGTGTATAGCAGGTTGTCAAATTTTGTGGAATTTTAATGAGAGATTCGCGGCATATTTTGGGATCGGGCAGTTCGGGCAGACAGCTTGTGATACAAACTCCGCCTATCTCTTTTTAAAATATGTCGAAAAAATGTTTCTAAACTACCTTGACCCTGCTTAAAATTTTGTCTTGGGACATTTTGGTATAGAACTCAAAATATTTAAAACTCGAATTGTGTATTTTTCAGAATCTTTGTCAAAATACAATGGCTCATATTCGTAGACAATTTAAAGTCAACTTTAAAATAAAATTTACCAGCTATTTTGGGCAATTTTAACAAAGATTAAAATGTCAAAAAGTTTATTTTAAAAGTCGCAAAATTAAAAAAAGCGAACAGTTAAAAAGGAGCATAATTTACAGAATATGGTAAATTGAAGATAATTTTTACACAAAGGCGCAATGTAGAGAGAAAAGGTCAAAAAGGCGTAAACTATTCAAATAACAATCAAAATTAAAACAGCACATAACTTTCAGAATTTTCTTTACAAACGCAAAATTATCAAAACAAACACAAAATGAAAATAACGCATATTTGCAAAAGGCGGAAAAACTCTGTAAATTAAGCTAATTTTTGAATTGTGTGTTTTTTTTTTGAAAATTTGGCGCCTTTTTCTATATATTGCGATCTTTTTAAAAGGCGCTAAAATTCTGCATTTTAGGTGCTTCTTCCACTTTGTGTTTATTTTTTTGAAAATTTAACGCCTTTATTGTAGTTTCCGCTCTGTAAAAAGGCCTAAAAATTCTGAATATTAGGCGCATTTGCAATTTTATGTTTTTTAGAAAATTTTGCGCCTTTTTCTATATTTTGTGATCTTTTAGAAAGTCTCAAAATTTCTATAAATTTTGTGATGTTTTGAAAATTTTGCGCCTTTTTCTATATTTTGCGTCCTTCTGTAGAGGCGCAAAAATTTTGTAAATTAGACGCATTGGCAATTTTATGCTTTTTTGAAAATGTTGCGCCTTTCTCTATATTTTGCGCCCTTTGTTGTGAATCGGAAACGTTTTTTTGGTATATTTAAGAAAGCCTGCACATAACCAGTATCTAAATCTAAAAGCACAATAACAGATGCATGTTAACTTAACATAACGTCTACGACGTAACTGGAACAAGTACATAATGTTTATGAGTGCATACTTTCAGGAGATAAAATTAAGTCTGCTTAAAAGCAACGAAAAATACATTGGTTGCAATTTGATCCGAGGCTCACGCTAGCAAGTGTGCCGTCTGTTTGAAAGCAACAACAAAAGCATTGGTTGTAATTTAAGTCAAGATTAACGCCAGCATGGGAACCAATTACGAATTTAGCACAATGTAATTTTCTCACAGTTAATGATTTCACAACATTAGTAATATCCGATGTGGGGTTCATGAGGTTTTTAGTAGTACGTAGATTTAAGAATATGCTTGCTTGCATTTATGAGTTGTGTTTTAAGAAATAAGTATAAGCAAGGGGTTCGTGAGTCGCACGATACCGAGGTGATGAGTAGAGGTTAAGTTTAGATTTTAAGCATTATGATTTTAACTGCCTTAGAGTGCAGACGTGTTTTCAGTTTAAACTCAAGCTTGTAAAAATACTTTAAAATAATTAATAAAAGTATAAAGCAAGTCTAAAATATTCTTGCGTTTTTATTTAATAATAAATGTTAGGAAGGAATTGTGGACCTCGAGGGAAAATTGTCACTGACGGTTTTATTAATAAGGCCCGCAACATTTTTGGCGCAGCCGGTTTTTCAAGAATCTATAAAAAGGACTGAAGGACGAATTTGAAGAAGCATAATAAAAAAAATAAATGAAGAAACACTGAAGTGGAAAGGAAGGTATAAAAAAATATTGAATAAATTTTAGTAAGTTTGAGTGAAAACAGTAAATAAATGGTGAAATTAAATGATAGAAAGAATGAAATTAAACAAATTTATAAATTTTAATTGAAAATTTTAATGATTATATGGCGAACTTTGGTGAATTGGAAGTAGCATATAGAAATATATTAGGACAGTTTGGCAGATTTACTGAGAAATTGTGGAATCACATTAGTACGGAAGTTAACAATAAAGAAACTTTAGAATTAATAAAAAATAAAGTCAGTTCCACACGGGTATACTCAGAAGTCGAAAGAGTTGACGTAGTTTTTGAACAATTAGTATATTTCTTGGAACATAAAAGTGCTCACAAAATAAAAGAATTAGAAGATTGGAAAGGGGAATTTACTGCATTAAATAAAAAATTAAACGATATTGTAGAAGAACGGCAGGAGATCAGGCTAGTAGAATAGAGGAAGAAAACGAAAAGTTAAGAACTTTGCTGAAAAATAAAGATATTTCGGACGAATCAATTAAACGAGCACTGAGCCAACAGCCCAGACTAGAATTCGAAACATTAGAAGAAGCAAATAATAAAGTAAGGGAATTAGATTCGAAAATCAGATTTTTAGAATCGGAAGTTAAGCTAGCCCACGAAACATCATTTATATCATAAGGGGGCATTACAGATTGAATGGCAGTTTGATAAAATAACAGCACCGGAAACAACATTAGAAATGTCGTTAGATACTCTATCGAATTACGTAGGAAGTGTGGTTCCATTTTTTATGGGATCGGAATCACCGTCCGTTAAAACTGAACTTTATAGATTCATGGACGCTTGTGCGTTAGCAAGTCTAAAAATTACAGAAGAAAACAAAGAAGAATTCATTAGCTGTGTCAAACTGGATCTTCTTGGTGACGCTTATGATCTAGTCCGCACTAGAAAGTTCAATGATTTAGAGGAGTTATTTGACGTTCTAAGAAATACATATTTAAAAATGACTACGTTAGATTCGGTTCAGGATAGTATTAGAAAAGCATATCAGACGGATGGTGAGAGTCTGAGGACATTTGCAAGAAGATTAGAAAGATTATGGGCAAACGCTAATGAAATAGCAGATTCAAGGTACAAAAAGAAAAATCTACCTACATTTGTTTTTAATACGGAACTAGTAAACTCAGTTCTGACAGCATTCAAGGTAGTTGTAAAAGATCCGACAATAAAGGTTCTATTATTAAGTAGCAAAGCAGAAAATTTGAATGATTTATTAGATGAAGCATTAAAAGCCCAGAAAACAATTCAAGGGGACCGAGATTCCCCGAGGAAGTGTACAGTTTCGAACAACGACTTGTAACCAGTCCAACGAATAGTATTCAAAATAATCATTTTCAAACTACCCCACTGAATCACAAAATATCAACTCAAAATAAAACAGAAGGATCAAAAATACGACCTACGTGCTCTTTTTGCCAGAAAAAAGGACATACACGAGACGAATGTATTACGCGGAAGAACACACCGTTTTGTATAGAGTGTGAAAAATATGAGCACGAATCTAGTTCCATTCGATTAGAAGCTCAAAATAAGGAAGGGTTTGGACGTACACAAAACCATCCAGTCGTTAATAGGGAATTTTTAAACAACAATTTGCAAACAGGACATAACACTACGTACCGTACCAATAATAATAATAGAAATAATAACAATAGAAATGGGAATACCCCTAGATATAATTTAAAATGTGATTGATGTCGTAGACTTGGTCATGTAGAAACTAATGGCTACGCCAAGAGGGATTATCTGGCGAGGGAAAATAATGATCAAAACAAGGGAAACTACCAGGGGCCCAGCCAAGGCCAGTAAGCTAGGGACCCATTAAAAATAGCAAAATTAGGTCAAAAAGGGTAGAAATAGTAAATCATAAGGCTGAAGGGTCTGTGATCACATTAACTACCCAAATCAGACGTCGGAAGTGACCGTTGATACACATATTGATCCACCGTGGTTTGATTGTGAGGGAGTGATAATGGTAATTTTTGCATTAATACATTTCTTTATATATATGATAATAGTAACAGGGGCAAAAATGATTAAATTAGTAGCAGATGAAACTAATCGGCAAAGATGTGTATGGAAAGAAATGCAAATAGGTCAAAAGGTGAACAATATGTTTACAGGAATGTTGAAAAAGTTTGAAAATTTTATAACATGTTATGATAAAAAAATCAGACAACAGTTGAGTGGATTAAATAAAAAGAGAATTAACAAAGTATACAATAGAAAGGGGGACTGCTTCAAATTGTCTAATGTAAGTGATGTTTTCATTGAAGTACCTTGCGAGGCAGCTAAAAATGGAAAACTCATTTTACTAGTAGACTCAGGAGCAGATGCAAGCATAATAAAAGAAGGTGCAATGACACAACTACCGGAATTTGACAAAAATAGTAAGAAAGATTTCAATGGGGCTTTTGGTGGATGCGTAAGGACTTTAGGCACGACCAATATACAACACAGTAATATAAAGTGGTTACATTTAATAATGCATGTAGTATCTCTTGAACAAGGAATACCAGCAGACGGAATAATAGAACGGGATAACATATGGAATAGATCCGTAATAAACGCAATTAATAAGACCATAACATTCTATGATAAAGGAAAGAAACACACTATCCGATTACCAATGAAAACGCGAGCCGACATAGAAAATATTTATTACAATCATGAAATAAAAATCATGCCGAGAACCGCAAAAATAGTAGAAATTACACTAAAAACAAAAATTCCAATTGTATTAATACATAAACAAGAAATTTATCCTGGAGTATATTTGGGAGAAAGCTTATCGAATGTTAACAAAAATAAAGTTTATGTCTTAGTATTAAATGCTACAGAAAAAGACATTATAATAGACAAGAATTTTAAACCGAAATTTTCAAATTTTAATCAGTACAGGGAATCAGATACAAACAATTCTACAATAAATACTATAAATTCAGTGAATATAAAAAATAGGATTAATAGATTATTAGAAAAAATTAACATCGATGAATCTTTAAATAAGGAGGAAATCACATCATTACAAAATCTTTGTATTTCTTACCACGATGTTTTTCACTTAGAAGGTGACGAACTGTCATACACGCCGATACTTAAACACGACATAACAACACAATGGAATCAACCACCAATTAACCAAGAGCAATACAAACTTTCACACACACATAGAGAGGAAATTAATTGACAGGTTAACAAAATGTTAGATGCTGGCATTATATCGCCAAGCATATCACCCTGGAATTCACCATTACTATTGGTACCGAAGAGGAGCGACAAAGACGGTAACAAAAAATGGAGACTTGTCATAGATTTCCGTAAATTAAATGACGTAACCGTAAAACAGGTATTTCCTATTCCGCGAATAGATGAAATATTAGATCAATTAGGTCACAGTCGGTATTTTTCAACTTTAGATTTAGCAAGTGGCTATCATCAGGTCTTAGTAGAAGAAGGTGATAAAGAAAAAACTGCCTTCAGTACAGTACTTGGACATTTTGAATTCAATAGGATGCCTTTTGGTTTAACAGGGGCACCAGCAACTTTCCAGAGAATAATGAATCACATCTTAACAGGGTTACAGGGTATCGATTGTTTTGTATATCTTGATGATATAGTTGTGTATGGGGAAAAATATAAGCGAACATGAACACAGATTAAGTAAAGTATTACAGAAACTAAGAGACCATAATTTAAAATTAAATACCGAAAAACGTCAGTTTTTACGTCGTGAAGTTGTATATTTAGGGCATAAATGTTCAAAACTTTGTGCGCTGCCAGACCCCGCTAAGGTCGAATGCGTAAAAAATATTCCAGTACCAAGAAGCAGAAAAGAAGTACAAGCATTCTTGGGATTAATTAATTATAACAGAAAGTTCATAAGCAATATGGCAAGGTTATCTTTACCAATTAATAATTTACTTAAAAAGGACGTTAAATTTAAATGGACGGACGATTGTCAAAATTCATTTATTAAATTGAAAGAATCAATAATTTCACCTCCAATATTAGCATATCCAGATTTTACAAAAACTTTTTTACTAACAACAGGTGCAAGTAACGAAGCAGTAGGTGCTTCCTACTTCACCTTGAGATAGGGTGAAGTAGGAAGCGACCGACCGATCGCGTTTGCAAGTAGAACTTTAAATGGAGCAGAGAAACGATATTCTACCATTAAAAAGAAATTTTTAGCAATTGTTTGGGCAACATAGAATTTTAGAGCATACCTATTAGGGCGACCATTCAAAATTTTTACAGATCATCAACCTCTAAAAGGTATTGCAAATTTAAAAGATCAGACATCCCGCCTTGCTCGTTTCCGACAAAAATTATCGGAATATGATTTTGAAATAATGTACAAACCAGGCAAAACGTATTTAAATGCGGATGCTTTAAGCAGAATTCCATATATAGAACCAGATATTACAACCGTACAAACACGATCCAAAACTACACAAAATATTTTAGATCAGCAAATCACAAAAATAAAACCACAAATCAGTACACCAGTCGTAGATGAAACAATAATACATACAAATATTGAACCAATTTCAGCTCAAATATTAACTGATTCAGATGAAATTAAAACCGTGATGAAAGATTTTCATGATTCAGCACTAGGAGGCCATCAGGGCACACTTAAAACATACTTTAGTATTAAGAAACAATTTAAATGGAGGGGAATGCAGAAAAAAATAAAAGAATATGTTAGAATATGTTAGAATGCCAAATGAACAAAAGTTCAATGTTAACAAAAATGCCAATGGTTTTGACAGATACGCCAACACGTCCATTCGATAAGGTTTATATGGACTTGGTAGGAATTTTACCTGAAACAGTGTCAGGAAATAAATATATATTAACTTTTCAAGACAATTTTTCAAAATACATGTGCTGTGTAGCTATCCCAGACGCGGAAGCAAGTACAGTAGCTAAAGCTTTTACGAAGAAATTATCACGCGTTATAATATTCCGAAAATTTTAATTACAGATAATGGGTCAAATTTTGTGTCAACATTATTTTCAGAAACGTGCAAGTTATTAAACATTAAAAAAATGCATATAACACCTTATCACCCATGCATGTGCATAATAACATAGTGCATATGTCAACAGGGCAAACGCCTTGTCGTACATTGTACGGATTTGAATTTGACATGCCAACTAACCTAAAACGAAAATGTTCACATATTTATAACAGTGAAGATTACAATAAGGTATTAGTCAGACAAAATCAATAAAAAGCTAAGGAAAGATCTAAACGAAGTTACGATAATACATTAAATACGGTAGTTTTTAAGGAAGGAGATAAAGTTTTATTAAAAAACCAGAATAGGAAAAACAAATTTTCACCAATCTGGGTAGGTCCCTATGAAATCCTTTCGATAATAAGTCCTGTGACAACAGTGATCTGTATCAAGGGAAAAAATTCCATAATAACTTATTAAAAGCATATAACTCTTAACTTTCATGGTCAAGAGCATTGTCTATGGAAACAAACGACAGAAAGATCATTGCACTTAAAATACAGATATAGGTTAGCATATCACACACTACAGTGGAGGGGAGATAGAAGTTATAAGTGAAAAAATGCAATTCAGCAAAACTAAACCACGGCACTGGCTCAGTGAAGCAGGGACCCGCTAGGCAACGATAAACAAGGTATATTAAAAAAAAAAACCTACACTATCTCAAAAGACAATGAGAACAACAAGCTAACCACAACAAACATGTACAACATGCGCTAATGCATGCGCAAAAATGCAATTTATCATTTTTATGCTTACTGAAAGAAAAAAAAAAGTATATATAAAAAAACGAATATACGGTTAATGAAATGACACTAAAAGATTTTAGTTACAAAGCAATATGCTTTGATTTTATTTGTCTTTATTTTTTTTTTCTGTATTATTTCATTTTCGTATAACTTAATTTCCTTTTAAGGTTTCAATGATAATAGGTACCGGATTGACGGCGGTAGCCAGAGCGTAGTGAAATAGATACCAATGGAAACCACATAACTTCCCGGCAACCACCACATAACTTCCCGGCAAACCGCCAGGAAGTCGGGTAGGCTCTGGCTACCCCTTAACGCCAAAATTAAACTGCTGAGCTTGTATCCGACCTGGTGACCGTCTCTATCCTCATCCTCCCAACAATTAGTTTGTAGCTCTTGTAAATATTCTTCGAAGTAATCCATGGGGTTATTTTCCCATAGGGCCATAAGCCTACGTTCTTCGATGGCAATCTCCAAAGCGCGTTCGACCTCTGCATCCTACCTCAACCGACCTACATACTCCTCCCAGTCAGTACAAAAACTAAATGAATGGGAGTGCGGCCCAGAATCGCCGTCTGAGCCGTCCTGTGGGTCGGCATACTGCCAAAAGAAAAAAAAAAGAAAAAAAAACACATACAAAAGTATAAATACATAGTTGAAATAAATAATTAATTTATCAATCGTTCTTAATATAAAAAAAATAACTTACCTCGATCAGAATAATGTACGGTAACCGGAATGGGCCTAAACTCAGGAGAAGGCTCTAGGTTACGTTCAGCGTCGAGAAGATGAGCGAGTTCTAACTCGTTCCTCCTTGAGGCCTGTTCCACCAAATATCCCTTGCAAGCCTCTTCATTGTAGTATTCACACTTATCTGACAGGGGGAGTAGTTAAAGTTATTATACTTCTTAAATAATTTTAGCTAATCACCACAATTCTTACCAGCCATTATGAAGATGTCGACACGTTTAGAATAAACACACAATTAAAACGACACATAAAATAAATTTTAAAACAAGAGTCGACTCCAGAAAATAAATGCAAAAGGTACGAATATGATCCGTCCGTATCTGTACATAAGCTGGGCAAAATCCAGGAAAAACTTAAAAAATAATTAAAAGTAAAAATGTTGAAGTAAGCAAAATTGCATTTTGTTTAGTACAACATTAGTTGATTCAACACCAAATTCTAACACATAAAAATAGAATCATATTCACCAAAACGATATTATTTGATTAATATGTAGAATCATATAGTTAAATACAATTATAAGCATACATAGAGAAAAAAAAGTTTACTGCGTTTAAATTCAAAATTATAGAAAAAGGAATTTAAAAGACAAAATTAATATTTTGATATAAAATAATAATAATGGTATTCACATTTAGCATTAGAAATCATAAGGGTCAAATTACTTTGTCAAGAAGAACATATAATGCAACAAAAATGAATTAACATGTATCAACATAGCAATTGTAGTAATTATTATTATGAACTTTGATGTTAACAATAAAAAAAAACACAGTTAACAATAGGAATATAAAAATAAACCTTCGATTAAATTTTATAATATTGTATCCTAAACAATTTTTTTTTTTACGAAAGGGAATAAACATAATAGGAAAATGTGTCCTGATGTTGGCGGCGGGAGAAACAGTCAATATCAAACAGACAGAAATTAGCGACACAAGAATCTTCTTTGAGAAGACAACGGATGCGTTATTTTATAGTGACGAATGGATAATAATTGCAAATTTCAAACCACTGCAACTAACCGAATTTTTAGAACTAACAAATAATTATGCGGAGACAACGCAGGAGATGTGTGAGTAGATGCGCGTAAAAATGCCTGATATGAACATCAAAAGCTCATGCAAAGCTGTAACCCAGGAAACAAAATCTTTTATTACCACTTTAAAAAAAATGAAGAAATAATAAGGCGAACAGTTAGGGGCATACGTCCGAGACGAGCTCTTCATTTCATTGGCGAAGGACTCAATTGGGCATTTGAGGTGATGGACAACAAGGACAAGCAGACTATATATAAACATTTGAAGAATATTGACCAGAATCAAAGCAAAACCTACAAAATTATGCAAAAACAAATAACGATAATGTCAACCAACTATAATAAGTTGGCAAAACCATTACTAAATTCAATGAAAGAAGTCGAAGCTTACCAAAACTATTGCACAACAGAGAGCTATTCATACGAGTATAAACAATTCAATCGACAAACTACTATTCTTAATTCATTAGAAATACAAACAACGATAAATGCAAACCTGATTGAAATGGCTGTAATAGACGATCTATATAAGGGACGCCTGCATCCGTCAATTATTGATCAGAGGGAGTTGAATGAAATGCTTGCTAAATTAACTATAAGAGGAAAGGCCAATTGGTTCATACAACAATCATTTGAAATACATCATTCCTCCACCGTACGCGTTTTTCCGGATGCTGACAGTCTTATGATCGTCATCAAAACACCTTTGCCTGACGATTTGATTTTCACATTATACAGAGTCTATCCAATACCCACCAACATTAATAAAGAATGGGACGCGTTTGTTAAGACGACATACGACTACTTAGCGGAAGCTAAAGACCGAAGTAAATTTATAGGATTAACAACTGCTGATTATGATAAATGCATAACTATCAGCCAGAGCATTAATAAGGAGGTCACACTATTCAAACGACCCGGCACAGTACTAACAAACAGCAACAAACTTTGCGAAGTAATACAACACAAAACAGTTCCATCAGACAATTGCAATCACGTTGCGATCAAGAAGTGTTCCGGTTTGGTCGTGAAGCTGTGGTCTCCAAACACTTGGTTATATAAATTTGAAACACCAACAAAATTCGAATATGCGGCACAAACATGACAACGTTGACATTATCTGGACTAGGATGGATGTCAGTTAATGAGGCATGTGATCTTCATAATCCATATGAACATACACAATTTTCTAACGAGGAAGTCACATACAAAAAAGAAGACCACACAACATTTCTTGAAATCCTGAAAGGAAACTGGTCATCATTCCCTACTCCAAATGTAACAGCTATACCACTACCAATCTTAGTTTCAGACCACAGTGAAATAAGATCAGCACTAAAGGACGGTCAGCGAAATTTAGACGATCTGTTAGCAGAAATAGATTACAATAAAGAACGAAAGGAGCTATTCAACCGCCAAAATGATATAACAAACACCGGTATATCATTCGGGATAGTAATTTTGGCACTAATACTGTTATTGACCGCGTATGTGGTATATTTGCGGTAAATCAACTACGTAAAAAGAAATCTAACAACAAAAATGATAAAATCAGTTAGAATAAATCGAAAATTGCATCCGTCGATGTGGAAGCAATCAAAATGAACGAGTTCTAAAAAATGTCGAAGAAACTTCCAATCCAACAGCCACTGCTCCAAAGAAACAATTCATCGCGCAATACATTAAAAAGAGAAATGAAACCAACAACGCCAATTACAAGTCTACGAACGACAACAAAGCAAATAAACGCAATAACAACGGCACCACAATCTATGCCAGCACAGAAACCCCTGACCGAAGATGAGTCACAGCAGTCAGTACTAAGAACATCAGGACCAGGGTTTTATTGTGTATAATTTTTTTTTAGTATATTCCATTGAAGTATAAATTAGGAAGTCAGACTTAGACAACATTAGGCGTTTGTTGTTGGAGGTAGATAGTTAGACAACAAGCAATTATTATTCAATAAATTACTGTCTAACGACATTAAAAAAAAAAAACATATTAATTATATGAAAAGTATAAATATAAACAATAATTAAAGACACATTCAACAACTAAAATAATTTATTTACAATAAATATCGCAACATATTTAAAAATAAACAAATCATTGCACAAAATAAAATATATAATGACTTAGATGAAAAACAAGAAAAACAACAGAGCACACGGAACGTAGCGATTGCAAAGCGGTAACTTGATCAAGTACTGTTTTGTCGATTGCAACGTTCAGTGACTTGTTATACATTTTTCTTTTTAGCGTTACATAAAGTATATAAATATCACAAAAACTGCGACCATTAATTAAATAATTGAGTAACGAAGATAAGCATTAATAAGATTCTTAAAATGAAAATAAGTAAAATAAATTATAATAATATGAAAAATAATTATTGATTCTAAATATTATTGTAAGTTAAATAAATTAAGAAATATATTGAAATATTAATGATGTAAAAGAAAAAACTATTATTTTTTTTAATAATATTTTTTTTCTTAAAATAAGGGGGGGAAGAATATTGTGAATCAGAAACGTTTTTTTTGTGTACTTAAGAAAGCCTGCACATAACCAGTATGCACATTAAGTTCAAATCTAAAAGCACAATAACAGATGCATGTTAACTTAACATAACGTCTACGACGTAACTGGAACAAGTACATAATGTTTATGAGTGCATACTTTCAGGAGATAAAATTAAGTCTGCTTAAAAGCAACGAAAAATACATTGGTTGCAATTTGATCCGAGGCTCACGCTAGCAAGTGTGCCGTCTGTTTGAAAGCAACAACAAAAGCATTGGTTGTAATTTAAGTCAAGATTAACGCCAGCATGGGAACCAATTACGAATTTAGCACAATGTAATTTTCTCACAGTTAATGATTTCACAACATTAGTAATATCCGATGTGGGGTTCATGAGGTTTTTAGTAGTACGTAGATTTAAGAATATGCTTGCTTGCATTTATGAGTTGTGTTTTAAGAAATAAGTATAAGCAAGGGGTTCGTGAGTCGCACGATACCGAGGTGATGAGTAGAGGTTAAGTTTAGATTTTAAGCATTATGATTTTAACTGCCTTAGAGTGCAGACGTGTTTTCAGTTTAAACTCAAGCTTGTAAAAATACTTTAAAATAATTAATAAAAGTATAAAGCAAGTCTAAAATATCCTTGCGTTTTTATTTAATAATAAATGTTAGGAAGGAATTGTGGACTTCGAGGGAAAATTGTCACTGACGGTTTTATCAATAAAGGCAAGTACAAAAGGACCCCTGGAGCCCGGAACACCTTCTATAGAGGCACATTTACAATTTAATGCTTTTTTGAACATTTTGCGCCCTTCTGTAAAGTCGCAAAAATTTGTAAATTAGACGCATTTGCAATTTTATGTTTTTTTTGAAGATTTTGCTCCTTTTTCTATATTTTGAGCCCTTCTGTAGAGGCGCCGATCGCCCCTCTCTCTTCCGCCTGGATCCGCGATTAAAGGAATATGGCTGAAAATGCAATAAAAGCGATATTGAAACAAAATTTATTTAATGACTTTCAGATTTATAACGACGATTTATAATTCAATTTATATGTTTTCAGTCTTTTTGAAATTAATTTAATATTTAATTAATTTAACGTTGTAAATTTATTTAATATCACTGTTCTACAAGAATTTTCCACAGAAATGAAATTTATCATATCTGGTAGATTTCGGTCTACTGATTCTTGCTGCGTACTCAGAATTATCCCTATACTTCGAGGTTTTGGAAAAAATCGAGTCAAAGTTGCAAAAAAAGGCCTTTTTTGGTACTTTATATTTCAAGTTATCGCACGATTTCGACATGTAGCAGATGCAAAATTTGTCACAAAATAAAATATAAACCTAGCTCTACGGATAATTGGCAAAAATAATCTGTGTTCAGATATTAGTTTTTGCAAAAAATCAAATAGAAATTTGTCTTACCATAAAAGTGTGTCGGGAGAGAAATTTATCACAATTCTCTGAGCTTTCTTAAAAAAACATTTTAATATTAGTTCGCAATGTTTCTGCTGTCAAAATTTCGGAAAAATGTTTTAAACTTTATTTTACTAAAAATTTTCGGAATATTTTTTAAAATTTGTTTATGAAATATTTTATTAAAATTGAGGGAAATGCAGTCAGAGATATACAATTTCATACTGTTGTAATGTAGTGATGCTAGGTGCAAAACCGAATAAAATCGTTAGCATCTGATGTCCCCATTATGGGGAAACATGATAGGGAAAATTGCACTGCGTATATTTGAGTCGGCAGAGTATATTTGAGTCGGCAGGCTTTAATGGGTTAAAAAAAAATGTAATACACATCCGTCGTCAACGAATGCTTCTGTGCGACTGAACTGAAATGTTTGAAAATTTGACATGAAAAAATAAAAAATGCGACACCCTACAGCTACTTATTATTAAATTTATAATATTGTTTGGACGCGGCTGTTGTAGTAATATCTATTGAACATTTTATTTAAATGAATAGCTAAACCGATTAAATATTTCATATAACACAATACTTTCACTAAAATTACAATAAACATTGCTTAAATTACGTTTTCCACTTTATTCCAGAAAATGTATCCCAAATTGAACATAACTTAGCACCATAAATTATTTGCAAAACTTTGTATTTATATTTCAACAGATATAGAAATTGCTTTCATTTGAACATTTTGAAACGATAAAAATCTAACATTTTGATAGCAAACATCAGCACTCTAAAAATTTTTCAAAAACAGTTTTTTTCACTCGTTCTCGAAATTCAATAGATAGCTATTAATTTGATTTAAACCATGGAGGAAAAAACTGCTGCTATATTTCGAAGCACTTGACAATTGCTTTTATGTTCAATATTTGCAACACGTCCAAATTTTGTACATCTACATTACCCCACGTCCCACTTTTCCCAGGTTCCCTACCTTTTTCCCCTCTGTGAAAAATTCTTTTGGCTTGGCTACATTTTTCACTGATAAAAGTGTTTTCATATTAATCGCAAGATTTTTCAACACACCTGCTTTGAAAAATATCTGAAATATATAAAGTAACCTATTTTTTATAGACAACTACCAAATGTTCATTAGATTGTAATGAAAAAAATGTATTTTTTGCACCGGTGAAAAAGTATAGTAACGCAATTTCGGAAGAGCTAAGAGGTGTTTACCACTTCAGTCTACAGGGGACCGTAACTACGAAATCGAAGCAGACCAGGTGAACCAAATAACCAGCCGCGTTCAAGGAAAAATTAAAGGGAGTACGTTCTACACAGAAAAAATTTTGTTCATAAATGGAATGAACGCCGTTAATTGCGACATCGTTCATAATATATATGGAAAAAATCATTCTATTTATGAACTATTCCTCAATTTGAGTGAAATTTATATAATAAACGCGTTCATAATTGTTATGAATTGCGTTCATTGAGGCAGCGCGTCATGCTGCATGACGCGCAGTAATTATTTTGACAACTCGTCGCGACGCGTCGATAGTCGTTGATAGCCATTTCGTACAAATAAACCGAATCGTTTCCTTTGTTGTTTACAACTCCAAAGAAACGTGCACCGCAGGTACTTAACATCACGCAACAACAAACACCAGCAAACAGCAAGAGTAGATATAACATAAAATGTAAGTAGTTAAAAAAATAAATATAATAAAAATAAAATAAAAATAATACAAGAAAATAAAAAAATATATATTTTTATTTTTAATTAGTTTAAAGTTCATAAATACCAGAGTTGTTAAAGAATGCATTCTTTTGGGAATGCATTCATCTAAAAAATTGAAAAGAATGGGAATTCAAAATGAATGCATTCATTTTTGTCAAAAGAATGGAAATTCAAACGCTTGAATTCCCAATCAGATGGCCTTCATAATGATGCATTCATCAAAGAATGTATTCATTTCAGTCTGAATTCTTTTTTTGGCAAAAAAGAATTAAAAAAACAATGAATGATTTCATTTGTTTCTGTAATTTGTCAGAAAAATAAGGGTTACAATATAAAAGTCGTAAAATACCGCACTTTCCGGAATTTTTGTTGTTATTTTAATCAAAATATATCATTGCTATTGGAAAATTATGAGAGTATATTTTATTAAAATCTGCGTTTTCGCAAATATGTGAACAATTACAATGAATTCGACAATTTTGTGGCAAACATTTTCGGGAATTATGGGATCATGTGACTAGAAGCTCTTTTTTGTCAGCGAGACACATACGGCAAATTCCGTGAAACTCAAATTTCGTATTTTGAAGCAGCGCAGCGTCAACAGTGTTGACATTTGCGCATTTTTGTTTAGTAGCGAAATCATAAAAGAAAGTACTTAACAATACTAATAAAACAAAATATTAGTTCGCAATGTGTTTCTATCAAAATTTCGAAAAAAATGTTTTAAACTATATCTCACTGAAATTTTTCGGAATATTTTTTAAAATTTGTTTATGAAATATTTGATTAAAATTGAGGGAAATGCAGGCAGATATATACAATTTCGTACTGTTGTAATGTAGTGATGCTAGGTGAAAAATCGAACAAAATTCTTGGCAACTGATGGCCACATTATGGGAAAACATGGAGGTGGAAAATTGCACTGCGTAATCTCCTGGTGTGTATTTGATTCGGCAAGCTTTATTGGGTTAAAAAAAATTTATTACACATCCGTCGTCAACGAATGCTTCTGAGCGACTAAACTGAAATTTTTGAAAATTTGACGAATATGAAGTTTACCATTAACTATGCTTGTTTTTCACTATGTCAGTTTCATGTTCGAAAATTTCTCAATTTTGTTGTTTTTCGATATGACAAAATTCTAAAAAAATGCCAACATGTCTCTGGCGTAGATACTTCTGTGGTAGGAGGGCGGTTGTCGTTGGTGTCAACGAAACCGTCGGTGTGGACGTGGTGCGCGGGTGTCCGCAGGGGTCCATCAGTAGTCCATTTATTTGGGACATGACGATGGACTCGCTGCTGAGGGAGCTAGAGCGCACGTTCGAGTGCGTGGCATAATGAAGCCAATGAAGCCCTGCGTATGGTGTGCCAGTGGGGCGATGGTTTGGGTGTGAGTGTTGCAGTGGATAAAACAGTGACAATGCTGCTAAAAAGCAAGTTGTCATTGAATCTTCCACCGCTCATCCGGGCTAACGGTATCAGTCTCAAGTATGCGCCTGAAGTCAAGTACATACTATGAAAGAATGGATGAATTTTAGACCCCACCTGTAGTGACCGTTTGGTTGGCGTAGTAGGGCAACTTCGTCGTGTTCTTCGAAGTGATTGGGGCGTTGCTTGCATGCGAAGTTCAAAAGGCGGCGTAGTAGCAGATAGATGAGTGTCAACATTCGGCCACCAGTCCCGAGCTATATGGAGCTCAACTGGTAGTAGTTACGTAAGTGGCTACGAAGTCTGACCGGAGCCTTTAATCTGGTACCACGGGTAAGCAGAAGCCCCAGAACATTTAGGTGCTACCTTGTGTTTAGCATGCTTTTGCGGTTGGCCCTTCGAGGAGTATCGTGGTGGCTGTGGTTACTACCCTAATTTACGCGGGTAGAGTAGTTGCTCGGCGTGGAGTTGCGTCTTTCTCAACCGGGCGCCATGACCCATAGAATGGAAGAGGATTAGATAGCCTCGCCCCTCACCTAGAGGTAAGTTATGCCCACATGCATAACTTTTAATTGGTACCTGCAGAGGGTACGTGTACCCTCCAATGGGGCGGTGACTGACGCATTGTATTAGTCTGTGTTAAGCGCACTGTGGGTTAAGGCTGTCACAGCAGGATCCCACATAAAAACAAGCATATCATTGTTGTCTCCTGAGTATAGATAGGGGACCCCCTCGCATCTGGCCCCAACTTCCAATTGGATCCAATTGGAAGTTGGATAATCTAGTTGGATTCTACTGAGCTTCTAACTGTGATATCCAATCAAATTGTAGACCTATAGAGCGCCGCAGGCAGTAGTATAGGGGCCAGATGCGAGGTCAGTGTTTTAGCGAGAATCTACAAATGATCGGAGAGGGATCAGTGTTTTTGCGAGAGTCTGCAAATGATCGGAGAGGGATCAGTGTTTTTGCGAGAGCCTGCAAATGCTCGGAGAGGGATCGGTATTTTTGCATACTGATATTAATAAACAAAATGGATTGGTTTAGAAAAGGATATAAACTCTTGCTTTACTGCAACTATTGTGGTAGTAATGAGCACAAAGTCGATCAATGTAGGAAAAAGAAATATGATGATCTTCATAAGGAGAAAGAGAATAAAAAACCGAAGAATACCTAAAAAACAAATTATTTCTTTTTTTTTCATTTGAATCCACCACCTGTGAAATAAATATATAAAAAAACAACACTTTTTTGTTTTATTTTATTTTGGTTTTTTATTAAATGTATATTGTCATCAATAAAATAGTACAAATATAATTTACAAAAACGGATATGGACGTATATTTAATTAAAATTTATTTATATAGTTATACAATTATAAACAAATATATATATATATATATATATATATATATATATATATACAGGTTATTTACATAGAATTTAAAGTATCGGATATTTTGTAGTGACCCCATGCTTATGTAGATATTCCATCAGGTAATATATACCGTCTTTGTAATTAAGGCTGATTTTATTAGATATTTCTGTATAAAGCTGATGAGATCTACTTCTAATAACCCTCTGTTGCCCATAGAATGTTTTTAGTCGCTATAGTCAATATTTCTTACTATTGAATTTTTAACACCTTTTAACTTTTTAACAGTTTCGTCTTCAACTATGTACGCATATGCCTTTGCTTTCAATCCTGCGAAGTCAGTCATTATCCGACCAGCATTTTCATCTTTCATTAGACCCAAAACTTTTTTATTTTGACGCTTAATATTGAACTGATTATTTTCATTGTAGTCTGATGTATCGAAATGCAATGGATTTGATTTTATTATATCGTAAATATCATCAGAAGATGATAGCACAAAACTATCTGTATCCATATATATGGCTTCGATGTTTTTTCTTTTATTCTTCAAAAATTATAATAAAAATCATACATCAGCCACTTTGAAAGTTCTAAAACCACTACGCCTACATAAATTGGTTTGTCGTAACAAATCTCTAATTTTGTCAACTCAATTCCGACTAATTCATCACTAAAAATTTCAATACTATGAAAATTTGACTTAGCTATAAGCTGTCTATACCCCTCAGAATTTTTTCGATTTTGATAATGCGTTAGTAATTTAACATCCCTTTGCTTTTCAACATTTTCCATAGTTTTTCCATACACCGCGTTATTCATTAATTTATAGAAATTTTTCTCAAATTCATTACTAGCGGTCTTTCTTTTTTTTGTATTTAAGTTGATGTACGGTTCCAACCACGAACTTTGTTTAAATGTTAAAACACGATGAATTTTCTTCAAAATTAATCCATGTTGTAAACATAATTGCAAGTTTTTTAGATGAATTATATATTTTTCTTTATCGTGAAGGTCGGCAATTAGTTTATTGTTTTTTCCTCCCATGGGAATTTTATTTTCCGGACAAAACGGTAAGCAATTATGACTATCATGAATGTAATTGGGATATACTAGATCTACTTCTAGTATATATCAAATAGAATCATTACAAGATAGTGTATAAAAATCTATTTCTGCAATTTCTGTGTCTGTCAAAAATTTAAAATCAAGGAGTGGGAGTTTTTGCGACATTGCCCATCCATATAAATTATTCGCATCTACATAGGCCAAATAATTTTCTTTTTTACTGGTGTTAAATTCAGCTGTCAAATATTTATTATTAGCTTTTGAAATTCTGTGAGTGCATTGAGTTAAACCGCCACGCACTCCTACTTTTAGAAAATTGTGAATTTCAACATCGCTAATTAATTCTAATTCTACCTTTGTTAGCTTTAGCATTGCGTCCCAAGACAGAGAAGGAGCTGTGACATAATTGCACGGATCTAAATTATATTTTTTTTTACATATGTTTCTAAAGTTTTCAAAAACATCTGCTAAGATCAGTACATCACTTTCCAAATATAATAGCATATATTCTCGTAACGTCTTACAGTTAAATGTATTCCACACTTTTTGAGCGAACGCATAGTCTTAATTAGTACACGCCCTGTCGTCTAATGAATTATAAAATGTGTCTATTGTAGGCAAAGTGATGTCATCTAAAACGTCAAAACTACTCAAATAATCATAAGGAAATACCCCCTTCCTCCACAAAAGATCAAATTTATATACATTAGCATTAGTTTTAACAATTTAAAATTTTCTTTATTCATATATGAGGCTAATTTTTCTAAACTAGAATTTAGAAACCTATTTGAATCTATAAAATTAATATTAAATCTAAGATTTTTCCCATCCATAATTTTTTTTTGTTATTGCAATATACAATTCTTTATTACATGGGATAGCTTTTAAATTACCACCCAATTTTTTAATAAATAAATGTATATCATAACGTGATAAATTATGAAAAATAAAGGAACAAAAAGGATATCTAAAATTAAAGGTTTTCTTACATTTTTTATGAATTGGTCCCACGTATTCACCAGTAAAAAAATTGTAAAATGTCCGTCGTTCAGCATCTTGTATTTGCTTCTCGCACGCACAACATTCAGCCAGATCCTGATACATTTCATCAAGGGGCGAAAGATTGCACTGCTCCTGAGCTGGTTTTATCCAATATTTTTGATGGAGAATATTCAGTTTATTTTCTAATCCATCGATGAATTTTTCGACGCAATCCTTTCCTAGAAAAAAAATGGAATAGTTAAATGACAGTTCTTTTTAATTTTTATATTATATTTTAATTACCTTCATATGTAAAACATTCATTTAATTCTGAATTAAATATATGACATACGTAAAAGGAAACCGCACAGGCTTGATGTTGTTGTACTTTTGTTGTAGATGGGTTCTCAGTGCTTGGCGTAGTGTTGTGATAAGGTACCAACACTGCTTCCATATCCACATATACTACTACCGGAGGAGACATTTGTTTTTCAAACCGCTGAAACTTCACAACCGTTCCATATTCAGGAAATCTTGCTGACACTTTTCCACATTCTTTTTGGTTGTGTTTTTTGGAATCAGTGAAATAATAGCTCAAGCAAAAATCACAAAATTGTCCGGCTTTATGATTTCGTGTAAATTGTTTTTTAATGAGTCGTTCCATTTCTCTTATGAGACAATAATGAAAAATAGTTAACTCATTATTTTGAATCATCAACAAATTTATATGGAAACTTCGCACAGCTTTAGTTGCTCTAGATGGTCCAATTATTTCAGATTTACGTTCCTTAATCCCAGATTTATCTTTGATTTCATACACATTTATACTAAATTGTGTATTGTTTTTTTCAAAGATTTGAATATCCTTTACCATTGTTGGAAAATTCATCTCTTAAAAATCAATGATAAAACCGCTATATCGAATTTTATCGGAGCTTATATCATTGATTTTATAATACTGTGGATTAATTAAATTACACATTCTTTCTGGCCGGTCAACTTTTCTAGCTATTGCGGCGAGTACAGCCCATTTAAAGCAGTACACATCATCATTTTTTACATTTGTTGTTGCTGCTTTTGCATTTATGTCAGCTGGTAAAGAAATATACGATCCTACTGGTATGTGTTGCAATTTCAGAATTTTGGATTCTAAGAATTGAAATTCCGCTATAGCCCATCCGCTGTCCTTCTCCTGAAATTCACTGGTCTGTTTAATTAATTCATCCAAAAATGCATTTAACACTGAATCAATTTCGTCTATATTATATATGCATACAAACGGAATTGAGAAATGTTTTAATGTCATAACCATTTCTTCATTATTGGTTTTGACATATTCTCCATATAGAACCACATTCATTTTAATTGATTCAAACTCAATAATATTAGTTTGAGCAATATTTTTTAAAAAGCCTTTCAAATCATTATAAAATTTTTCAACGCAAATTTCATTTTTTAAATTGCTGACAATTTTATAATGACGGCATACCCTGTTATTTCGGGGTGATATTAGAAAAACATTTTCACTAATAAATGTTGCAGCTTTCTCCTTATGAGCATTCGTCCTTAAATGCATTTTAAAACGATTCACCGGAATGCTAATGTGACAAATAGAGCAATATTTGTCCTCAAATATTATTCTTCTCCTTTTGGGTTGGTTAGCAAGTGGAGCAGCATTTCTCTTATTTATATTAGATGATGATGGTTGGTTGCATCTGATTTCATCTTCATCATCAGAGATACTTATAATGCTTGAATTTTGTAGCCTGCTTAGGGCTGCTTGGTGTCTTGTTGTTGCGGCTGCATGATGCATGCTTCGTGCAGCTTGTTGTCTGATAGATACTACTGCATGATGTATGCTTGGTGCTGCTTGGTGGCTGCTAGGTGCTGCTGCTGCCCTGCGAGCGTCATAGTCCCTGAATGCCAATTTCTCACCATTGCATTCGGATTAATGCTTCGGTTTTAAAAATATACTGAAGATTTCGTTACACTTATTACACAGGAACATGTTTGTATTGTTTTTTTTTGATTTTGTTTTAAATTTAACAAAACAAAAGTTGATAAACTATATTTTATTTTTTTAATTCGATTTAAAAAATAATATTTTTTTAACACTTTATTTAAATTTTATATAAAATTTTACAAACAATTTACTCAATGCACACGTTACGCGGAGGAGCGATTTGTAACTGATTCCAAAAGAAATAAAATCTAATCGAACTCGGACATTTCACAATTTCCAAGGATTATGTATTTTATCGAAAATGATCTCAACCCTAAATTAAAAAAAAAAACAAAAACCATTCAATAACAATTTTATGACGGTTGCATTTACCTTTGTTCTATTGTAATAACTAAAAAAGGTCAATATAAAAAGATCTCACACTGCGACAGACAGGTGCACATTAAATTGACAGTTCGGTTTCGAACATTTTATGACAGGTTCAAGGATAATGTTTGTTCTTGAAAACGATCAATAGTTGCATTTACCTTTGTTCTAACCAAGGATTGAAACCGTAACCGAAACCGAAACCCGTTTAAAACCGTTTCATTTTTAAAACCGAAACCGTAACCGTTATACGAAAATCAGAAATAAACCGATATCCAAAACCGAAATAAACGGTTTCGGTTTTATACCGGTTTAAAACGGTTTTTAAAAAAGTATAAAAAGAAACAGAAACAAATATTTTCTTTAAATAGAAGATCTTACATACAAGGCATGTTTTAATGTCATTTAATATAATTTGGAGTTACCGAAATAAAAATTTCTTGTTGTACAAAAATATTCACGTTTCTTTTTTGAGGGACAATATTTCCAAAACAACGGTCTTTGGTACAAAATTTGTTTTTTTTTTAGCGGCAGAACAAGAGCAAGTTTTTATCATTTTAATGTATTCATTATGCTTCAAAAGTGCTTCAAAAGTCGCTTCAAAAAGATAAAATAGACAAAACAATGTTTTTTTCTCTTATATTCGCTACGCTAGTTCGTACATCGATTGTGGGTAAGCACTGTGCTATGCACATTTTTATTTTTGTTTTACTTTTATACATAGTTTTTTTGTTAATTGTAAAATCATGAAGTTTTTCTTAAGTTAAGTTCTATGTGCATTAATTCATTTAACTTATAAAACCAAAAAAAAAATATATGAACATTTTCACAGTGTACCACATTTAGCTGATATTGCTTTTTGTGTTTTTGTTTTCACAAATCTGCTTTTGATATAATTTTTGGCGGGATTTTTTTTACCACAAAGAAAACTCATTGTTGTTGCCAACTAGATAGCTGTACTAGATACATACATGTAGTGTGGTGCCATGCGACTGTCTGTTGTCATGCGTTTGTCCGTTGTCATGAGTCTGTTGCCATGTGATGATACAGGATAGCAACGAAGAATTGTCGTTGTGAAAGTGTGTGTATGCGCATCGTAATTCGTTATTGAAAACAGAAATATGACTATACGAAATATTCCTTATTTTATTATCGCCTTGAGATTTTAAATTGTCTTTGAATTGTTTAAAATTATAAACATCTTAGTAACTACTTAAGAAAATACGAAAAATTAAGTGCAAATACTCCTAGTCAAAAATTATTAAGTGACAATAGACACAGGTGTAGTTGCTGGGCGTCAACTTCGTACATTTTAAGTATACATTTTGCAGATATTGTAGTTCACTGAATTGTGGAAATTTACTTTCTTTGGATGGGTATTGTACAAAATTCTTCTTATTCTTATAAAGTTCAAGAATATTTACCGATGCATTCTTGTTGATCTAGTTTAAGGTTCGCTTCTCGGCTCTCTTCTGCAATTCAGATCATATCTGAGGTGAAGTCAAAATGTTGCTTTTTATTGGTTCGTGGTCACGATTGAAGTTTTTTTATTGGCGAAATCAATTAAATAATTCATATAACACAATAGTTGCACTGACATTAAGTTTGTTCCTTAAATTACGTTTCCCACTTTATCCCCGAAAATGATTCATACTTTACCCCAATATCACAATTTAAACGTAACTTAGCACCATATAAACAATGTTAGATTATTTCCAAATCAGTTTTTATTTCAAAAGATATACAATATTCGATCATTTTAAACACAATCAGCACTCTTAAACATTTTTTTTTTCACTTGGTTCGATATGCAGAAAATATATATTAATTTTATTATAACTATGGATGAAAAAGTTGATGCCATATTGAGAAGCACTTGACAATTGTTTTTATTTTTTAAATGCAAAAACATGGTAAAAAATTGCAATTGCCGACATTAATTACCCCATGTTCCACTTTATCCCAGGTTTTTTGTTGAAGGCATTGAAAATTATGAAATATTTTATACAAAAACCGAAATCAAAACCGAAACCGTAACATGGAACCGGTATACCGAAACCGTTTCGTTGTAAAAACTTTAAACCGAAACCGTAACCGAAACCGAAACGCGAAAAAAACCGAAACCGAAATCGAAACCGTTATTCGTTTAGGTTTCAATCCTTGGTTCTAACTAAAAAAAAGGTCAATATAAAAAACTATCCCATTTTTTTATTACGGTTGCATGAACCTTTGTTCTAACTAAAAATGGTAATATAAAAAAAAACGATCCCACCCTCTGATATAATTAAAAATGTCAACATAAAAAATATCCCACAATCTTCAAGTACCTGCGATACGTATACATGAATTTTTTTCTCTGCATCTCTTACAGACTCTCGCAAAAATACCGATCCCTCTCCGAGCATTTGCAGGCTCTCGCAAAAACACTGATCCCTCTCCGATCATTTGCAGACTCTCGCAAAAACACTGATCCCTCTCCGATCATTTGTAGATTCTCGCTAAAACACTGACCTCGCATCTGGCCCCCAACTTCCAATTGGATCCAATTAGAATCCAATTGGATCCAATTGTTTTTGCGAGAGCCTGCAAATGCTCGGAGAGGGATCGGTATTTTTGCGAGAGTCTGTAAGAGATGCAGAGAAAAAAATTCATGTATACGTATCGCAGGTACTTGAAGATTGTGGGATATTTTTTATGTTGACATTTTTAATTATATCAGAGGGTGGGATCGTTTTTTTTTATATTGCCATTTTTAGTTAGAACAAAGGTTCATGCAACCGTAATAAAAAAAAATGGGATAGTTTTTTATATTGACCTTTTTTTAGTTAGAACCAAGGATTGAAACCTAAACGAATAACGGTTTCGATTTCGGTTTCGGTTTTTTTCGCGTTTCGGTTTCGGTTACGGTTTCGGTTTAAAGTTTTTACAACGAAACGGTTTCGGTATACCGGTTCCATGTTACGGTTTCGGTTTTGATTTCGGTTTTTGTATAAAATATTTCATAATTTTCAATGCCTTCAACAAAAAACCTGGGATAAAGTGGAACATGGGGTAATTAATGTCGGCAATTGCAATTTTTTACCATGTTTTTGCATTTAAAAAATAAAAACAATTGTCAAGTGCTTCTCAATATGGCATCAACTTTTTCATCCATAGTTATAATAAAATTAATATATATTTTCTGCATATCGAACCAAGTGAAAAAAAAAATGTTTAAGAGTGCTGATTGTGTTTTAAATGATCGAATATTGTATATCTTTTGAAATAAAAACTGATTTGGAAATAATCTAACATTGTTTATATGGTGCTAAGTTACGTTTAAATTGTGATATTGGGGTAAAGTATGAATCATTTTCGGGGATAAAGTGGGAAACGTAATTTAAGCAACAAACTTAATGTCAGTGCAACTATTGTGTTATATGAATTATTTAATTGATTTCGCCAATAAAAAAACTTCAATCGTGACCACGAACCAATAAAAAGCAACATTTTGACTTCACCTCAGATATGATCTGAATTGCAGAAGAGAGCCGAGAAGCGAACCTTAAACTAGATCAACAAGAATGCATCGGTAAATATTCTTGAACTTTATAAGAATAAGAAGAATTTTGTACAATACCCATCCAAAGAAAGTAAATTTCCACAATTCAGTGAACTACAATATCTGCAAAATGTATACTTAAAATGTACGAAGTTGACGCCCAGCAACTACACCTGTGTCTATTGTCACTTAATAATTTTTGACTAGGAGTATTTGCACTTAATTTTTCGTATTTTCTTAAGTAGTTACTAAGATGTTTATAATTTTAAACAATTCAAAGACAATTTAAAATCTCAAGGCGATAATAAAATAAGGAATATTTCGTATAGTCATATTTCTGTTTTCAATAACGAATTACGATGCGCATACACACACTTTCACAACGACAATTCTTCGTTGCTATCCTGTATCATCACATGGCAACAGACTCATGACAACGGACAAACGCATGACAACAGACAGTCGCATGGCACCACACTACATGTATGTATCTAGTACAGCTATCTAGTTGGCAACAACAATGAGTTTTCTTTGTGGTAAAAAAAATCCCGCCAAAAATTATATCAAAAGCAGATTTGTGAAAACAAAAACACAAAAAGCAATATCAGCTAAATGTGGTACACTGTGAAAATGTTCATATATTTTTTTTTTGGTTTTATAAGTTAAATGAATTAATGCACATAGAACTTAACTTAAGAAAAACTTCATGATTTTACAATTAACAAAAAAACTATGTATAAAAGTAAAACAAAAATAAAAATGTGCATAGCACAGTGCTTACCCACAATCGATGTACGAACTAGCGTAGCGAATATAAGAGAAAAAAACATTGTTTTGTCTATTTTATCTTTTTGAAGCGACTTTTGAAGCACTTTTGAAGCATAATGAATACATTAAAATGATAAAAACTTGCTCTTGTTCTGCCGCTAAAAAAAAAACAAATTTTGTACCAAAGACCGTTGTTTTGGAAATATTGTCCCTCAAAAAAGAAACGTGAATATTTTTGTACAACAAGAAATTTTTATTTCGGTAACTCCAAATTATATTAAATGACATTAAAACATGCCTTGTATGTAAGATCTTCTATTTAAAGAAAATATTTGTTTCTGTTTCTTTTTATACTTTTTTAAAAACCGTTTTAAACCGGTATAAAACCGAAACCGTTTATTTCGGTTTTGGATATCGGTTTATTTCTGATTTTCGTATAACGGTTACGGTTTCGGTTTTAAAAATGAAACGGTTTTAAACGGGTTTCGGTTTCGGTTACGGTTTCAATCCTTGGTTAGAACAAAGGTAAATGCAACTATTGATCGTTTTCAAGAACAAACATTATCCTTGAACCTGTCATAAAATGTTCGAAACCGAACTGTCAATTTAATGTGCACCTGTCTTTCGCAGTGTGGGATCTTTTTATATTGACCTTTTTTAGTTATTAGAATAGAACAAAGGTAAATGCAACCGTCATAAAATTGTTATTGAATGGTTTTTGTTTTTTTTTTTTAATTTAGGGTTGAGATCATTTTCGATAAAATACATAATCCTTGGAAATTGTGAAATGTCCGAGTTCGATTAGATTTTATTTCTTTTGGAATCAGTTACAAATCGCTCCTCCGCGTAACGTGTGCATTGAGTAAATTGTTTGTAAAATTTTATATAAAATTTAAATAAAGTGTTAAAAAAATATTATTTTTTAAATCGAATTAAAAAAATAAAATATAGTTTATCAACTTTTGTTTTGTTAAATTTAAAACAAAATCAAAAAAAAACAATACAAACATGTTCCTGTGTAATAAGTGTAACGAAATCTTCAGTATATTTTTAAAACCGAAGCATTAATCCGAATGCAATGGTGAGAAATTGGCATTCAGGGACTATGACGCTCGCAGGGCAGCAGCAGCACCTAGCAGCCACCAAGCAGCACCAAGCATACATCATGCAGTAGTATCTATCAGACAACAAGCTGCACGAAGCATGCATCATGCAGCCGCAACAACAAGACACCAAGCAGCCCTAAGCAGGCTACAAAATTCAAGCATTATAAGTATCTCTGATGATGAAGATGAAATCAGATGCAACCAACCATCATCATCTAATATAAATAAGAGAAATGCTGCTCCACTTGCTAACCAACCCAAAAGGAGAAGAATAATATTTGAGGACAAATATTGCTCTATTTGTCACATTAGCATTCCGGTGAATCGTTTTAAAATGCATTTAAGGACGAATGCTCATAAGGAGAAAGCTGCAACATTTATTAGTGAAAATGTTTTTCTAATATCACCCCGAAATAACAGGGTATGCCGTCATTATAAAATTGTCAGCAATTTAAAAAATGAAATTTGCGTTGAAAAATTTTATAATGATTTGAAAGGCTTTTTAAAAAATATTGCTCAAACTAATATTATTGAGTTTGAATCAATTAAAATGAATGTGGTTCTATATGGAGAATATGTCAAAACCAATAATGAAGAAATGGTTATGACATTAAAACATTTCTCAATTCCGTTTGTATGCATATATAATATAGACGAAATTGATTCAGTGTTAAATGCATTTTTGGATGAATTAATTAAACAGACCAGTGAATTTCAGGAGAAGGACAGCGGATGGGCTATAGCGGAATTTCAATTCTTAGAATCCAAAATTCTGAAATTGCAACACATACCAGTAGGATCGTATATTTCTTTACCAGCTGACATAAATGCAAAAGCAGCAACAACAAATGTAAAAAATGATGATGTGTACTGCTTTAAATGGGCTGTACTCGCCGCAATAGCTAGAAAAGTTGACCGGCCAGAAAGAATGTGTAATTTAATTAATCCACAGTATTATAAAATCAATGATATAAGCTCCGATAAAATTCGATATAGCGGTTTTATCATTGATTTTTCAGAGATGAATTTTCCAACAATGGTAAAGGATATTCAAATCTTTGAAAAAAACAATACACAATTTAGTATAAATGTGTATGAAATCAAAGATAAATCTGGGATTAAGGAACGTAAATCTGAAATAATTGGACCATCTAGAGCAACTAAAGCTGTGCGAAGTTTCCATATAAATTTGTTGATGATTCAAAATAATGAGTCAACTATTTTTCATTATTGTCTCATAAGAGAAATGGAACGACTCATTAAAAAACAATTTACACGAAGTCATAAAGCCGGACAATTTTGAGATTTTTGCTTGAGCTATTATTTCACTGATTCCAAAAAGCACAACCAAAAAGAATGTGGAAAAGTGTCAGCAAGATTTCCTGAATATGGAACGGTTGTGAAGTTTCAGCGGTTTGAAAAACAAATGTCTCCTCCGGTAGTAGTATATGTGGATATGGAAGCAGTGTTGGTACCTTATCACAACACTACGCCAAGCACTGAGAACCCATCTACAACAAAAGTACAACAACATCAAGCCTGTGCGGTTTCCTTTTACGTATGTCATATATTTAATTCAGAATTAAATGAATGTTTTACATATGAAGGTAATTAAAATATAATATAAAAATTAAAAAGAACTGTCATTTAACTATTCCATTTTTTTTCTAGGAAAGGATTGCGTCGAAAAATTCATCGATGGATTATAAAATAAACTGAATATTCTCCATCAAAAATATTGGATAAAACCAGCTCAGGAGCAGTGCAATCTTTCGCCCCTTGATGAAATGTATCAGGATCTGGCTGAATGTTGTGCGTGCGAGAAGCAAATACAAGATGCTGAACGACGGACATTTTACAATTTTTTTACTGGTGAATACGTGGGACCAATTCATAAAAAATGTAAGAAAACCTTTAATTTTAGATATCCTTTTTGTTCCTTTATTTTTCATAATTTATCACGTTATGATATACATTTATTTATTAAAAAATTGGGTGGTAATTTAAAAGCTATCCCATGTAATAAAGAATTGTATATTGCAATACCAAAAAAAAATTATGGATGGGAAAAATCATAGATTTAATATTAATTTTATAGATTCAAATAGGTTTCTAAATTCTAGTTTAGAAAAATTAGCCTCATATATGAATAAAGAAAATTTTAAATTGTTAAAACATGAGCATGCTAATGTAGATAAATTTGATCTTTTGAGGAGGAAGGGGGTATTTCCTTATGATTATTTGAGTAGTTTTGACGTTTTAGATGACATCACTTTGCCTACAATAGACACATTTTATAATTCATTAGACGACAGGGCGTGTACTAATTAAGACTATGCGTTCGCTCAAAAAGTGTGGAATACATTTAACTGTAAGACGTTACGAGAATATATGCTATTATATTTGGAAAGTGATGTACTGATCTTAGCAGATGCTTTTGAAAACTTTAGAAACATATGTAAAAAAAATTATAATTTAGATCCGTGCAATTATGTCACAGCTCCTTCTCTGTCTTGGGACGCAATGCTAAAGCTAACAAAGGTAGAATTAGAATTAATTAGCGATGTTGAAATTCACAATTTTCTAAAAGTAGGAGTGCATGGCGGTTTAACTCAATGCACTCACAGAATTTCAAAAGCTAATAATAAATATTTGACAGCTGAATTTAACACCAGTAAAAAAGAATATTATTTTGCCTATGTAGATGCGAATAATTTATATGGATGGGCAATGTCGCAAAAACTCCCACTCCTTGATTTTAAATTTTTGACAGACACAGAAATTGCAGAAATAGATTTTTATACACTATCTTGTAATGATTCTAATTGATATATACTAGAAGTAGATCTAGTATATCCCAATTACATTCATGATAGTCATAATTGCTTACCGTTTTGTCCGGAAAATAAAATTCCCATGGGAGGAAAAAACAATAAACTAATTGCCGACCTTCACGATAAAGAAAAATATATAATTCATCTAAAAAACTTGCAATTATGTTTACAACATGGATTAATTTTGAAGAAAATTCATCGTGTTTTAACATTTAAACAAAGTTCGTGGTTGGAACCGTACATCAACTTAAATACAAAAAAAAGAAAGACCGCTAGTAATGAATTTGAGAAAAATTTCTATAAATTAATGAATAACGCGGTGTATGGAAAAACTATGGAAAATGTTGAAAAGCGAAGGGATGTTAAATTACTAACGCATTATCAAAATCGAAAAAATTCTGAGGGGTATAGACAGCTTATAGCTAAGTCAAATTTTCATAGTATTGAAATTTTTAGTGATGAATTAGTCGGAATTGAGTTGACAAAATTAGAGGATTTGTTACGACAAACCAATTTATGTAGGCGTAGTGGTTTTAGAACTTTCAAAGTGGCTGATGTATGATTTTTATTATAATTTTTAAAGAATAAAAGAAAAAACATCGAAGCCATATATATGGATACAGATAGTTTTGTGCTATCATCTTCTGATGATATTTACGATATAATAAAATCAAATCCATTGCATTTCGATACATCAGACTACAATGAAAATAATCAGTTCAATATTAAGCGTCAAAATAAAAAAGTTTTGGGTCTAATGAAAGATGAAAATGCTGGTCGGATAATGACTGACTTCGCAGGATTGAAAGCAAAGGCATATGCGTACATAGTTGAAGACGAAACTGTTAAAAAGTTAAAAGGTGTTAAAAATTCAATAGTAAGAAATATTGACTATAGCGACTAAAAACATTCTATGGGCAACAGAGGGTTATTAGAAGTAGATCTCATCAGCTTTATACAGAAATATCTAATAAAATCAGCCTTAATTACAAAGACGGTATATATTACCTGATGGAATATCTACATAAGCATGGGGTCACTACAAAATATCCGATACTTTAAATTCTATGTAAATAACCTGTATATATATATATATATATATATATATATATTTGTTTATAATTGTATAACTATATAAATAAATTTTAATTAAATATACGTCCATATCCGTTTTTGTAAATTATATTTGTACTATTTTATTGATGACAATACACATTTAATAAAAAACCAAAATAAAATAAAACAAAAAAGTGTTGTTTTTTTATATATTTATTTCACAGGTGGTGGATTCAAATGAAAAAAAAAGAAATAATTTGTTTTTTAGGTATTCTTCGGTTTTTTATTCTCTTTCTCCTTATGAAGATCATCATATTTCTTTTTCCTACATTGATCGACTTTGTGCTCATTACTACCACAATAGTTGCAGTAAAGCAAGAGTTTATATCCTTTTCTAAACCAATCCATTTTGTTTATTAATATCAGTATTCTATATGATGCCTTCGTAATAGGCAATTACAAAATGATTAATATTTCTAATGATAGATCTTTTTATACCATTCTCATTTCTTTTTTATTTAAGCAACTGATTTTTATTAATCCAGGTATTATGAGTGTCATCAAATCCTAGCCATTTAACAAATACTTTATTCCCTTTCCATTTCAAAATTTTTTCCATGAGATATGAATCTTTATCTCCAACTCTTTGAAGTTCATATTCATAAATGAACCTTGAATTATATTTCCCTTATAATCTTTTAAAATATAAATCACTGGTTTTGTTATTTTGACCATGTGAATAGTAAATATTTCTGTAGACCAATTTGGTTCATATCCCTTAAAAAAATATACCCTTATATTTACTTATTCTAACGTGATCGTCTATATAAAATTTAGGCTTAGGAAATACTTTAGGAAAATTATAAACTGTTTTAAACAACATTTTTTCATTTCTTTTAGTTATTTCAATTGGTTTCATTTTTATAGTTCTATGCCAAGTGGTGTTGTATTCATTTAACAATTTTTCTATAGAATTAATCCATTTATAGTTGCCTTCCATACTAAACATTTTCCACATTTTACTTTTTAGTGTTCTATTAAACCCTTCACATATAGACGCTTTCATATGAGTATACGTATGATAATGATTATTATTATATTGATTCATTAGACTTTTGAATTCTTTATTAAAAAACTCTTTTCCCTGATCAGATTGAATATTTTTCGGTGAAACTTTAGAATTGTTTAATATGATTGACATTGCTGAAGTGACGTCTTGCGATTTTTTTGTTTTTACTGGAATGCCATATGCAAACTTAGAAAAAGTATATATAACAGTAAGTTAGTATTTGTAACCATTATTTAGGGATTGATACGGAATCATTTCTACCTAATCAATTTGCCATGTATCGTTTAAACCTTTTTGTATAAATCTTCTTCTAGGGAAATTTTTTCTAGGTGATCTATGAATTTCATTTACTACTGCTTGCTTAGACATTTTAATAAATATATAATTGTCTCTTTGGATTTTGTTATTAATTTATATTGTTTTACATCATTTTTTATTTGTTTTTGCATTTTTTTGGAAATTTCATAACATAATCTAGTTAACTCTATTTTAATATCTCTATCATAAATTTCAGTCAATTCATTTAATTGTACATCATATTTTTTTAGTTCAAAACATTTTGGAATAAACTTATTATGGTAAAAATTATAAATTTGCTGTTGTAATATTGAATTCCAACAAAGAAATGATGATACAAAAATTCCAATACGTATTATATTCGTCCAGGCATCATTGTCTATTTCAGCAATATGTCCATTCTGTTTTAAAAACAATGTACACCATCTATCACCTCTTCGATACTTAAATTCACAATTCAAATTATGTAATGTGGGATGATCTAATATTGTGTCTGGAGAATGAAACTTATGAGGGTCCAGTTTTAATTGTATGTATTCTTTGTATGCCATAAGATGTATCCATTCATCTCTTTCTAAACAAATGAAATTTTTCTTGTTACATTGAATCCATATCATTGGTTTAAAGTTCCGCGTTGTTGAAAATCCACACTTAATTTTTATATTAGCACTGATATAGTTTTCCTATCCAAATATAATTTCATGTTCCTGTCTCTTTCTTACATTACGAATTAAACTTTTATTCTCCTGCTGTTGATCCATCTTTTGAAACAAACTAAATTATTTCTGGTGAAATGATAGCTATATAACCAGTTCAAAATTTTTAAATAGTTCAGTTAGTAAATAAAATCAAATTTAAAATGAACGCAGTTGAGAAAGAGAAGTCTGTCATAGTTGATTTTCAATACGTAACCGGAAATGGTAACCAAGTATTCATTAAAGAGTTGGAGTATATGAGTGGAGGCTCAGTAATACCTAACTACTACATTTTTAAATCTCCGTATTCATACAATGAACTAGATAGTGCTTTGAAACGGAGACATGTAAACGGACTGGATTGGACCGATGGATTCATCGATTATTTAAACGTATCAGATATTTTGTGATCTCTTAAGAAATATAATACTATCTTTGTAGTAGGACAACATAAAAAAGATTTCTTAGAACGATTTGTATCTTCAAAAGTATTTAATATTAATCTTGATATGAGTTTAGGTAATTTACCAGACTACTTTACAAATTGCCAGCAACATCCAGATTTTCGATACAAATGCGCTCTAAATAATGTTTTTTAATTATTCGTACACTTGGAAAAAAACTACTTTTGTTCTAATGAATATTGTGAAATTCTGGTATAATATTGTGAAATTATATCATAATATTGTGAAATTCTGGTATAATATTGTGAAATTATATCATAATATTGTGAAATTATTACATAATATAATGAAATTATTATATAGTAAAGATATACAAAATAAAATTATTTTTTTTATGTTTATATATATATATAACTTGAGTTCTGAATGCTAGGTCGATTGAATTTAGTCCAGTTTTGAATTTCATCTAAGATACACGTAAAATAATTTACAGTCAGGATGGATCTATTGACTGTTAAAAGTTTTTTAAAGGAGTTTGAAAATGTATTATTTGAGGATCATAAATTGGAAATTTTAGATCACATCGAATCTTTAAAACAATATCAGCATATGGAACAGGTGCATTCAATCAATGGTAAACACTATGTATGCTGTTGTTGGTCTAAAAATGAAACAACATGCGGACCAGATACTTGCGAATGTTCAGACTTCAAGTTTACCTGTGTAAAGATTGAACAACTTATGAAGTTATATTTAAGAATTAGGTTTAGTACACACATTAATTTAATTAAATAAATGAGTATATATAAAAAATAAAATCAAAATATTTTTCATTCGTATTATATAGTTCAACCATATAAAATGTTTTATCAATTTATTCATCCATTTACAATGTTAATTAGCGGACCATCAGGTTCAGGAAAAACAACATTTTTGAAAAATTTGTTAGAAAACAGAGATATGTTGATTAGCAAGCGTATTAATAGAGTTATTTGGTGCTATGGTGAAGAGCATGCAAAACCATCATTAAAGAATATAGAATATATTAAAGGAATACCTGATAATTTCGAAAACGAATTAAATGAACCAGTCCTTATTATTTTGGACGATCTAATGATGGGGGCATTCAATAAAGAAATCTGTAAACTTTTGTAACTCAAAATATTTTTCATAAATCCTCTCTTACTCGAGACATTTCATTAAATACAAAATATATTATAGTATTTAAAAATCCTCGAGATAAACTTCAATTTCAGCACTTGGCCAGACAAATTTGTCCTGAAAATTCAAAAGAGTGGCTATTTACTAATTGATCTTACTCAAAGCGTAAATGATCTTTTAAGATATCGAACAAATATATTTGACAGAGAGTTTTGTTATTGTTACTGTGATACAAGTGAAAATGGTTTACAAAAAGAATCTAAAGCGATTGAAGGAAAACAAGCATATTTTACACACGATCAAAAATGCTGATATCACTTGCAGAAATTTCTAATAATACACTTAGAGGAAATAATAAATTAAAAACTAAGGATAAACAGTATTTAGAAAAGTATAAAAAAGAGCTTAGATGTCTGGCATGCTCAAAGCGATCACTGAGCTCGAAACGAAAAGTTCTTATTCAGAAAGGAGGATTCTTACCAGTGCTTATATCTTCGTTACTATCCGGAATAATTGGAAAATTAATTGAAAATGTCTAAATTAAAATTAAATAAAGTATTACTTGTACATCCAAATACATATAATATGATCTTAAATGACTCTTCAGCGTCAATATTTTTGAATAGAAAACTTTTACCAATATTCTCAAATAAAAATACAACCGATTTTAATAAATGGCTAAGTATTCAACAAGAATTGAATAAATATTTCTATTTAAAACGCAATTTAAAGATTCCTAAACAATTAGAAGAAAATAATCAAGGTGAACATAAAAACGACAAAAAAGACATTGGAACTCAGACAAGTGACTTTACTAATGAGTTCACTCCACGAATTACAGAAAAAATAAAATCAATATCAATGCCACACATTGACGATCAAAAAAAACTTTATAATGAAGAAAATATATCTTCAAGTAAAACGGTTAATCCTAAAACAAGTCAAATCTCCGCAATTCCTATAAAATATAAAATAAACAAAACTGCTGTTCCGACTACATCGACTCCTAAGCAAGTAAAAAGAAAATTGTTAGATATGACACCAAATTTAAATAGTACTATGGACAATCCTAGAAAAAAACGGGAGCTATCTATGAAACTAAGTAAAGAGACATTAAAGAAAAAAGAGAAAAAATATCGAGTTTTCAGTCAACCATATAAAATAAAAAGTTCTATCAAATCGATTCAATATGGAGAAAATGATGTTGACTGGATATCATTATAGAATATAAAATACAACATTGAGTAAATTGCTTTATTATACGTCGATAAACGCTGTAATGAACCACTTAAGCGAATTTTTTGCGTCTCTTTTGAGTAATAACTCTATGAGTGTATACACTAAAAATGTACAATCTGCATTTACCAACATAATAAATATTCCTACGCAAATAACTGAGGATTGGGAAGTTGGACTTACTGAAATATTTGTAAATCATAGATATATAGATAATATAACGAGCGTACCCGAGGCTGTAGTACCAGACATTTTATTAGTGTACATTGATATAATTAAACCAAGGTGTGTTGGTGACACTAATTTAAGATGTATAAAAATACTAGCATACAATGGACTTAGACAACTAATAAGATTCCCATTTGTAGAATATTATCCTCTTGAAATATTGACTATTAAAGATATCTCTGTTTTAATAAGTGATTTAAAAGGACATAAAGTTTATTTTAAACCTAGCAGTATACCAATATATTTAACTCTTCACTTTCGAAAAAGGAATAAAAGACTATAAATGAGGATGAACAGTAATAATTAACTCATATTTAAAAACAACAAGCATGGAGCAACTTTACACGCAGTACTATCTTAATCAATCGGGATCCGGAATAAGTCATATTGGAACTCTATATATAGCACCGAGATTAATACAACAAGGCAGAGGAATTGGATCATTATTTGCTGGGTTGTATAGAAATTTAAAACCTTTATTTCTTTCGGGATTCAATGCTTTAAAAAATCAGGCAATTGAATCTGGAAAAACTATTATTAATGATTTTGGAAAAAAACCGCTGAGAAATATTTTGGAAGTACAAGGTAGAGATGCTATAGCCAACCTCACAAATAAGGCTGTCAATAAAATTTCTAAAAAATTTCAAAAAGGATCGGGAAAAAATAATATAAAACGGAAGAACCCTAAACGAACTCGTCATTCTAGGAAAACAACCAACAGCAAACGTTTCAAAAAAAATACGTAAATATATACGTAAAACAAAAAAAAACTTATCCAAGGATATTTTCTCATAAAAAAATACGATAAATAAAACCGACAAATGGAGTGCATGAAAAGCGAGCTTGATTTATTCGAACCTCTTCCAATTCAAAATAGTGTTTTACGCACAGAAGAAGTTGCATACAATCCGATCGCTTCTTTAGATAATGCTGGAACAATTGAATTTGTATGTTTGAGAAATGGTGAAACGTATAGAGATTTATCTAGTGTTTATTTACGACTTGTGGTACAATTCAAAGATATACATAATAACGATTTAACTGATGGTTCTGTGGGAGTAGTTAATAATATTCTTCACTCAATATTCAGAAGCTCTTCAGTATATTTAAACAATGTATTGATTTCACAGAGCGATAATAATTATCATTATCGTTCATATATACAAACTCTATTAAACTATGGAACGCATTTAACAACATCAGGTTGGTATCCAGATACTGCTGCTGAGTCGGCCAGTAATACTGCATTAGACACACGAAAACTTATTTTCCAAAAAACTAATAAAGTTGAACTATATGGAAAAGTGCATGGAGATATTTTCAATCAAACCAAGTTATTGCTAAACAATGTATATCTGAGAATTACATTCAATTTAGAGAAATCAGCATTTTATGTAATGGAAACAACTGGCGAATCATCACTAAAAATTTTGGAGGCACAATTATTTATGAATCATGTTACAATTAATCCAGGAATACTTCTCGCTCATCATAAAGTATTACAAAACAAAAACGCTATATTTCCCTATAGCAGAGTAGAAGTAAAGTCATTCACACTTTATCCAGGTAATCATTCATTATCAATTGATAATGTGGTGATTGGCCAGTTACCAAACTATTTGTCATTTAGCATGGTGCTAAATAAAGCATATACAGGAGATAGAAAACTCAATCCATTTGAGTTTAAACATTTTTATTTACAAAGATTTAATTTATCGATAAATGGCGTACAAGTACCTTCTCAACCATTAGAATTTGATTATCAAAATGATACCAATGGAATAAGCTCAAGAGGCTACAATTTGCAATTCAAGGGAAATGGCATTAAATATTTTGATAAAGGAAACCATATAACGAAAGACTTGTTTGATAACGGATTCTTCATTTTGGCATTTGATCTGACTGCTGATCAATCAAATACACACATGTGTGCAAACTTATTAAATCAAGGAACCATTCGAATTGAAGGAAGATTTTCCAAACCATTGGACGAAGCTATAACTTGCATTGTATACAGTGAATATGATTCAATGCTAGATATTGATAGAAATCGAAACGTTCGAATAACATTATAAATATGAATACGTTGCACATAAGAAATGATCTGAGTAAAAATTCTTTTACCAAACGATATTTTAAAGGAGTATTCTCATCGGATCAATTACCAAAAACCATAACTAAACCAGCAGTTCTAATAGCAAATACTGACCCTTCTTATGCATCTGGCTCTCACTGGATTGCATTTTACTTTGATACCAAAAATAATGCCGAATATTTTGACTCCTCTGGACAACCTCCTCTTAAGCGAGAATTTATAAACTTTATCAATAGAAATAGCAAAAAAATGATTTATAATAAATATCAAATTTTTCAATTCTTGTGGATATTATACAAATGCCAACATAAAAGTATGAATTATTTTCAACACCTTTTTAACAAAACTGATTTCAAATATAATGATATTATTATTTTAAAAATGTATAAGAAAAAGTTTAAAAAATAAAAAATTATAAATATATTGATTTAATGTTTTTATTTATTTATTTATTTATTTATTTATTTATTTATTTATATATATTCTTTACAAAATATTTCATTTATTTTCATATATAATATTTATACTATTGAATTCAAAAACCGCCATATTATATTTGACTTTATCTCTTCCTTTAAAAATAACACTATTAATGCCATTATCCTTTAATTTTTTATATGGGTTTTTTGTTTGAAAAACCTCTCCAATTCGTTTTGGTAAAAATATCCACAGAGGAGACCTATCTTCGTCCATTAGTGTCAATACCATTTTATCACCATATTGGGTTTCCTTCAATTTACATCCTGTAATATTATACTCAAATCCAATTTTGAGATCATCTATCTTTGTATATCCCTGCCCAATCTGACAGTTGTTTAATTGGTGAAGTAAAGCCTAAAGAAATTTTAATAACTATTAAAACTATATTAATAATAAAGCACAAAATGTTTTTCTTACCATGATTGTTTCCAATTGATTCTTTTTTTAGACTAACTAAATTTTACAAACTGAAGGTGTTATATATACGAATTAAAACTGTTTTGAAAAATTATGTGAAAGAGACAAAAAAACAAGCATTGAAACATTAAATTAGATGCATATATTTTGAAAGTAATAAAAATCTTCTTTTAAAATATAATAAAGAATTTGTTTATTTTCTATTGAACGTATTTACATGAGTATGTACATGAGACAAATAGACATAAAAATACATTTGATTGTTTTAATGTATATAAATATATATTTTTATATAACTAAATCTAAAAATATTTGGTCGTTGTCATACCAACCCCAGCTCTTTTTTTTATAATAATCCTCTTCCGCTCTTTTTACTATTTCTTCCAAACAAGCTTCCTCCAAATCTTCGGAGGTTAATTCAATATTAGACTTTATAACAGGTTCATTTATCGTCTCGACAATAGAAAAAGTTCCGCTAGCAAAATTATAGGCTACATCTTGTGAATTCGAATCGCTATCGCTGTACTTCCATGCTTGTGTTCCTCGTTCTGCTAATGCCGACTGTGAATACTCCTCATCATCCAGAATATTTTGAGCAGGCTCATATAGAGGTCGTTCTATTGAGGACGAAGTATTTTCCATATACTCCCTATCGTTCCAAATATCCTGAGCAGGTTGACAAACTTCAGAAAGGAATTGTTCTGGTAGGATAGTGCTGACTATTGGTGATGGTGTGCATTGGTGTGTAGTAAGTAAATACTCCTGTGAATACTCCTCAGTGTCCAGAATATTTTAAGCAGGCTCATATATAGAGCGTTCTATTGGAGTCAAAGTATTTTCAATTAACTCCCTATCGTTCCAAATATCCTGAGCAGGTTGATAATCTTCAGAAAGGAATTGTTCTGGTAGGATAGGGCTGACTATTGGTGATGGTGTGCATTGATGTGTTGATTCGATAGTTATAATACTATCATCGATATCGATGACATCAGGATCGACTCGCATCGATGGTCTGTTTGAAGCACTTCTTCTCCTTTTGGGTTGGTTAGCAAGTGGAGCAGCATTTCTCTTATTTATATTAGATGATGATGGTTGGTTGCATCTAATTTCATCTTCATCATCAGAGATACTTATAATGATTGAATTTTGTAGCCTGATTGGTGCTGCTTGGTGTCTTGTTGGTGCGGCATGCATCATTCTTGGTGCAGCTTGTTGTCTGATAGATACTACTGCATGATGCATGCTTGGTGCTGCTTGGTGGCCGCTAGGTGCTGCTGCTGCCCTGCGAGCGTCATAGTCCCTGAATGCCAATTTCTCGCCATTGCATTCGGATTCATGCTTCGGTTTTAACAATACACCGAAGATTTCAATACATTTATTACACAGGAACATGTTTGTATTGTTTTTTTTTGATTTTGTTTTAAATTTAACAAAAAAAAAGTTGATAAACTATATTTTATTTTTTTAATTCGATTTAAAAAATAATATTTTTTTTAACACTTTATTTAAACTTTATATAAAATTTTACAAACAATTTACTCAATGCACACGTTACGCGGAGGAGCGATTTGTAACTGATTCCAAAAGAAATAAAATCTAATCGAACTCGGACATTTCAGAATTTCCAAGGATTATGTATTTTATCGAAAATGATCTCAACCCTAAATTAAAAAAAAACAAAAACCATTCAATAACAATTTTATGACGGTTGCATTTACCTTTGTTCTATTGTAATAACTAAAAAAGGTCAATATAAAAACGATCCCACACTGCGACAGACACGTTCACATTAAATTGACAGTTCAGTTTCGGACAATTTATGACAGGTTCAAGGATCATGTTTGTTCTTGAAAACGATCAATAGAAAAATCAATAAAAAACCTTTTTATTATCTTTTTTAATGACGTCATAAACTAGAAATTTTATGACGGTTGCATTTACCTTTGTTCTAACTAAAAAAGGTCAATATAAAAAACTATCCCATTTTTTTATTACGGTTGCATGAACCTTTGTTCTAACTAATATAAAAAAAACGATCCCACCCTCTGATATAATTAAAAATGTCAACATAAAAAATATCCCACAATCTTCAAGTACCTGCGATACGTATACATGAATTTTTTTCTCTGCATCTCTTGCAGACTCTCGCAAAAATACTGATCCCTCTCCGAGCATTTGCAGACTCTCGCAAAAACACTGATCCCTATCCGATCATTTGTAGATTCTGGATCCAATTAGAATCCAATTGGATCCAATTGGAAGTTGGGGGCCAGATGCGAGGGGGTCCCCTATCTATACTACTGCCTGCGGCGCTCTATAGGCCTACAATTGGATTGGATATCACAGTTAGAAGCCCAGTAGAATCCAACTAGAATATCCAACTTCCAATTGGATCCAATTGGAAGTTGGGGCCAGATGCAAGGGGATCCCCTATCTATACTACTCTCCTGATCGCGTATGCCATCAACGAACGCATCTATCTTGCACTTTTCTATGACATCACTCGTTGAATCTGCATAAGACAAATGCGCAAGCCTCTTGACGTCCGCTGCATATGCCTGCAATGTTTCACCATTTCTTTACATTCTGCCCTCCAGCTACATTCGGTATATCTGTTTCATGTGACCACTGCCATCTTTTCGCTGCAGTGCAGCCATAACCGCTAAATAACTGTTTCGATCACTTTCTGCAGCAGTCTGCAATAATTCGGCTACACCTCCTTTTAGCGCCACGATAAGTGCGGCAAACTGTCCCCATTATTCCATCGATTACTTACAGCCGTGGTCTCAAATTGCAGCTTGAAAATGTTAAAAGCTGTGGTTCCATCGTAAATCGGCGATTTTAGTTTCGTAGCACTATCAACATGCTGTGTAGGTCCATTTATCTGCAACACGTTCACATCTTTTTCTATTTCCTGGATTTCTTTGTCTATACCATTTTCTAATCATTGAATTTCATCATCATTTATATGCGCTTCAAGTTCAATTATTTTGCCATGTAGTGTATTAGAAACTTCCAGAAACTGCTTAAAATGTTCTTGAAGCTGTTCAGAATTTTCTGTTCAGTTTCTGTCCTATTTTGTTATGTCTAATTCGACATGTCTAATTTGGGCTGATTGGAATTTTCTAGAAGTATCTGTTCCATTTTGTTGGAATTTTCTTGAAGTTGCTGTTGTATTGCTCCGAGCAACTGGCTCATACCAAAACTTTGGGACTGTACTTTTTGCTCCGTGTCCACACTTTTGCTGCTTCCACTTCAAACTCATGCTCTGCGAGGTCAATGCTTTGGTTCTCTAATTCTTCCATTAGACGCTTTTGTAGATCTACTTTCGTACCTGCAGGTGGAAGATTATGAATCGCCAGCTCCTTGTTTACCTAGTCGACTTTAAGTTGTTCCAATTTAACCTTTATTTATCACAGTCCCACTTCTGACACTGTCAATGTTCACTCACGAGACGCACTAGTTTACTATCAAATCACAACTGAAGTTCTTTGTCTCAGATGCGGCTCCCTTATATACTGCATGCATCAGATCGACACGTTTCGACAAGCTTCGATTTGTTTCGAGAACCTTCTACTCGTTTCGTGAATGACGCATGCTATTTGCATCTCATTCGCACTCGTGTTTTAATGCGCTGATCTTCCATCTCTTTCTCGCACACTGTCGCTGAATGATCTTCCGTCTCTTTCTAACACATTATTCCTTGCGCTATGGGCAAATTACATCTTTTTGAATATATGGGTCATTACACACCAAATCGACCGCCGGTTGGAACTCATCTTCTTCGAGCTCAATGAAATTTACACAACTTATAAAGGGTATCGAGATATGCATTGATAAATTTTTGTTTTATTTTGTCGCCAACTACTTCCAGAGATACAGGGGTTAAAATTTACAAAAAATGGGCCAAAAAACATTTTTATATGGTTGTTCATATTTCCATACCTCTTAAAGTTGAAATACCAGAAACTCCATTGATGGCTCGTTTCAAAGCTTATAGAACAAGCTTTTATACCAATCAAGTTTTAACTTCTAAACTTGAACATGTGGCCCGTGGTAATTATCCATACACTTCAAAATGGATGTCCTTAAAAAGGACCCTTTTTAAAATTCTGAAAAAAATCACATATTTTGGTTGATTTAATATAAATGTTCATGCCAAATTTCAAGATGGTATTTTGATGGCATCATAATTTAAAAATTATTTTTTTAAATTTTATCATATTTTTTTGTATTGAAAAAAAAAATATATTTTTTTCAAAAGTAAAATTTACAATAATATTTTAACTCTGATTTCGAAAATGGTCTCTAGTTATTGAGATATATACCATTTTTCGAAAATCGTAAAAACTATATGCCAAAATCAATATCACAAAAACTAGATTGAATATGATAGAACTGACTTCATTTTAGAAATCAGAGTTACATATATATTCAGAAAATATTACAACTTTAACTGTAAAAAAAAATTTTTCTATACAAAAATAAATAAAAATTTAGAAAATTATTTTTTTAAATATGATGCCATCAAAATATCATCTTGAAATTTTGCATGAACATTTATAATAAATTGACGTAAAATTAAGATTTTTTTCCAGAATTTTCAAAAGGGTCCATTTTAAGGACATCAATCATGAAGTGCAAGGATAATGACCACGGACCACATGTTCACGTTTAGAAGTTACAACTTAATTTTCTGAAAGCTAGTTCTATTAGCTTTAAAACGAGCCATCAATGATTCTAGAATTTCTAGTTTAAGAAATATTTAAATATAAACAACCATACAAAAGTGATTTTTGGCACATTTTTTGTAACTTTGAGCCACTGTATCTCTGGAAGTAGTTAGCGAAAAAATAAAAAAAAATTGGTCAGTACATATCTGGATACTCTTTATCAGTTGCCCAAATTTTATTGAAATCGAAAAGGTAAAATATCAAATTAGACTTTTTATACCATACAGTTTTGTACGCCGTTTGTAACACCCTGAAGAAAGCACCTCCGTTATGGAAAAGTATATATATTCTTCATCAGCATGACCTCCTGAGTCGATTAAGTGATGTCCGTCTGTCCGTCTGTCATTCTGTCTGTCTGTTTGTTGAATTCACGGATACAAAAAAAGGAGAAGAGCTACAGCAATGAAACTTTAGATTTAGATAAGTTATATATCCTACCCATTTGTAAATATGGGTATCAAATGAATGGTAATTCTTCAGCGATGGAAAATTTGTTCAGGATTTTATAGTCGGCTTGGACCGACTAAGTGAAAGTGATCTAACCTTCCCAACTGGTTTTTGGTCGATTTGGTGTGGAATGGCCCATATATATATATATATATATATATATATATATATATATATATATATATATATATATATATATATATATTTATATATATATATATATATATATATATATATACAGCTGTGTGAAAAATAATAGCAGCGCTCTCCTATAAATTATAAATTCGATTTTTTAGAAGTGTTTCGTAAAAGAACAATCAATTATTTTTATAATTTACATTTATTGGAATTATGTCATTAAAATGCCGTCTTATTTTTTTCATATTCTTAACCTATTTTAAAAAAATATGTTATCTTTTGTAAATGAGTCTTGAATTTAGGTGTGAAAAATAATAGCAGCGATACCAAATTTGTTAAAAAATCCATTATTTTCTTCAAAGTTTTTAAATTTAAAATTTGTATTTATATTAGTTAGGCTAATTTGAAATGTATTGTTGAATATTTGAAATATTTTATGTTGCTTTGATTAAATATGGAATATACAAAACCCTGTTTTAGTAAATCGCGCAAATACCTTAAAAATCCTTAAACATTTTTAATAGAGCTTTTAGGAGCTTATAGGATATTGTTTATTCCATAGCTAAAATGTTAACTAAAGCTAAACATTTGACAAAAAATACGAAACTCGTGTCTCAACGTAAAAAAAGTATCTTGTTTCAATATTACATATGATTTAAGTAATCTTTTCTTTGAAGTGTACCAAAGTGAACAAAAATCTTGATATGCAATTTGAAAGATTAACATTTAGAGAACCACTCATAGAAGAAGTTTTTTCTGTAAGAAGCCATTAAGAACTATAATACACATCGGCAAATATTGATACATTTCGAGTTTGCACGTGTCTATCGTAAGAGTAACTTTATGTAACCACTAGCGTAACTTAGTATGATCCATTAGTTCAAATTTGCCACGACTGATTCCTGGAATATCAGAATTACAAATTTTAATGTATTGGACAATAGTAAATGCCGCAATTTTTAGACTAATGGTTCAGAGGGTTAGTCACGATTTTTAAATACTTTTAATTAGTAGTTTCAATATTTGCCGAGGTCTATAAATGTCCTTCAGGACTACTTTCATAAAAAACTTATTTCATGAGTTGTTTTCTAAAATCATATCTTTCGAATTGCATATCCATATTTTTTTCACTTTGGTACATTTCACAGAAAAGGTTACTTAAATTATATGTAACATTGAAACAAGTGATTTTTTGATACTTTTTTTACGTTAAGGCACGTGTTTCGTATTTGTTGTCAAATTATTTGCTTCAGTTAACATTTTAGCTAAGAAATAAACAATATCCTGTATAATTTTGAAAGCTCTATTAAAAAATTTTAAGGATTTTCAAGGATTTTTCGCTATTTACTAAAACAAGGTTTTGTAGGTTCCATAATTAATCAAAGCAACACAAAATATTTCAAATATTTAACAATACTATTCAAATTAGCCTAACTTATATAAATACAAGTTTTAAATTTAAAAACTTTGAAGAAAATAATGGATTTTGTAACAAATTTGGAATCGCTGCTATTATTTTTCACACCTAAATTCAAGACTCATTTACTAAAGGTACCATATTTTTTGAAATAGGTTAGGAATATGGAAAAATAAGACGGCATAGTAATGACATAATTCCAATAAATGTAAATTATAAAAATAATTGATTGTTCATATTATGCAACACTTCTAAAAATATAAATTTTGAATTTATAGGAGAGCGCTGCTATTATTTTTCACACATCTGTGTATATATATATATATATAAATATATATATATATGTATATATATATATATATATATATATATATATATATATATATATATATATATATATATATATATATATACATATATATATATATATATATATATATATATATATATATATATATATATATATATATATATATATATATATATATATATATATAAAATTTCAAGATGGTATTTTGATGGCATCATATTTAAAAAAATAATTTTCTAAAATTTTTACTTATTTTTGTATAGAAATTTTTTTTATTCTACAGTAAAAGTTGTAATATTTTCTGAATATATATGTAACTCTGATTTCTAAAATGAAGTCAGTTCTATCATATTCCATCTAGTTTTTGAGATATTGATTTTGGCATATAGTTTTTACGATTTTCGAAAAATGGTATATATCTCAATAACTAGAGACAATTTGATGAAACTTATCCCATTTTCGAAATCAGAGTTAAAATATTATTGTAAATATTACTTTTGAAAAAAAATATTTTTTTTTCAATACAAAAAAATATAAAAAAATTTTAAAAAATAATTTTTAAATTATGATGTCATCAAATACCATCTTGAAATTTGGCATGAACATTTATATTAAATCAACCAAAATATGTGATTTTTTTCAGAATTTTAAAAAGGGTCCTTTTTAAGGACATCCATTTTGAAGTGCATGGATAATTACCACAGGCCACATGTTCAAGTTTAGAAGTTAAAACTTGATTGGTATAAAAGCTTGTTTTATAAGTTTATGGTATTTTTAAATTATGATGCCATCAAAATACCATCTTGAAATTTGGCATGAACATTTATATTAAATCAACCAAAATATGTGATTTTTTTCAGAATTTAAAAAAGGGTCCTTTTTAAGGACATCCATTTTGAAGTGCATGGATAATTACCACGGTCCACATGTTCAAGTTTAGAAATTACAACTTGACTGATATAAAAGCTTGCTCTATAAGCTTTGAAACGAGCCATCAATGGAGTTTCTGGTATTTCAACTTTAAGAGGTATTGAAATATGAACAACCATATAAAAGTGTTTTTTGGCCCATTTTTTGTAAATTTTAACCCCTGTATCTCTGAAAGTAGTTGGCGAAAAAATAAAACAAAAATTGATCAATGCATATCTCGATACCCTTTATAAGTTGTGTAAATTTCATTGAACTCGAAGAAGATGAGTTCCAACCGGCGGTCGATTTGGTGTGTAATGGCCCATATATTCAAAAAGATGTAATTTGCCCATAGCGCAAGGAATAATGTGAGAAAGAGACGGAAAATCATTCAGCGACAGTGTGCGAGAAAGAGATGGAAGATCAGCGCATTAAAACACGAGTGCGAATGAGATGCAAATAGCATGCGTCATTCACGAAACGAGTAGAAGGTTCTCGAAACAAGTCGAAGCTTGTCGAAACGTGTCGATCTGATGCATGCAGTATATAACGGAGCCGCATCTGAGGCAAAGAACTTCAGTTGTGATTTGATAGTAAACTAGTGCGTCTCGTGAGTGAACATTGACAGTGTCAGAAGTGGGACTGTGATAAATAAAGGTTAAATTGGAACAACTTAAAGTCGACTAGGTAAACAAGGAGCTGGCGATTCATAATCTTCCAACTGCAGGTACGAAAGTAGAGCTACAAAAGAGTCTAATGGAAGAATTAGAGAACCAAAGCATTGACCTCGCAGAGCATGAGTTTGAAGTGGAAGCTGCAACAGTGTCATCGTAAAGTGTGGACACGGAGCAAAAAGTACAGTCCCAATGTTTTGGTATGAGCCAGTTGCTCGGAGCAATACAACAGCAACTTCAAGAAAATTCCAACAAAATGGAACAGATACTTCTAGAAAATTCCAATCAGCCCAAATTAGACATGTCGAATTAGACATAACAAAATAGGACAGAAACTGAACAGAAAATTCTGAACAGCTTCAAGAACATTCTAAGCAGTTTCTGGAAGTTTCTAATACACTACATGGCAAAATAATTGAACTTGAAGCGCATATAAATGATGATAAAATTCAATGATTAGAAAATGGTATAGACAAAGAAATCCAGGAAATAAAAAAAGATGTGAACGTGTTGCAGATAAATGGACCTACACAGCATGTTGCTAGTGCTACGAGACTAAAATCGCCGATTTACGATGGAACCACTGCGTTCAACATTTTCAAGCTGCAATTTGAGACCACGGCTGTAAGTAATCGATGGAATAATGGGGACAGTTTGCCGCACTTATCGTGACGCTAAAAGGAGGTGTAGCCGAATTATTGCAGACTGCTGCAGAAAGTGATCGAAACAGTTATTTAGCGGTTATGGCTGCACTGCAGCGAAAAGATGGCAGTGATCACATGAAACAGATATACCGAATGTAGCTGCAGGGCAGAATGTAAAGAAATGGTGAAACATTGCAGGCGTATGCAGCGGACGTCGAGAGGCTTGCGCATTTGTCGTATGCAGTTTCAACGAGTGATTTCATAGAAAAGTGCAAGATAGATGCGTTCGTTGATGGCATACGCGGTCAGGTGACAAAAATAATATGCTTGTTTTTATGTGGGATCCTGCTGTGACAGCCTTAACCCACAGTGCGCTTAACACGGACTAATACAATGCGTCAGTCACCCCCCCATTGGAGGGTACACGTACCCTCTGCAGGTACCAATTAAAAGATATGCATGTGGGCATAACTTACCTCTTGGTGAGGGGCGAGGCTATCTAATCCTCTTCCATTCTATGGGTCATGGCGCCCGGTTGAGAAAGACGCAACTCCACACCGAGCAACTACTCTACCCGCGTAAATTTGGGTAGTAACCAAAGCCACCACGATACTCCCCGAAGTGCCAACCGCAAAAGCAGGCTAAACACAAGGTAGCACCTAAATGTTCTGGGGCTTCTGCTTACCCGTGGTACCAGATTAAAGGCTTCGGTCAGACTTCGTAGCCAATTACGTAACTACTACAAGTTGAGCTCCATATAGCTCGGGACTGGTGGCCGAATGTTGACACTCATATATCTGCTACTACGCCGCCTTTTGAAAACTTCGCATGCAAGCAACGCATCTATTAAGGCCCCAATCACTTCGAAGAACACGACGAAGTTGCCCTACTACGCCAACCAAACGGTCACTCCAGGTGGGGTCTAAAATTCATCCGTTCTTTCATAGTAAGTACTTGACTTCAGTCGCATACTTGAGTTTGATACCGTTAGCCCGGATGAGCGGTGGAAGATTCAATGACAACTTGCCTTTTAGCAGCATTGTCACTGTTTTATCCACTGCAACACTCACAACCACACCATCGCCCCACTGGCACACCATACGCATGGCTTCATTGGCCTTCTGCTCAATATCAGCCCTGGACTGACCTCTCACCAAAATTAGCAGATCATGCGTGTATGCCACGCACTCGAACGTGCGCTCAAGCTCCCTCAGCAGCGGGTCCATCGTCATGTTCCAAATAAATGGACCACTGATGGACCCTTGCGGACACCCGCACACCACGTCCACTCCGACAGTTTCGTTGACACCAACGACAACCGCCCTCCTACCACAGAAGTAGCTACGCCAGAGATCTAATTCCCGACTACTAATGATGATTTTCCAACATAGGTAATCAAATGCACCCTTGAAGTCAACAAATAGTCCTAGAACGTACTTCTCCTCAGTCTGACGAACAGTCTCCACAACGCATCGCCATGCGTCCTCCACGCTTCGGCCCTGCCGAAACCCGAACTGCCGCTCGCACAGTTCACCCATGGTGTCCTGAAGCCGCTCAACCATTACCCTCTCCAATACCTTACCCAGCACCGGCAGAAGGCTGATGCCCCGATATGATCGAGGATTGCTCCCGACTAGGGTGGTTCAGAAACATATGGAAAAAACTCAAGTACACCTTACGAGTCAACGTACGTCAAATTATGTGAGGGCGTACCGTTCGTAACATCTTGCCCAAATTTCAACACCCTCCGAATATTGGAAAACGGTGCTACACGGGCATATGTGTTGGCGATCACCAAACAAATCTTCAAAATTAGTATTGTCCTATCGCGATAATAACTGTATATAATGATAGTATTAATAAATTCAGTAAGTTACATATGACCATTATGTCCAGAGTTTGTATATGAAGGACATTAAAGACATGACAATATGAAATACAATATGATACACCTCGTCAATTTCATCAATATTTATATCAAGCTAAAGCTATTTTAAATTCCTTTTTAATGGACTATAATGCAACATAATTGACCTGACACTATAAAAGATATAGCGGTTTATGAATAACATAGGTTTAGAATTTTATTTTATGTCTACTTTAATACAAATATTATGTTCATAATGTATAGTTTTTATGTAATATATCAAAGCTCTGACCAGTTGTAACACCAGTTGCAATATTTAATTAAAATTATTTATAATAACTCAAATGAGTCATCTCATATTAAAGCATCAAATATATGAAACCACACTATCTGGAAAGCTGAATATTGGCCAATATCTTAATTTTGAGCTGTTTCAACATACTTACAAATTTCATCCAATTCTGAGAAAGTCCTGGATTTTTTTTTTGTTGATTTGTATGGAGTGGCGCATTTGAGTTAATTTAAAAAATGTAATTAAATATTGCAACTGGTAAGAAAGTGGTATATGAAATTAAAGGCAAATCATTAGATCTTTTGTTTATTATATAAAAACTATACATTATGAATATAATATTTTTACTAAAATAGCCATAAAATAAAAATCGAAACATTTTAGTTCTAAAAGCGCTATATCTTTATTAATAACAGACCAATTTCATTGTTAAATAGTTCATTAGAAAGTAAATAAAAATAGCTTTAATTTGATATAGTGTTGAAATTAACGAGGTATTTAAAAACATATACATTTTTTTGTTTCGTGTTTATTATATATTGGAAGGTCATTAATGTCCTTCATATACAAACTCAGGACATAATCACCACATGTAACTTATTGAATTTATTTATGCTATCATTACATATACTTATCATCGCGATATGAAAATACAAATTTTGAAAATTTGTTCGGCCAAATTTCAACACCCTACGATTATTGGATTATCGTAGGGTGTTGAAATTTGGCCAAGATCTTACGAAGGGGACTCCCTCACATAATTTGAGGTACGTTGACTTGTAGTTCAAAAAAATGAATTTAAACCACCCTTCTCCCGACCTTATCGGGTGACTTCAGAAGAACCACCCGGGCATTTTTCGAAACATCCGGAAAATACCCCCTCGCCTACGCATTTGCGAAGCAGAGCCCCGACGTAGTCAGGGATGGCTCTCCAAATGGCTTTCACCATTTCTCCAGTCAGCCCATCTATACCCGGAGATTTCCTCGAGCGCACAAGGCCCACCGCATACTCTATCTCGCTCGTCCTCAACTCAAGAGGAGGGTCAGACGCCCCCGGTGGAGACAAATTTGGAATCGCTGCTATTATTTTTCACACCTAAATTCAAGACTCATTTACTAAAGGTACCATATTTTTTGAAATAAGTTAGGAATATGGAAAAATAAGACGGCATAGTAATGACATAATTCCAATAAATGTAAATTATAAAAATAATTGATTGTTCATATTATGCAACACTTCTAAAAATATAAATTTTGAATTTATAGGAGAGCGCTGCTATTATTTTTCACACATCTGTGTATATATATATATATATATATATATATATATATATATATATAAATATATATATATATGTATATATATATATATATATATATATATATATATATATATATATATATATATATATATATATATATATATATATATATATATATATATATATATATATATATATATATATATATATATACATATATATATATATATATATATATATATATATATATAAAATTTCAAGATGGTATTTTGATGGCATCATATTTAAAAAAATAATTTTCTAAAATTTTTACTTAATTTTGTATAGAAATTTTTTTTATTCTACAGTAAAAGTTGTAATATTTTCTGAATATATATGTAACTCTGATTTCTAAAATGAAGTCAGTTCTATCATATTCCATCTAGTTTTTGAGATATTGATTTTGGCATATAGTTTTTACGATTTTCGAAAAATGGTATATATCTCAATAACTAGAGACAATTTGATGAAACTTATCCCATTTTCGAAATCAGAGTTAAAATATTATTGTAAATATTACTTTTGAAAAAAAATATTTTTTTTTTCAATACAAAAAAATATAAAAAAATTTAAAAAAATAATTTTTAAATTATGATGTCATCAAATACCATCTTGAAATTTGGCATGAACATTTATATTAAATCAACCAAAATATGTGATTTTTTTCAGAATTTTAAAAAGGGTCCTTTTTAAGGACATCCATTTTGAAGTGCATGGATAATTACCACAGGCCACATGTTCAAGTTTAGAAGTTAAAACTTGATTGGTATAAAAGCTTGTTTTATAAGTTTATGGTATTTTTAAATTATGATGCCATCAAAATACCATCTTGAAATTTGGCATGAACATTTATATTAAATCAACCAAAATATGTGATTTTTTTCAGAATTTAAAAAAGGGTCCTTTTTAAGGACATCCATTTTGAAGTGCATGGATAATTACCACGGTCCACATGTTCAAGTTTAGAAATTACAACTTGACTGATATAAAAGCTTGCTCTATAAGCTTTGAAACGAGCCATCAATGGAGTTTCTGGTATTTCAACTTTAAGAGGTATTGAAATATGAACAACCATATAAAAGTGTTTTTTGGCCCATTTTTTGTAAATTTTAACCCCTGTATCTCTGAAAGTAGTTGGCGAAAAAATAAAACAAAAATTGATCAATGCATATCTCGATACCCTTTATAAGTTGTGTAAATTTCATTGAACTCGAAGAAGATGAGTTCCAACCGGCGGTCGATTTGGTGTGTAATGGCCCATATATTCAAAAAGATGTACTTTGCCCATAGCGCAAGGAATAATGTGTTAGAAAGAGACGGAAAATCATTCAGCGACAGTGTGCGAGAAAGAGATGGAAGATCAGCGCATTAAAACACGAGTGCGAATGAGATGCAAATAGCATGCGTCATTCACGAAACGAGTAGAAGGTTCTCGAAACAAGTCGAAGCTTGTCGAAACGTGTCGATCTGATGCATGCAGTATATAACGGAGCCGCATCTGAGGCAAAGAACTTCAGTTGTGATTTGATAGTAAACTAGTGCGTCTCGTGAGTGAACATTGACAGTGTCAGAAGTGGGACTGTGATAAATAAAGGTTAAATTGGAACAACTTAAAGTCGACTAGGTAAACAAGGAGCTGGCGATTCATAATCTTCCAACTGCAGGTACGAAAGGAGAGCTACAAAAGCGTCTAATGGAAGAATTAGAGAACCAAAGCATTGACCTCGCAGAGCATGAGTTTGAAGTGGAAGCTGCAACAGTGTCATCGTAAAGTGTGGACACGGAGCAAAAAGTACAGTCCCAATGTTTTGGTATGAGCCAGTTGCTCGGAGCAATACAACAGCAACTTCAAGAAAATTCCAACAAAATGGAACAGATACTTCTAGAAAATTCCAATCAGCCCAAATTAGACATGTCGAATTAGACATAACAAAATAGGACAGAAACTGAACAGAAAATTCTGAACAGCTTCAAGAACATTCTAAGCAGTTTCTGGAAGTTTCTAATACACTACATGGCAAAATAATTGAACTTGAAGCGCATATAAATGATGATAAAATTCAATGATTAGAAAATGGTATAGACAAAGAAATCCAGGAAATAAAAAAAGATGTGAACGTGTTGCAGATAAATGGACCTACACAGCATGTTGCTAGTGCTACGAGACTAAAATCGCCGATTTACGATGGAACCACTGCGTTCAACATTTTCAAGCTGCAATTTGAGACCACGGCTGTAAGTAATCGATGGAATAATGGGGACAGTTTGCCGCACTTATCGTGACGCTAAAAGGAGGTGTAGCCGAATTATTGCAGACTGCTGCAGAAAGTGATCGAAACAGTTATTTAGCGGTTATGGCTGCACTGCAGCGAAAAGATGGCAGTGATCACATGAAACAGATATACCGAATGTAGCTGCAGGGCAGAATGTAAAGAAATGGTGAAACATTGCAGGCGTATGCAGCGGACGTCGAGAGGCTTGCGCATTTGTCGTATGCAGATTCAACGAGTGATTTCATAGAAAAGTGCAAGATAGATGCGTTCGTTGATGGCATACGCGGTCAGGTGACAAAAATAATATGCTTGTTTTTATGTGGGATCCTGCTGTGACAGCCTTAACCCACAGTGCGCTTAACACGGACTAATACAATGCGTCAGTCACCCCCCCATTGGAGGGTACACGTTTGGAGGGTACATTGGAGGGTACAGGTACCAATTAAAAGATATGCATGTGGGCATAACTTACCTCTTGGTGAGGGGCGAGGCTATCTAATCCTCTTCCATTCTATGGGTCATGGCGCCCGGTTGAGAAAGACGCAACTCCACACCGAGCAACTACTCTACCCGCGTAAATTTGGGTAGTAACCAAAGCCACCACGATACTCCCCGAAGTGCCAACCGCAAAAGCAGGCTAAACACAAGGTAGCACCTAAATGTTCTGGGGCTTCTGCTTACCCGTGGTACCAGATTAAAGGCTTCGGTCAGACTTCGTAGCCAATTACGTAACTACTACAAGTTGAGCTCCATATAGCTCGGGACTGGTGGCCGAATGTTGACACTCATATATCTGCTACTACGCCGCCTTTTGAAAACTTCGCATGCAAGCAACGCATCTATTAAGGCCCCAATCACTTCGAAGAACACGACGAAGTTGCCCTACTACGCCAACCAAACGGTCACTCCAGGTGGGGTCTAAAATTCATCCGTTCTTTCATAGTTAGTACTTGACTTCAGTCGCATACTTGAGTTTGATACCGTTAGCCCGGATGAGCGGTGGAAGATTCAATGACAACTTGCCTTTTAGCAGCATTGTCACTGTTTTATCCACTGCAACACTCACAACCACACCATCGCCCCACTGGCACACCATACGCATGGCTTCATTGGCCTTCTGCTCAATATCAGCCCTGGACTGACCTCTTACCAAAATTAGCAGATCATGCGTGTATGCCACGCACTCGAACGTGCGCTCAAGCTCCCTCAGCAGCGGGTCCATCGTCATGTTCCAAATAAATGGACCACTGATGGACCCTTGCGGACACCCGCACACCACGTCCACACCGACAGTTTCGTTGACACCAACGACAACCGCCCTCCTACCACAGAAGTAGCTACGCCAGAGATCTAATTCCCGACTACTAATGATGGTTTTCCAACATAGGTAATCAAATGCACCCTTGAAGTCAACAAATAGTCCTAGAACGTACTTCTCCTCAGTCTGACGAACAGTCTCCACAACGCATCGCCATGCGTCCTCCACGCTTCGGCCCTGCCGAAACCCGAACTGCCGCTCGCACAGTTCACCCATGGTGTCCTGAAGCCGCTCAACCATTACCCTCTCCAATACCTTACCCAGCACCGGCAGAAGGCTGATGCCCCGATATGATCGAGGATTGCTCCCGACTAGGGTGGTTCAGAAACATATGGAAAAAACTCAAGTACACCTTACGAGTCAACGTACGTCAAATTATGTGAGGGCGTACCGTTCGTAACATCTTGCCCAAATTTCAACACCCTCCGAATATTGGAAAACGGTGCTACACGGGCATATGTGTTGGCGATCACCAAACAAATCTTCAAAATTAGTATTGTCCTATCGCGATGATAACTGTATATAATGATAGTATTAATAAATTCAGTAAGTTACATATGACCATTATGTCCAGAGTTTGTATATGAAGGACATTAAAGACATGACAATATGAAATACAATATGATACACCTCGTCAATTTCATCAATATTTATATCAAGCTAAAGCTATTTTAAATTCCTTTTTAATGGACTATAATGCAACATAATTGACCTGACACTATAAAAGATATAGCGGTTTATGAATAACATAGGTTTAGAATTTTATTTTATGTCTACTTTAATACAAATATTATGTTCATAATGTATAGTTTTTATGTAATATATCAAAGCTCTGACCAGTTGTAACACCAGTTGCAATATTTAATTAAAATTATTTATAATAACTCAAATGAGTCATCTCATATTAAAGCATCAAATATATGAAACCACACTATCTGGAAAGCTGAATATTGGCCAATATCTTAATTTTGAGCTGTTTCAACATACTTACAAATTTCATCCAATTCTGAGAAAGTCCTGGATTTTTTTTTGTTGATTTGTATGGAGTGGCGCATTTGAGTTAATTTAAAAAATGTAATTAAATATTGCAACTGGTAAGAAAGTGGTATATGAAATTAAAGGTAAATCATTAGATCTTTTGTTTATTATATAAAAACTATACATTATGAATATAATATTGTTACTAAAATAGCCATAAAATAAAAATCGAAACATTTTAGTTCTAAAAGCGCTATATCTTTATTAATAACAGACCAATTTCATTGTTAAATAGTTCATTAGAAAGTAAATAAAAATAGCTTTAATTTGATATAGTGTTGAAATTAACGAGGTATTTAAAAACATATACATTTTTTTGTTTCGTGTTTATTATATATTGGAAGGTCATTAATGTCCTTCATATACAAACTCAGGACATAATCACCACATGTAACTTATTGAATTTATTTATGCTATCATTACATATACTTATCATCGCGATATGAAAATACAAATTTTGAAAATTTGTTCGGCCAAATTTCAACACCCTACGATTATTGGATTATCGTAGGGTGTTGAAATTTGGCCAAGATCTTACGAAGGGGACTCCCTCACATAATTTGAGGTACGTTGACTTGTAGTTCAAAAAAATGAATTTAAACCACCCTTCTCCCGACCTTATCGGGTGACTTCAGAAGAACCACCCGGGCATTTTTCCAAACATCCGGAAAATACCCCCTCGCCTACGCATTTGCGAAGCAGAGCCCCGACGTAGTCAGGGATGGCTCTCCAAATGGCTTTCACCATTTCTCCAGTCAGCCCATCTATACCCGGAGATTTCCTCGAGCGCACAAGGCCCACCGCATACTCTATCTCGCTCGTCCTCAACTCAAGAGGAGGGTCAGACGCCCCCGGTGGAGACTGAACTGATTCCCCCGCCCTCTGGAAGATCGAGCTCAATAGTATGCCAACGCTCTCCATCCAGGATGTACTGACCACGTCACCAACGCGAATGCCACAAACATCCTGGACTTTGCCTCGACTGCGGCAAATCCTGTAGTAGTTGTCCCAAGGATCGTTACGATTATCGTGTACGAATGACCTCCAGTAATCCTCCTTGACTTTAACAAAGAAGTCCTTGTACTCCCGCATTGCCTGTTTGAAAGCAGCCAAATGCTAAGCAAGGTCTACCACGCTCCTCCTCCTGGCCCTTTGGAATTTCTTCCGAAGCTGCCGTACGGACCTGCGCTTCACCGTGAGCTCTCGGGCCCACCATTTCACTCTCTGGCGATTAACCGGATGATTTTTCGCAAGAAGGGTGTCTTGGTTTCCCTCACCCACTCGTTGAGCACATCAATCTGCGCATCAACCTCCAGGGAACTGAACACGTGCAATGGCATACTCAAGGACGACTCATAAATGAGCTTGTCACATGCCGTCCAGTTAACCCTGCGCGTGATCCAACGCCTTACGGTTGCATATTCATGCTCTTCTGGTAGATATTATTGTGATCACTTACACCCCAGTCACCGAAAACGCGCCACGCAAACCCCAGCCTCGCTCCCGCTGCAGCATTATATTCAGTGACATCAATGTCAGATACACCATTTGGACCCGCAAACGTGTACACAGAACTCGGCTCATTGGCTACGCTCACATTCTGTGACACCATCTACTCAAACAGCACCTCGCCCCTAATGCGGTTCTGATATCCCAAAGATGTCTGGGACATCATACTGAACCACATAGGGGTTGATGCGTTCTCGTCTAGGCCATGGACGAGAGGTATGCTACTGGCTTGTAGTAACACTCTATCCATATGCTCGAGATATGGCTCCAAAGGTGCACCAAATCTGCAGTATATGCTGCAGAGGAACATTTGGCCATACATTCCATTGACTGGCACCAACGACGGTACACTGGACATCCACATCGTCCACAATAACAGCAGAATTGCATTCGAGATCAAGGAATAAACGCATTGCTGCAGGTAGACCCCTTACGCAACCATTACTTGCGTAAGGTTCCTGAACCAAAGCAAAACTGCTGCCATGCTCACACAAAAACTCGGCAAGGTCACACATGACAGCATATGCGCCCTGGCAGTTGTATTGGACAATTTGGACACCCATTTAATGCCTAGCTTCCGCTCGGGCTACGATAGCACTATAGATCGGACAAACTGCCGACATCATCAGATGATCAGCGGTATTCCCTTTGAAGGCACAATTACGGAAACGCTTTGGTCCATCCTATGCCCCATCTCTCCTCATCGGCGACAGACATCCGATGCCAGGCGACATTCACTGACACGATGGTCAAATTACATCCACCTGTAGCACCCCAAAACTGCCTCATACTTCCGCACAGGGAGGGAAAACCACTTAATGTAGCAACGAAGGGTTTCCATGGCTACGCCACTACCCTCCAAAATGACATTCGTCACCGCATTAGGACGAAGGCATCCCTTTGCTTTGCTAGATACCCTGTGCGATTGCCTTAATTTTTCTCTAATTGAGTTTTTTGAATTTTTTTAAGTAATTAGAGAGATATCAGGCAACAGGTATTTACCACTTTATACAGGCAAAAGTATCTGTATAGGGCCTGTATATAACCTGTATATGGCCTGTATAAGCCTTACATAAAGTCTTTATAAAGGTCTTATACAGCAACTTTGGGCCTTATACAGGTCCTATACATCAGCAGGAGATAAAACGTGCAACAGTGATTGCGCCCAAGGTAACATTTACGGAAACGGATACCACAGCTCTAACACAGGATACAGCAAATGCGTTGTGCCGACCGGCTCCAAAGGCGCGTAGAATTGATGTGGACAACAATGACTTATTTCAAGTAGTGTGCCAAACGGTTAAAGCAGGCAATAAATTCGAACACACTGCTGCCAACTGTGATACCCAATTTAAAGGTAAATGCTAGAATTGTGATACATATGAGCATATGGCACGTGATTACCGTAAAAACGCAAGAGCACATTATATCAATCCACAGAGGAACACATGTATGAACAACGACAGGATCATGTCGATAATAACAATAATTTTAAACAATCTTTAAACTAAAACGAGTCAGTTCTGCGGGGAACGATATGACTCCCATAACCGATTGCCTCAAAATCTCCATTTCACAAATTGCTTGAGAGTCAAATAGCTTAACTGTCGAAGGACTCATTGATTGTACAGCATAAATGGTCACATTGGACACGGGAGCTTCACAATCAATAATAAGAAGTAACCTTGTTAAGAACGTAGTAGAGCCGCTTATAGGAATAAGATTGCAAACAGCTACAGGCGAAGAGGCCCCTATCAGAGGAGAGATTACCAAGGAAATCACGATTGATACTACGAAAGTTAAGCTTGATCTTATAGTGGCGGAAATAGTAGACGAAATAATACTTGGCATGGACTTCATGATAAGGAACGGTTTCACACTAGATTTAACAAGAAAAATTTTGATTTATGCCCACGCAGAGATCCAACTAAACATTGATTGTGATCAGGGCCCAAAAATTAAACAAGTTATTGCTTATAAAAATAGAAAAATACCACCTAATTCAGAAGCAATTGTTTGGGCGAAATTAAATGGAGATTGTGGGATAAGGAAGTTGTGGGTTATAGAAGCGAATGATGTGCAAATGAGCAGAAGTAATATTGTTGTCGGAAGAACATTAGTAGAAGCGACAAAAGACCAAGTTGTTCCAATAAGAGTTCTCAACACGGAAAACTCGTCCAAATTAATTAAAAAGGGAACAGTGATAGGCCAGTGTCAAGAGGCATCAGCGATTATAAATTGTGAGTCAAATCAATCAAAGGACTATGTCACACCGCAAATAAACAAAGAATCTACTCACAGATTTATAAATTAGTGGACAAAGGATTTGGCTGCCAAAGAAAAGAGTCAAGTGCAAAAGCTAATTGATAAATATCGGTGTATATTTGCTGAAAAAACCCAAAAGGATGACAGAACTGCCATTGTAAAACATCGAATAGACATTGGTGATTCGCACCCAATTCGGGTCAAATCGTGAAGAAAGATAGAGAGAAGACCGCAATCAGTACTGGCGATGGATTATGGCAATTTTTGGTAATGCCGTTTGGACTATGTAATGCCCCAGCCACATTCGAGCGGTTAATGGAGCATGTATTGAAGGGTCTACACTGGAAAACTTGCCTGGTATTCCTTGATGACATAATTGTCATGGGCAAGGACTTTGACGAGCATCTTAGAAATTTAGAGGAAGTATTCCTTCGATTGGAAAATTCGGTCTACAACTTAGCCCAAAGAAATGCTCACTTTTCAAGAAAGAAGTCATGTATCTGGTTCTTCGAGTTACCACGGAAGGAGTGTATACCGATGAAGATAAAGTAGTTGCAGTAAAGGAGTGGCCCAGACCTCAAAACCTACATGACCTACGAAGTTTCTTGGGGCTATGTACATACTACAAGCGATTTGTTCAAGGGCGTTTTTGAAATTAAAACAACAACCGTGCTCGGCACCAATTCTTGCGTACCCAATTCCAGGTGAGAAATTTATACTTGATACCGATGCAAGTGGATACGGAATAGGCGGAGTTCTCTCTCAAGTTTGAAACGTGAAAAATGAAGTGTGAAAAATTTCCACAAATATCTGTATGGACAACAGTTTCACTTGAGAATTCAGCTCAAAGACCCAGAAGGCCAAATAGCGCGTTGGATAGAGCGATTACAGAGGTAGGATTTCACCATCAAACATCGTAAAGGAGGTCATCATGGAAATGCAGATGCTCTGTCACGACGACCGTGTAAACTTTAATGCAGACATTGTTTAAGAGCAGAAGGAAAAGAAAACATAATTGACATACGTTTGCTGAATGTTTTACCCGATGAAAAATGGATTCCGAAACAAATTCAAGTCGATCAAAAGAGTGACCCCGATCTTACAAAAATCATGCTGTTCAAGGAACAGCAAAGAAAACCATCATGGGAAGAGATAGCTGCCGACAGCCCAATAACTGTGGCTCACTGGGCACAGTGACAGAGCTTTAAGCTCTTAAGATGGTTGCATATATCGTGTATGGAAAAGTGAAGATAGCACATCCGCTCGAAGTTTGATTATTGTTCCCAAGTCAAAAATAAAACAGATATTAGAGGAATACCTTGGAGGATCTAGTGGAGGTCATTTGGGCATGAATAAAACGGTAGAAAAAGTAAAGAAATGTTTTTATTGGGTTGGATGCAAAAAGTCAGTCGCCGATTGGATTCGGTCGTTTTACAATCTGGACCAGCAAAACGACTAACAGTCAGGAGAGCGGTAGGATGCATCAGTACAACGTGGGAGCACCATTAGAGCGTATTTCCATGGATGTCGTCGGGCCGTTTCCAATCAGTAATGCGGGTAATAAGTATGTCCTTGTCGTCATTGACAACTTCAGCCTGAAGTGTATCCCATGCCGAATCAGGAAGCCACAACAGTTGCGGATGCATTAGTTAACAACTGGGTAAGCCGTTTTGGAGTACCGTTGGAATTTCATTCAGATCAAGGAAGAAATTTTCAGTCTGCTGCATTTAAAGAAGTATGCAAAGTCCTCAACATACACAAAACAACAACATTGCACCCGCAATCTGAAGGCATGGTGGAGAGATTCAATCGGACTATGGAAGAGTTTCTCAGAAAAGTGGTTGCTAAAAATCAAAAAGATTGGGATACACACATACCACTGTTTCTCATGGCATATCGAACGGCGGTTTATGACACCACAGTTGCTTCACCTGCAAAAATTGTATTTGGAACAGACTTAGGATTACTTGCGGATTTAATGTTCGTTGCGAGTCCTTCAGCTGGAATTCCTGTACACGATTATGATTCCAGAAAAAGTGAAGAAATGAACGAAGTGCATCTGTTTGTAAGGCAGCGTACACAATTTAAGTGTGATAAAATGAAGTCCAAATACGACTTGCACACAAATTCAGAGGGAATTTACCGAAGGACAACTTGTTTTGCTCTTTAACCCTTTAAGCTACAAACACACTGGGAAGGACCATACAAGACAATTAAAAGAATTAACGATGTCGTTTATCGGATTCAGAATACTGCATGCTTTAGTTGAAAAATGAAAGTAGTACATTTAGAGAGGTTGGCGCCATTCAGAGAGAGAGAGGATTAACATCTGTTCGGGACGAACAGATTTAGGTGGAGGGCAGTGTTACGAAATGATGTAATTTGCTCCATAGTGCAAGCAATCAACAATAATTAATGAGACGCAAGACAATTCAGCGCACTAAGCATGTGTTAGAAAGAGACGGAAGATCATTCAGCGCACTGAGGCAGTGTGCGAAAAAGAGATGGAAGATCAGCGCATTATAACACATGTGTGCTAATGAGATGCCAATAGCATTCGTCATTCACGTAACGAGTAGAAGGATCTCCAAAGAAGTCGAAGCTTGTCGAACTGATGCATGCAGTACATAAGGGAGCCGAATCTGAGGCAAAGCACTTCAGTTGTGAGTGCGTCTCGTGAGTGAACATTGTTAAGCTAAATTGTATAAATTCAGCAGTTGATATAAGTCATTATTATTTAAGTTGTTATTTAAGAAAATAAAGTTAATTAATACTAGTTAAAATAATACTAGTTAAAACCTAATATATGTGTGTTTTTATTTTGTACACAATCCAAAAAAAAAACACACATATCTACACATCTACAAGTTCGTATCTCTGGATTGTGTACCAAATAAAATCAGTCTATTGTTTGGTTTAAATTACAACAATTAACTTTGTTAATTCCCATTAACTAACAACTTTACTAATTATAAATTATAACAACCAATTTTTAACTTGACATTGTTCTCACACGAGACGCACTCGACCACTTAACAATCTCTACTGAAGTGCTCTGCCTCAGATGCGGCGCCCTTATATACTGCACTCATCAGTTCTATAGGTTTTGACACGGTTCGACAAGCTTCGAGAACTATTTGCATCTTATTCGCACTCATGTGTTTTTATGTGCTGATCTTACATCTGCTTGTAGTATTTTGTATCCGATACACAATGTCATTAATCCTTTTAATAATCCTGTACGGTCCATCCTGGTGTGTTTGTAGTTGTGGATTTAACAATTTCACTCGTGGCGGGCTACAAATCATAACCAGATATCCTTCCTTAAATCCCTCAGAGTTTGCTCTCAAGTCGTATATGGACTTTATCGTACTACTTGGAAATAGTATCCTCTGCCTTAAGAACTGATGCAACTCGTCTCGGTCTTCACTTTTCTTCTTACCCAAAACACGTTTTGGAATCGGCTTTTGTCCAACCATGGCAGTACGTTCGCAATGTGCTCCTACGTTGTATTGATTCATCTTACCGCAACTCCTGACGGGTTTTCCTTTTGCGGATACATATTGCTTACATCTGTGGATCCAATAGGCGACTGACTTCTGATATCCGTTCCAATAGAAATGTTTCTGAATTCTTCAATCGTTTTATTAATGCTTAAGTGACATCTGTTGGATCCACAATCGCATTTCAGTACTATCGCTTTTATTTTTGAATTGGGAGCAACAATCAAATTTCTTGTAGATCTGCCGTTTTCAATTTCCCACACACAGTACAAACAACCATTATTGGACTGTCGGATGTTAACTCTTTCCTAGTTTTCTTTCCTCTAGTTTTCTTCGTTGTTCCTTGAACGTCCTAATTTTTGCGATGTCGGGGTCCATCTTTTGATCATTTCGTATTTGTTCTAGACTCCATTGATCATGTAATGAACAAAAGTGAATTATGTTCGTTTTTTCTTCTTCTCTCCGGCATTCTCCTGATTCCATTGTACGCACTCGTGCCGACACAGTGCCTGAATTTCCATGATGGCAACTGGTGTTTGGTGGTTGCACAATTACACATTTACGTTTATCACGAAATTCGCGTGCCATATACACACATTTTTTACAGTTGTAGCATTTACTTTTCGATTGGGCTTTGGCAGCATAATTTCCGGATATAACGCTGACTTTGGACGCTCTAGACGCTTCTCTCGGCACAATGTGGTCGCTATCTCCTGCGTAGGCGTTGTGGTAACCATTTCCATAAATATCATCTTTAGTATAGCAATTGCTGCACGTTTTGTCTCAGGATCCCGGATTCATTCGTAGCATATTCCTGTAACGATTCGCCATTATTTTACCTTCGGAGCTTCAGCTGTATTCTGTAAATCGGTGTCACGTGGTCACTTCCATATTTTCGTTTCAGTGCATCCATGAATGCTGAATAACTCTTAATGTCACTTTTCGGAATTGTTAGCAAACCATCGGCTGCGCCTCCTTTCATGGCCACAATAAGCGCTGCTGATGTCTTCCTTGTTCCATCGATTAGTTACAGCCATTGTCTCAAAATGCAGCTGAAAAATGCTGAACGCTTCGTACCACAGACAACAAGCTGTTTAGGTCCACTTAGCTGTAACGCACCGAAATCTTCTTGCATTTTCTGGAACTTTTTGTCGATGCCAATTTCCAATTTTCCTTCCATGTCATTTACATGTGCCTCAAGTTAATTACTTTGCCACGGAGTGTATTAGAAACTTCCAAAAGATGCTTCGAATGTACTTGAAGATGTTCTGAATTTTCTGAAGTTTCTGCATTATTTCATTTGAATTTTCTAGAAGCTTCTGTTCCAGCTTCTGGGCCTTGCAACGCTCAATTATGTTACAGCAGCATCATTTGTGAACAAGCACCGACGATCGACGCACATGGCGTTGGCAACATGTTTAGCGAGTGCACGCATTGAATTGAATTTAAAATAATCATTAATTTTCTTTTTCAGCTTAATATTTAAGAAACATGTATATTTAAGTTAAGTATTTACATAAGCTTTTATAAGCAAACCTCACAATCCAGTTAAACTTAAATATTTTTTTTTGTCATCACCCTACACAGCTCGTCGTCAATTGCGGTAGATTAACAAAAGATAACAACATGCTCCTGCGAACTTAAGCGCTCAACTTCGGATACAGCAGATTGTCAGAGATCAGAATTGTAATGATAATTTAAAGCATCGTCATCCTTTACAGGATCAAATAAAGTAAGTCGAAATTATTAAATAAATTGATGACAAGGATTTAGCGGGCCGACGCATTGGCAACTGAGTATTTGGTATTGTAATTTTGCTATCCGTCTGTGATTTTCGTATTTTGCGAAACATGATTGGTGGGTTTGCGAACTTATATTAATTACACAAAATATTGCGAATTAGTATTGCGAATTAGATTATAATGAATAAAATAATTATCATATTACCCTATATCGTAATTATGACAAGTCTGTAATTTAAATTAGACATGGTTTGTGGAACGCAGATGTAGCTAGTGTCTGGGTGACTTGAGTCACTATCCGGACATGTCAGGGTCCATCAAATATGGTTGTTTCATGGTCATGGACCAATGATCGATTGGTATATGGATGGGCAAACCAAAGACATTAATTAACATCTGAAATGGCAACTAAATAAACAATTCAAATTGAGTGCAAATTGATATTGTTTGTCTTAATTTTTTTTTAATATAATGTATATTATATTTTTGTATATGGATTCACAGAGAGGTCGAACCCTTGAGCTAGCAGGGACAAATAGTTTTGGTACATGCCACCTGTGCATAGTTGCCAACCAAAATTCCCACGGAAAATAAAAAAAAAAAAACGACTTATTAAAAATTCCCACGTGGGAATTATGGTTGATTTAATTCCCACAGCACATGAAAATTACCACAAAAATTCCCATAGCACATGAAAATTACCACAAAATTCCCACAGTCATACAAAATTACAACAAAAATACCACAGAAAGTAAAATTAACTCAAAAAATTCCAGATAAATTTATAAATACCAAGAAATTTCTTAAACTAATTAAATATGAACATAAAAATCACATGGGAATTAAAAACCACTAAGAAAATTAATGCATACATTTAAAATTGATCACAATATTAATAAAAATCCAACTAAAAAACTTAAATAAATTTAGGGCCTGGAAAGAGTGTTATTATTTGCAAATGGTAAATTAATTGTAAAATATAATATAAAGCTAATCAATTTCTATTAAATAATTTTATTTAAAATATTTATTTAATTTTTTTTTGGAATCTCTTCTCTAATAATCATCGTCAACTGCGTTAGATGTATCGATTTCCATAATTAAGCGATGCAGTTCACTATTTGTCAACTCGACAATGCTGTCGGAATTATCTTTCCCACAGCCACTAAATGTTCCCACAAATGGGAAATTTCCCACGGAACTGGAAACTATGCACCAGTGCCTATGTAACAAAAACCTCTACTAGCACTGGCAACAATCCAGTGGCTGAACCCCGTGATCCGTAACAAAATGGCGCCCAACGGGACACCAGTGCACGAAGCAAGAGCGTTATACTTATGACTAGACAAAAGCATAAGTAAACACACATGTTAAGATAAGTAAACAATTTGAACAAATTTTTAAAATACACTTTTGGGATTAATACATTTTCGGAAAACACTCACATTGCCGCATCCCTTGCATTAACTAAATGTTGAGGATGGTTGTGCGGCATGGTGGATGTGCTTTACGTTAATATAACTGTGAGGAATAAATGCGATGCTCTGCGTCTCACCGAGCTGATAAATTTTCGGCTGTGCATTGTGCAGACATTCGTGTTTTCTGACATCTTCTCTACGCACATGCATCGTAGGTTCAATGTGAATTCACCATGCATCTCACAATTTGACACTAAGAAGAGGTGATTCTGCTGTTGAACTTTTATTGAACTAATCTTCATGTAATTTCAGTCTCATTAACGCAATGTTGATGATTGTTGCAAATTAATATATTAATAATTTTCTTGATATACCCTTATAATTTTTTTTTATGAACAATTTTCGAGCGCAAATAGGAGAGAACCTATCTTTGCTCTCTCATATCTACATTTTTTTGTGCTAATATGTGGATGTTAAACGACCTATTATAAGATCTCAAACAAGAAAATTAGACGAAAGTGGAACAAGTACTCCGTGTCCTGGGAGCAATACGTCTCTGAATTCTTTATTGGATTTTCACGGATTCCAAAATTCGGAATCTTCACAGTTAATGAACTTCGACATTGAGGGTGGAGTACATGACAATATTTTAAACGATTTGACAGTGAGAGAATGAATAGAAATGGATCAAGCTGAAGGCGAGGAGGGTGCTTTTGGACCCGATTCCAATGCAGGGTAAGCAAATATTTCCAATGTTGTTAGTCAATACATCAACCAAGTGATGCAACTCTTGGAAGATCGGTTGTTGTTTAGACTTAATACATCAATCTCCCAACTATTAGAGGTGCATCGACCTTCCATACCTCCACATTTCTTCCATCTTTGCTTGACGCTCCGCCTAGTAGAAGTGGGTCGAGTCGTAACAATCAACGTAATACACGTCGAAGTGCCAATCAAATTCCTCAGGAACGACAAACAAAACCAGTCTGACCGTTCTTCTAATGCCCTTGAAGACCAGCTGCGGCGTGTCACGATCAATCAAAATACACGGCCCAGCAACCGCCGTTTAGAAATGCACCGTTGGAACGTGCAATTTTCTGGGGATGGTACTGGGTTGGAGGTAGACGAATTTCTATCAAGAATTGAGCATATTACAGTCACACAAGGTTACTCTTTCGAAGAGGTCTCTCGAAACATTTATATTCTGTTGAAAAGTCTTGCAGCATCCTGGTATTTTAGATGGTCTGCCAAGAACCCAAATGCTTCATGAAGCTATTTGAAAAAACAGTTTGAAGATGACTTCAGGACCACAGAAACTGACTGCGACGTAGAACATCAGTTTATTAACCGTATACAAAAGCCTGGGAAACGTTTGACCAGTTTTATCATGTGATTACTGGTCTTAACTCAAAACTGCGAAACGAAAAGTCCGACGTAGACTTAATTGAAATTTTAAAACGAAATGTGGTACCGAAAATGACCGTGTTTATTTACAATTCTAAAAGTAGGAATCTATCTGAATTTTTAATAGAATGCCGCAAAGCAGAGCGAGAGTTGGCCAAGCTAGAAAATTACAATAATAGAGCGAGGTTTAAGGGAAACATTTCTGAAATGGACTTAATTGATGAATTATTGTTACCAAATCAGAGTCCTAGTCTAACGGTAGATGAATAGGGGGAAACCGTCCTAGATAGTACAAACCGGACGGAACTGGATCATTCCAAACTCACCTGCTTTGACTGCAGATAGATTGGGATAACGCCATCAATTGCACTGAAAAATCAAATAGTTTTGTTATAAGTGTGGTGAAAACAATTGTGTAATATCCAATTGCCCCAAGTGCTCTTTAAAAAACCGTCGACAGGGTTGGTACGCCGGGAAATCCAGCTCTTAGGTCCAAATCCCGGACATTCACACTTACAATATCGACACGAAAGACATGCCTAGTCCAGACTGTGACGGGATTCCAAAAGAATTGCAAGAAAATGTCCATGAGAAATGGCTTAAATATCAACGGGTTAAAGAACAAATAATCATGTGTCCGGGTGATACAAAACAATCATTACCATCTAACCGAATACTCAAAACCAGACAGCGTCATCGAAACTTATAATCAGAATATCGACGTATAGAAAGTGCGATCATGCCAGGATAGTGCCAAAGAAACTGTTAGAGACTTAAGACCATTTGCCTAGGTTTGGTTATGGGATGAGACCGTCAAAGGGCTATTGGACAGTGGCGCCACCATCAGTGTATTGGGATCAGGGGCATTGGAACTTAAAAAAAATTGGTAAAAATGTCCGTCCTTTGCGTTCTTCCCTTAAAACCGCTGGCGGTGATACCATGCCAATAGTGGGCAAACTTGAAACAACTATTACGTACCGTGGGCAATCTAAACCTCTCACGTTATATATAGCCCCCGCACTGTGCCAGCAACTGTATTTAGGATTTGACTTCTGGGTTTTGTTTGGTTTAGATAGGTTTATATTATCAGAGATTCATCATATACCAAATTCGAATGACCCGAATGCAAATGATTTAACAGACGAACAGACATATATCCTATACCAAGTAAAAGAGATGTTTCCGTCCTTTTTGAAATTAGGGTTCGGTCGAACACATTTATTAGAACACGAAATAGACACTGGAGACGTAAAGCCTCTTAAACGTAGACATTATCCTATCTCTCCTGCTAAGGAGACGCTACTCTTTTCTGAGCTGGAATTGATGTCGAAACTTGGGGTGATTGAAAACAGTAGTGGTCCGTGGTCATCACCTGTAGCCACAGTCATAAAACCTGGCAAAACTAGGATGTGTTTGGACTGCAGAGATGTAAATAAGGTGACGACAAAGGATGCTTATCCGATCCCTAATATTGAGGGCCTACTTATGAGACTGTCCGACACAAAGTTCATATCCGCGCTAGACTTAAAAGATACGTTCTGGCAAATCCCTTTGTCAAAGTCTAGTAAGGAAAAAACAGCCTATACGGTAGCGGGCAAACCTTTGTATCAATTTACGGCCATGCCTTTCGGGCTTTGCAACGCTCCGCAGACCATGATGAGACTAATGGACCTGGTAATTCCAGCCGAGATGAGAGTAAGGGTTTTCGTCTATTTAGACGACTAGTTAGTATTTTCAGAGTCTTTCGAAGAGCACCTGGAGCTTTCAATTTAGAAAAAATCTAGGTTTGTCATGAAACAAGTAAATTACTTGGGATTTGTAATCGGTGAAGGAGGGATAAAAACCACGGATGAAAAAGTAGAAGCCATTAAAAACTTTACAATACCCCGGAACCCAAGGAAAATGCGAAAATTCTTAGTAATGGCCAACTACTACCGAAAATTCGTTCGTGATGTTTTTCTACCATCTCCTCTCCGCTTTCAGACTTGACAGAACCGAAAATTCGAGGTTAGTGATGAGGCACTGAAGGCATTCGACCAAGTTAAGTACGGGAGGAGCTGATCGACCAATTTATTTCTATTCGCAAAAATTAAACAAGGCACAGAAAAACTATTCTGTAACGGAGCTAGAGTGTCAGTGTGTGCAGTAAAAAAGTTCAGACCATATGTTGAAATGCTTCCTTTCCAAATCATCACCGACCACTCAAGCCTGCGGTGGTTGATGAATCAGAGAGATCTCTCAGGTCGGTTAGCTCGATGGAGCTTATCACTGGCTGGATATGATTTTGAAATCGAGCATAGACGAGGTTCGGAACACATTATACCAGACGCTCTCTCTCGCTCGTTTACTGAAGATATTGCCTCTGTGTGACAGAAGTCGACATGGACTCCCCAGAATTTGACTGTGAGTACTAAAAAGACTTGATCAATAATATCGTAATCAACCAAGATAAATTGCCAGATCTTAAAGTTTCGGCGAAATATGTATATAAAAAGTTAAGTTTTGACACTGGTCTTCCGAATCAAGATACGCTGGTGTGGAAGTTATGGGTTCAGCCCTGTCTTACCCAGAATCTGATTCGCTCCGCTCACGATCCAACACAAGCCTCTCATGGGGGAATAGCAAAAACGTTGTATACCTTACGCGAAAAGTATTATTGGCCACACATATCATCTGAAGTGAGGGCATATGTTGGTTTCTGGGATACCTGTAAATCTATGAAAGCGCCTAATTTTATAACAAGGCCTCCTATGGGTGCGCAGTCTATCATCGAAAAACACTTGCAAACATTTTAATAGGACCATATTCCAGGTCGAAGCTGGGTAACACTTTTCTTTTTATCGGCCATTAGATCATACATCAAAAACGATCACAGTACCTGGGATGAGCATGTGCCTTCAATAAGTCTTGCTTTGTGTTGTTATGTACATTCCGCTACGGCTATGTCCCCATATTAAGCTTTGTTCGGCCAACACATGATTAGACATGGATCTGCATACCCTTTGCTTAGAAATTTACTCGCCGTCAACGAGGACGAGATAGAATTCGTCCCGCCTGCGGACCATAGAAAACTCATTGACCAAACAATTCTCGAAAATTTAGCAAAAGCCCATAAAAATAGTGAAAAGCAATATAACTTGCGCAGTCGTACCGTTCTGCCGGGACAGGAAGTATTCCGTCGAAACTTCTTGAGTGATTTCGATAAAATGTTCAACGCAAAGCTTCCACGCAAAAGACTTACGCCAGTAGATTATGCCCGGCTAGAGTACGAGTCGTGGGTCGAAGCCACACATTGACACCAGTGACCATCTTAACTTCCAAAACATTTCCTTGCACTGGTTTGGGAAATGTCTTGTGGTGTTGGAGTTGCTTAGTGGGAGATGCATTAGGTAGTAAACATTTTAAATATCGCACATAACACTTAACAATTTTTTTTTCTTTTTGAACACCCCCTAATGACATAGAACTATAATTTGACAATTTGCACTGGCAAATTTTGGTTCAATGGTTGTCAACTCGAGATGATTGTTTTTTCTGTTGACAACGAGACCAGACGTCTGATTGCGATTTAAGTAAACGCACAACCGCTGAGGCGTGCTCGCTGAGTCTCTGGATCACACAGCGCAGTATAATTAAAAGTATATACATCCATTCGAATCCGAACGCTAGGAGCGCATCGTCGCCACGAATGCGTGCTAACCAAGCGCACGTCACCGCTCAGCGTTTTCGTTGCTTTTGGATCGTAGCCACAGCAAAGGCTGGATGAATCTGTGTGCATCCGAAAGTGTAGCATCAAAAGACGCGCCGTCGCCACGACCGCGTGCTCAGCAAGCGTACATCACAGCTGAAGCGCTTTCCGGACTGGTCAAATCCGTTTTAATCCGACCACATGTAACAGAGGCGCCGTCGCCACAACCGTTGGTTGCTGTCGCAGTGCTATGACTGCACGCCGCACTTCGACAACGTATGCGCAGATCCAGCGCACCTTAATTGCCATACAAGATCATACTTCGGTTCGTGGCTCGCTGGCATAGCACTTCAGCAACACGCGGCACAGTGCCAAAACAGATAGACAACATATCGTCGGACGAGTTACATTGTCACCACATCTCAATCACAGACGTCGCAATCGCTGGCAACAAGCAGGTGTACAAGGCCCTGCAATGCTGAATTATGTTACAGCAGCATCATTTGTGAACAAGCACCGACGATCGACGCACATGATGTTGGCAACATGTTTAGCGAGTGCACGTATTGAATCGAATTTAAAATAATCATACATTTTCTTTTTCAGCTTACTGTTTAAGAAACATGTATATTTGAATTACCTATATTAAGAATTTACATATGCTTTTGTAAGCAAACCTCACAATCCAGGGAAACAAAAATATTTTTTTTGTCATCACCCTACACAGCTCGTCGTCAATTGTGGTAGATTAACAAAATATAACAACATGCTCCTGCGAAATTGAGCGCTCAACTTCGGATACAGCAGATTGTCAGAGATCAGAATTGTAATGATATTTTAAAGGATCGACATCCTTTACAGGATCATATAAAGTTAATCGAAATTATTGAATAAATTGATGACGAGGATTTGGCGGGCCGTCGCATTGGCAAATGAGTATTTGGTGTTGTAATTTTGATATCCGTCTGCGATTTTCGTATGTTGCGAAACATGATTGGTGAGTTTGCGAACTTATAGTAATTACACAAAATATTGTGAATTAGTATATAGTATAGCATTAAGATTATAATGAATAAAATAATTATCATGTTACCCTTTATCGTAATTATGACGAGTCTGTTATTTAAATTAGATATGGTTTGTGGAACGCAGCTATAGCTAGTGTCTGGGTTACTTGAGTCACTATCCGGACATGTCAGGGGCCATCAAATATGATTGTATTATGGTCATGGACCAATGATCGATTGGTATATGGGTGGGCAAACCAAAGATATTAATTAACATCTGAAATGGCAACTAAATAAACATAGCTCGTTGTATACTAGCGCAAATAAAAATGATTTTCTAAATTCAAATTGAGTGCATATCGATATTGTTTGTCTGGATTTTTTTAATATAATGTATATTATATTTTTGTATATGGATTCACAGAGAGGTCGAACCCTTGAGCTAGCAGGGACAAATAGTTTTGGTACATGCCACCTGTGCATAGTAGCCAACCAAAATTCCCACGGAAAATAAAAAAAAAAATACGACTTATTAAAAATTCCCACGTTGGAATTATGGTTGATTTAATTCCCACAGCACATGAAAATTACCACAAAAATTCCCATAGCACATGAAAATTACCACGAAATTCCCACAGTCATACAAAATTACAACAAAAATACCACAGAAAGTAAAATTAACTCAAAAAATACCAGATAAATTTATAAATACCAAGAAATTTCTTAAACTAATTAAATATGAACATAAAAATCACATGGGAATTAAAAACCACTAAGAAAATTAATGCATACATTTAAAATTGATCACAATATTAATAAAAATCCAACTAAAAAACTTAAATAAATTTAGGGCCTGGAAAGAGTGTTATTATTTGCAAATGGTAAATTAATTGTAAAATATAATATAAAGCTAATCAATTTCTTTTAAATAATTTTATTTAAAATATTTATTTAATTTTTTTTTGGAATCTCTTCCCTAATAATCATCGTCAACTGCGTTAGATGTATCGATTTCCATAATTAAGCGATGCAGTTCACTATTTGTCAACTCGACAATGCTGTCGGAATTATCTTTCCCACAGCCACTAAATGTTCCCACAAATGGGAAATTTCCCACGGAACTGGAAACTATGCACCAGTGCCTATGTAACAAAAACCTCTACTAGCACTGGCAACAATCCAGTGGCTGAACCCCGTGATCCGTAACAAAATGGCGCCCAACGAGACACCAGTGCACGAAGCAAGAGCGTTATACTTATGGCTAGACAAAAGCATAAGTAAACACACATGTTAAGATAAGTAAACAATTTGAACAAATTTTAAAAATACACTTTTGGGATTAATACATTTTCGGAAAACACTCACATTGCCGCATCCCTTGCATTAACTAAATGTTGATGATGGTTGTGCGGCATGGTGGATGTGCTTTACGTTAATATAACTGTGAGGAATAAATGCGATGCTCTGCGTCTCACCGAGCTGATAAATTTTCGGCTGTGCATTGTGCAGACATTCGTGTTTTCTGACATCTTCTCTACGCACATGCATCGTAGGTTCAATGTGAATTCACCATGCATCTCACAATTTGACACTAAGAAGTGGTGATTCTGCTGTTGAACTTTTATTGAACTAATCTTCATGTAATTTCAGTCTCATTAACGCAATGTTGATGATTGTTGCAAATTAATATATTAATAATTTTCTTGATATACCCTTATAATTTTTTTTTATGAACAATTTTCGAGCGCAAATAGGAGAGAACCTATCTTTGCTCTCTTATATCTACATTTTTTTGTGCTAATATATGGATGTTAAACGACCTATTACAAGATCTCAAACAAGAAAATTAGACGAAAGTGGATCAAGTACTCCGTGTCCTGGGAGCAATACGTCTCTGAATTCTTTATTGGATTTTCACGGATTCCAAAATTCGGAATCTTCACAGTTAATGAACTTTGACATTGAGGGTGGAGTACATGACAATATTTTAAACGATTTGACAGTGAGAGAACGATTAGAAATGGATCAAGCTGAAGGCGAGGAGGGTGCTGTTGGACCCGATTCCAATGCAGGGTAAGCAAATATTTCCAATGTTGTTAGTCAATACATCAACCAAGAGATGCAACTCTTGGAAGATCGGTTGTTGTTTAGACTTAATACATCAATCTCCCAACTATTAGAGGTGCATCGACCTTCCATACCTCCACATTTCTTCTATCTTTGCTTGACGCTCCGCCTAGTAGAAGTGGGTCGAGTCGTAACAATCAACGTAATACACGTCGAAGTGCCAATCAAATTCCTCAGGAACGACAACCTACCGAATCGGGGACCGGGAGAGTAGGTAATCAGGAAAGCAATGCTAGGTCTATATCCGACCTCATTTTACAAAACCAGTCTGACCGTTCTTCTAATGCCCTTGAAGACCAGCTGCGGCGTGTCACGATCAATCAAAATACACGGCCCAGCAACCGCCGTTTAGAAATGCACCGTTGGAACGTGCAATTTTCTGGGGATGGTACTGGGTTGGAGGTAGACGAATTTCTATCAAGAATTGAGCATATTACAGTCACACAAGGTTACTCTTTCGAAGAGGTCTCTCGAAACATTTATATTCTGTTGAAAAGTCTTGCAGCATCCTGGTATTTTAGATGGTCTGCCAAGAACCCAAATGCTTCATGAAGCTATTTGAAAAAACAGTTTGAAGATGACTTCAGGACCACAGAAACTGACTGCGACGTAGAACATCAGTTTATTAACCGTATACAAAAGCCTGGGAAACGTTTGACCAGTTTTATCATGTGATTACTGGTCTTAACTCAAAACTGCGAAACGAAAAGTCCGACGTAGACTTAATTGAAATTTTAAAACGAAATGTGGTACCGAAAATGACCGTGTTTATTTACAATTCTAAAAGTAGGAATCTATCTGAATTTTTAATAGAATGCCGCAAAGCAGAGCGAGAGTTGGCCAAGCTAGAAAATTACAATAATAGAGCGAGGTTTAAGGGAAACATTTCTGAAATGGACTTAATTGATGAATTATTGTTACCAAATCAGAGTCCTAGTCTAACGGTAGATGAATAGGGGGAAACCGTCCTAGATAGTACAAACCGGACGGAACTGGATCATTCCAAACTCACCTGCTTTGACTGCAGAAAGATTGGGATAACGCCATCAATTGCACTGAAAAATCAAATAGATTGTTTTGTTATAAGTGTGGTGAAAACAATTGTGTAATATCCAATTGCCCCAAGTGCTCTTTAAAAAACCGTCGACAGGGTTGGTACGCCGGGAAATCCAGCTCTTAGGTCCAAATCCCGGACATTCACACTTACAATATCGACACGAAAGACATGCCTAGTCCAGACTGTGACGGGATTCCAAAAGAATTGCAAGAAAATGTCCATGAGAAATGGCTTAAATATCAACGGGTTAAAGAACAAATAATCATGTGTCCGGGTGATACAAGACAATCATTACCATCTAACCGAATACTCAAAACCAGACAGCGTCATCGAAACTTAAAATCAGAATATCGACGTATAGAAAGTGCGATCATGCCAGGATAGTGCCAAAGAAACTGTTAGAGACTTAAGACCATTTGCCTAGGTTTGGTTATGGGATGAGACCGTCAAAGGGCTATTGGACAGTGGCGCCACCATCAGTGTATTGGGATCAGGGGCATTGGAACTTAAAAAAAATTGGTAAAAATGTTCGTCCTTTGCGTTCTTCCCTTAAAACCGCTGGCGGTGATACCATGCCAATAGTGGGAAAACTTGAAACAACTATTACGTACCGTGGGCAATCTAAACCTCTCACGTTATATATAGCCCCCGCACTGTGCCAGCAACTGTATTTAGGATTTGACTTCTGGGTTTTGTTTGGTTTAGATAGGTTTATATTATCAGAGATTCATCATATACCAAATTCGAATGACCCGAATGCAAATGATTTAACAGACGAACAGACATATATCCTTTACCAAGTAAAAGAGATGTTTCCGTCCTTTTTGAAATTAGGGTTCGGTCGAACACATTTATTAGAACACGAAATAGACACTGGAGACGTAAAGCCTCTTAAACGTAGACATTATCCTATCTCTCCTGCTAAGGAGACGCTACTCTTTTCTGAGCTGGAATTGATGTCGAAACTTGGGGTGATTGAAAACAGTAGTGGTCCGTGGTCATCACCTGTAGCCACAGTCATAAAATCTGGCAAAACTAGGATGTGTTTGGACTGCAGAGATGTAAATAAGGTGACGACAAAGGATGCTTATCCGATCCCTAATATTGAGGGCCTACTTATGAGACTGTCCGACACAAAGTTCATATCCGCGCTAGACTTAAAAGATACGTTCTGGCAAATCCCTTTGTCAAAGTCTAGTAAGGAAAAAACAGCCTATACGGTAGCGGGCAAACCTTTGTATCAATTTACGGCCATGCCTTTCGGGCTTTGCAACGCTCCGCAGACCATGATGAGACTAATGGACCTGGTAATTCCAGCCGAGTTGAGAGTAAGGGTTTTCGTCTATTTAGACGACTAGTTCTTTCGAAGAGCACCTGGCGCTTTCAATTTACAAAAAATCTAGGTTTGTCATGAAACAAGTAAATTACTTGGGATTTGTAATCGGTGAAGGAGGGATAAAAACCACGGATGAAAAAGTAGAAGCCATTAAAAACTTTACAATACCCCGGAACCCAAGGAAAATGCGAAAATTCTTAGTAATGGCCAACTACTACCGAAAATTCGTTTGTGATGTTTTTCTACCATCTCCTCTCCGCTTTCAGACTTGACAGAACCGAAAATTCGAGGTTAGTGATGAGGCACTGAAGGCATTCGACCAAGTTAAGTACGGGAGGAGCTGATCGACCAATTTATTTCTATTCGCAAAAATTAAACAAGGCACAGAAAAACTATTCTGTAACGGAGCTAGAGTGTCAGTGTGTGCAGTAAAAAAGTTCAGACCATATGTTGAAATGCTTCCTTTCCAAATCATCACCGACCACTCAAGCCTGCGGTGGTTGATGAATCAGAGAGATCTCTCAGGTCGGTTAGCTCGATGGAGCTTATCACTGGCTGGATATGATTTTGAAATCGAGCATAGACGAGGTTCGGAACACATTATACCAGACGCTCTCTCTCGCTCGTTTACTGAAGATATTGCCTCTGTGTGACAGAAATCGACATGGACTCCCCAGAATTTGACTGTGAGTACTACAAAGACTTGATCAATAATATCGTAATCAACCAAGATAAATTGCCAGATCTAAAAGTTTCGGCGAAATATGTATATAAAAAGTTAAGTTTTGACACTGGTCTTCCGAATCAAGATACGCTGGTGTGGAAGTTATGGGTTCAGCCCTGTCTTACCCAGAATCTGATTCGCTCCGCTCACGATCCAACACAAACCTCTCATGGGGGAATAGCAAAAACGTTGTATACCTTACGCGAAAAGTATTATTGGCCACACATATCATCTGAAGTGAGGGCATATGTTGGTTTCTGGGATACCTGTAAATCTATGAAAGCGCCTAATTTTATAACAAGGCCTCCTATGGGTGCGCAGTCTATCATCGAAAAACACTTGCAAACATTTTAATAGGACCATATTCCAGGTCGAAGCTGGGTAACACTTTTCTTTTTATCGGCCATTAGATCATACATCAAAAACGATCACAGTACCTGGGATGAGCATGTGCCTTCAATAAGTCTTGCTTTGTGTTGTTATGTACATTCCGCTACGGCTATGTCCCCATATTAAGCTTTGTTCGGCCAACACATGATTAGACATGGATCTGCATACCCTTTGCTTAGAAATTTACTCGCCGTCAACGAGGACGAGATAGAATTCGTCCCGCCTGCGGACCATAGAAAACTCATTGACCAAACAATTCTCGAAAATTTAGCAAAAGCCCATAAAAATAGTGAAAAGCAATATAACTTGCGCAGTCGCACCGTTCTGCCGGGACAGGAAGTATTCCGTCGAAACTTCCAGTTGAGTGATTTCGGTAAAATGTTCAACGCAAAGCTTCCACGCAAAAGACTTACGCCAGTAGATTATGCCCGGCTAGAGTACGAGTCGTGGGTCGAAGCCACACATTGACACCAGTGACCATCTTAACTTCCAAAACATTTCCTTGCACTGGTTTGGGAAATGTCTTGTGGTGTTGGAGTTGCTTAGTGGGAGATGCATTAGGTAGTTAACATTTTAAATATCGCACATAACACTTAACAATTTTTTTTTCTTTTTGAACACCCCCTAATGACATAGAACTATAATTTGACAATTTGCACTGGCAAATTTTGGTTCAATGGTTGTCAACTCGAGATGATTGTTTTTTCTGTTGACAACGAGACCAGACGTCTGATTGCGATTTAAGTAAACGCACAACCGCTGAGGCGTGCTCGCTGAGTCTCTGGATCACACAGCGCAGTATAATTAAAAGTATATACATCCATTCGAATCCGAACGCTAGGAGCGCATCGTCGCCACGAATGCGTGCTAACCAAGCGCACGTCACCGCTCAGCGTTTTCGTTGCTTTTGGATCGTAGCCACAGCAAAGGCTTGATGAATCTGTGTGCATCCGAAAGTGTAGCATCAAAAGACGCGCCGTCGCCACGACCGCGTGCTCAGCAAGCGTACATCACAGCTGAAGCGCTTTCCGGACTGGTCAAATCCGTTTTAATCCGACCACATGTAACAGAGGCGCCGTCGCCACAACCGTTGGTTGCTGTCGCAGTGCTATGACTGCACGCCGCACTTCGACAACGTATGCGCAGATCCAGCGCACCTTAATTGCCATACAAGATCATACTTCGGTTCGTGGCTCGCTGGCATAGCACTTCACCAACACGCGGCACAGTGCCAAAACAGATAGACAACATATCGTCGGACGAGTTACATTGTCACCACATCTCAATCACAGACGTCGCAATCGCTGGCAACAAGCAGGTGTACAAGGCCCTGCAATGCTGAATTATGTTACAGCAGCATCATTTGTGAACAAGCACCGACGATCGACGCACATGATGTTGGCAACATGTTTAGCGAGTGCACATATTGAATCGAATTTAAAATAATCATACATTTTCTTTTTCAGCTTACTGTTTAAGAAACATGTATATTTGAATTACCTATATTAAGTATTTACATATGCTTTTGTAAGCAAACCTCACAATCCAGGGAAACAAAAATATTTTTTTTGTCATCACCCTACACAGCTCGTCGTCAATTGTGGTAGATTAACAAAAGATAACAACATGCTCCTGCGAAATTGAGCGCTCAACTTCGGATACAGCAGATTGTCAGAGATCAGAATTGTAATGATATTTTAAAGGATCGACATCCTTTACAGGATCATATAAAGTTAATCGAAATTATTGAATAAATTGATGACGAGGATTTGGCGGGCCGTCGCATTGGCAAATGAGTATTTGGTGTTGTAATTTTGATATCCGTCTGCGATTTTCGTATGTTGCGAAACATGATTGGTGAGTTTGCGAACTTATAGTAATTACACAAAATATTGTGAATTAGTATATAGTATAGCATTAAGATTATAATGAATAAAATAATTATCATGTTACCCTTTATCGTAATTATGACGAGTCTGTTATTTAAATTAGATATGGTTTGTGGAACGCAGCTATAGCTAGTGTCTGGGTTACTTGAGTCACTATCCGGACATGTCAGGGGCCATCAAATATGGTTGTATGATGGTCATGGACCAATGATCGATTGGTATATGGGTGGGCAAACCAAAGATATTAATTAACATCTGAAATGGCAACTAAATAAACATAGCTCGTTGTATACTAGCGCAAATAAAAATGATTTTCTAAATTCAAATTGATTCACATGGATTCACAGAGAGGTCGAACCCTTGAGCTAGCAGGGACAAATAGTTTTGGTACATGCCACCTGTGCATAGTAGCCAACCAAAATTCCCACGGAAAATAAAAAAAAAAATACGACTTATTAAAAATTCCCACGTTGGAATTATGGTTGATTTAATTCCCACAGCACATGAAAATTACCACAAAAATTCCCATAGCACATGAAAATTACCACGAAATTCCCACAGTCATACAAAATTACAACAAAAATACCACAGAAAGTAAAATTCACTCAAAAAATACCAGATAAATTTATAAATACCAAGAAATTTCTTAAACTAATTAAATATGAACATAAAAATCACATGGGAATTAAAAACCACTAAGAAAATTAATGCATACATTTAAAATTGATCACAATATTAATAAAAATCCAACTAAAAAACTTAAATAAATTTAGGGCCTGGAAAGAGTGTTATTATTTGCAAATGGTAAATTAATTGTAAAATATAATATAAAGCTAATCAATTTCTATTAAATAATTTTATTTAAAATATTTATTTAATTTTTTTTTGGAATCTCTTCTCTAATAATCATCGTCAACTGCGTTAGATGTATCGATTTCCATAATTAAGCGATGCAGTTCACTATTTGTCAACTCGACAATGCTGTCGGAATTATCTTTCCCACAGCCACTAAATGTTCCCACAAATGGGAAATTTCCCACGGAACTGGAAACTATGCACCAGTGCCTATGTAACAAAAACCTCTACTAGCACTGGCAACAATCCAGTGGCTGAACCCCGTGATCCGTAACAAAATGGCGCCCAACGGGACACCAGTGCACGAAGCAAGAGCGTTATACTTATGACTAGACAAAAGCATAAGTAAACACACATGTTAAGATAAGTAAACAATTTGAACAAATTTTTAAAATACACTTTTGGGATTAATACATTTTCGGAAAACACTCACATTGCCGCATCCCTTGCATTAACTAAATGTTGAGGATGGTTGTGCGGCATGGTGGATGTGCTTTACGTTAATATAACTGTGAGGAATAAATGCGATGCTCTGCGTCTCACCGAGCTGATAAATTTTCGGCTGTGCATTGTGCAGACATTCGTGTTTTCTGACATCTTCTCTACGCACATGCATCGTAGGTTCAATGTGAATTCACCATTAATCTCACAATTTGACACTAAGAAGTGGTGATTCTGCTGTTGAACTTTTATTGAACTAATCTTCATGTAATTTCAGTCTCATTAACGCAATGTTGATGATTGTTGCAAATTAATATATTAATAATTTTTTTGATATACCCTTATAATTTTTTTTTATGAACAATTTTCGAGCGCAAATAGGAGAGAACCTATCTTTGCTCTCTTATATCTACATTTTTTTGTGCTAATATATGGATGTTAAACGACCTATTACAAGATCTCAAACAAGAAAATTAGACGAAAGTGGATCAAGTACTCCGTGTCCTGGGAGCAATACGTCTTTGAATTCTTTATTGGATTTTCACGGATTCCAAAATTCGGAATCTTCACAGTTAATGAACTTTGACATTGAGGGTGGAGTACATGACAATATTTTAAACGATTTGACAGTGAGAGAACGAATAGAAATGGATCAAGCTGAAGGCGAGGAGGGTGCTGTTGGACCCGATTCCAATGCAGGGTAAGCAAATATTTCCAATGTTGTTAGTCAATACATCAACCAAGAGATGCAACTCTTGGAAGATCGGTTGTTGTTTAGACTTAATACATCAATCTCCCAACTATTAGAGGTGCATCGACCTTCCATACCTCCACATTTCTTCTATCTTTGCTTGACGCTCCGCCTAGTAGAAGTGGGTCGAGTCGTAACAATCAACGTAATACACGTCGAAGTGCCAATCAAATTCCTCAGGAACGACAACCTACCGAATCGGGGACCGGGAGAGTAGGTAATCAGGAAAGCAATGCTAGGTCTATATCCGACCTCATTTTACAAAACCAGTCTGACCGTTCTTCTAATGCCCTTGAAGACCAGCTGCGGCGTGTCACGATCAATCAAAATACACGGCCCAGCAACCGCCGTTTAGAAATGCACCGTTGGAACGTGCAATTTTCTGGGGATGGTACTGGGTTGGAGGTAGACGAATTTCTATCAAGAATTGAGCATATTACAGTCACACAAGGTTACTCTTTCGAAGAGGTCTCTCGAAACATTTATATTCTGTTGAAAAGTCTTGCAGCATCCTGGTATTTTAGATGGTCTGCCAAGAACCCAAATGCTTCATGAAGCTATTTGAAAAAACAGTTTGAAGATGACTTCAGGACCACAGAAACTGACTGCGACGTAGAACATCAGTTTATTAACCGTATACAAAAGCCTGGGAAACGTTTGACCAGTTTTATCATGTGATTACTGGTCTTAACTCAAAACTGCGAAACGAAAAGTCCGACGTAGACTTAATTGAAATTTTAAAACGAAATGTGGTACCGAAAATGACCGTGTTTATTTACAATTCTAAAAGTAGGAATCTATCTGAATTTTTAATAGAATGCCGCAAAGCAGAGCGAGAGTTGGCCAAGCTAGAAAATTACAATAATAGAGCGAGGTTTAAGGGAAACATTTCTGAAATGGACTTAATTGATGAATTATTGTTACCAAATCAGAGTCCTAGTCTAACGGTAGATGAATAGGGGGAAACCGTCCTAGATAGTACAAACCGGACGGAACTGGATCATTCCAAACTCACCTGCTTTGACTGCAGAAAGATTGGGATAACGCCATCAATTGCACTGAAAAATCAAATAGATTGTTTTGTTATAAGTGTGGTGAAAACAATTGTGTAATATCCAATTGCCCCAAGTGCTCTTTAAAAAACCGTCGACAGGGTTGGTACGCCGGGAAATCCAGCTCTTAGGTCCAAATCCCGGACATTCACACTTACAATATCGACACGAAAGACATGCCTAGTCCAGACTGTGACGGGATTCCAAAAGAATTGCAAGAAAATGTCCATGAGAAATGGCTTAAATATCAACGGGTTAAAGAACAAATAATCATGTGTCCGGGTGATACAAAACAATCATTACCATCTAACCGAATACTCAAAACCAGACAGCGTCATCGAAACTTAAAATCAGAATATCGACGTATAGAAAGTGCGATCATGCCAGGATAGTGCCAAAGAAACTGTTAGAGACTTAAGACCATTTGCCTAGGTTTGGTTATGGGATGAGACCGTCAAAGGGCTATTGGACAGTGGCGCCACCATCAGTGTATTGGGATCAGGGGCATTGGAACTTAAAAAAAATTGGTAAAAATGTCCGTCCTTTGCGTTCTTCCCTTAAAACCGCTGGCGGTGATACCATGCCAATAGTGGGAAAACTTGAAACAACTATTACGTACCGTGGGCAATCTAAACCTCTCACGTTATATATAGCCCCCGCACTGTGCCAGCAACTGTATTTAGGATTTGACATCTGGGTTTTGTTTGGTTTAGATAGGTTTATATTATCAGAGATTCATCATATACCAAATTCGAATGACCCGAATGCAAATGATTTAACAGACGAACAGACATATATCCTATACCAAGTAAAAGAGATGTTTCCGTCCTTTTTGAAATTAGGGTTCGGTCGAACACATTTATTAGAACACGAAATAGACACTGGAGACGTAAAGCCTCTTAAACGTAGACATTATCCTATCTCTCCTGCTAAGGAGACGCTACTCTTTTCTGAGCTGGAATTGATGTCGAAACTTGGGGTGATTGAAAATAGTAGTGGACCGTGGTCATCACCTGTAGCCACAGTCATAAAACCTGGCAAAACTAGGATGTGTTTGGACTGCAGAGATGTAAATAAGGTGACGACAAAGGATGCTTATCCGATCCCTAATATTGAGGGCCTACTTATGTTCATATCCGCGCTAGACTTAAAAGATACGTTCTGGCAAATCCCTTTGTCAAAGTCTAGTAAGGAAAAAACAGCCTATACGGTAGCGGGCAAACCTTTGTATCAATTTACGGCCATGCCTTTCGGGCTTTGCAACGCTCCGCAGACCATGATGAGACTAATGGACCTGGTAATTCCAGCCGAGTTGAGAGTAAGGGTTTTCGTCTATTTAGACGACTAGTTAGTATTTTCAGAGTCTTTCGAAGAGCACCTGGAGCTTTCAATTTAGAAAAAAATCTAGGTTTGTCATGAAACAAGTAAATTACTTGGGATTGTAATCGGTGAAGGAGGGATAAAAACCACGGATGAAAAAGTAGAAGCCATTAAAAACTTTACAATACCCCGGAACCCAAGGAAAATGCGAAAATTCTTAGTAATGGCCAACTACTACCGAAAATTCGTTCGTGATGTTTTTCTACCATCTCCTCTCCGCTTTCAGACTTGACAGAACCGAAAATTCGAGGTTAGTGATGAGGCACTGTAGGCATTCGACCAAGTTAAGTACGGGAGGAGCTGATCGACCAATTTATTTCTATTCGCAAAAATTAAACAAGGCACAGAAAAACTATTCTGTAACGGAGCTAGAGTGTCAGTGTGTGCAGTAAAAAAGTTCAGACCATATGTTAAAATGCTTCCTTTCCAAATCATCACCGACCACTCAAGCCTGCGGTGGTTGATGAATCAGAGAGATCTCTCAGGTCGGTTAGCTCGATGGAGCTTATCACTGGCTGGATATGATTTTGAAATCGAGCATAGACGAGGTTCGGAACACATTATACCAGACGCTCTCTCTCGCTCGTTTACTGAAGATATTGCCTCTGTGTGACAGAAGTCGACATGGACTCCCCAGAATTTGACTGTGAGTACTACAAAGACTTGATCAATAATATCGTAATCAACCAAGATAAATTGCCAGATCTAAAAGTTTCGGCGAAATATGTATATAAAAAGTTAAGTTTTGACACTGGTCTTCCGAATCAAGATACGCTGGTGTGGAAGTTATGGGTTCAGCCCTGTCTTACCCAGAATCTGATTCGCTCCGCTCACGATCCAACACAAGCCTCTCATGGGGGAATAGCAAAAACGTTGTATACCTTACGCGAAAAGTATTATTGGCCACACATATCATCTGAAGTGAGGGCATATGTTGGTTTCTGGGATACCTGTAAATCTATGAAAGCGCCTAATTTTATAACAAGGCCTCCTATGGGTGCGCAGTCTATCATCGAAAAACACTTGCAAACATTTTACTAGGACCATATTCCAGGTCGAAGCTGGGTAACACTTTTCTTTTCATTCAAATTTTATCGGCCATTAGATCATACATCAAAAACGATCACAGTACCTGGGATGAGCATGTGCCTTCAATAAGTCTTGCTTTGTGTTGTTATGTACATTCCGCTACGGCTATGTCCCCATATTAAGCTTTGTTCGGCCAACACATGATTAGACATGGATCTGCATACCCTTTGCTTAGAAATTTACTCGCCGTCAACGAGGACGAGATAGAATTCGTCCCGCCTGCGGACCATAGAAAACTCATTGACCAAACAATTCTCGAAAATTTGGCAAAAGCCCATAAAAATAGTGAAAAGCAATATAACTTGCGCAGTCGCACCGTTCTGCCGGGACAGGAAGTATTCCGTCGAAACTTCCAGTTGAGTGATTTCGGTAAAATGTTCAACGCAAAGCTTCCACGCAAAAGACTTACGCCAGTAGATTATGCCCGGCTAGAGTACGAGTCGTGGGTCGAAGCCACACATTGACACCAGTGACCATCTTAACTTCCAAAACATTTCCTTGCACTGGTTTGGGAAATGTCTTGTGGTGTTGGAGTTGCTTAGTGGGAGATGCATTAGGTAGTAAACATTTTAAATATCGCACATAACACTTAACAATTTTTTTTTCTTTTTGAACACCCCCTAATGACATAGAACTATAATTTGACAATTTGCACTGGCAAATTTTGGTTCAATGGTTGTCAACTCGAGATGATTGTTTTTTCTGTTGACAACGAGACCAGACGTCTGATTGCGATTTAAGTAAACGCACAACCGCTGAGGCGTGCTCGCTGAGTCTCTGGATCACACAGCGCAGTATAATTAAAAGTATATACATCCATTCGAATCCGAACGCTAGGAGCGCATCGTCGCCACGAATGCGTGCTAACCAAGCGCACGTCACCGCTCAGCGTTTTCGTTGCTTTTGGATCGTAGCCACAGCAAAGGCTGGATGAATCTGTGTGCATCCGAAAGTGTAGCATCAAAAGACGCGCCGTCGCCACGACCGCGTGCTCAGCAAGCGTACATCACAGCTGAAGCGCTTTCCGGACTGGTCAAATCCGTTTTAATCCGACCACATGTAACAGAGGCGCCGTCGCCACAACCGTTGGTTGCTGTCGCAGTGCTATGACTGCACGCCGCACTTCGACAACGTATGCGCAGATCCAGCGCACCTTAATTGCCATACAAGATCATACTTCGGTTCGTGGCTCGCTGGCATAGCACTTCAGCAACACGCGGCACAGTGCCAAAACAGATAGACAACATATCGTCGGACGAGTTACATTGTCACCACATCTCAATCACAGACGTCGCAATCGCTGCCAACAAGCAGGTGTACAAGGCCCTGCAATGCTGAATTATGTTACAGCAGCATCATTTGTGAACAAGCACCGACGATCGACGCACATGATGTTGGCAACATGTTTAGCGAGTGCACGTATTGAATCGAATTTAAAATAATCATTAATTTTCTTTTTCAGCTTACTGTTTAAGAAACATGTATATTTGAATTACCTATATTAAGTATTTACATATGCTTTTGTAAGCAAACCTCACAATCCAGGGAAACAAAAATATTTTTTTTGTCATCACCCTACACAGCTCGTCGTCAATTGTGGTAGATTAACAAAAGATAACAACATGCTCCTGCGAAATTGAGCGCTCAACTTCGGATACAGCAGATTGTCAGAGATCAGAATTGTAATGATATTTTAAAGCATCGACATCCTTTACAGGATCAAATAAAGTTAATCGAAATTATTGAATAAATTGATGACGAGGATTTGGCGGGCCGTCGCATTGGCAAATGAGTATTTGGTGTTGTAATTTTGATATCCGTCTGCGATTTTCGTATGTTGCGAAACATGATTGGTGAGTTTGCGAACTTATAGTAATTACACAAAATATTGTGAATTAGTATATAGTATAGCATTAAGATTATAATGAATAAAATAATTATCATGTTACCCTTTATCGTAATTATGACGAGTCTGTTATTTAAATTAGATATGGTTTGTGGAACGCAGTTATAGCTAGTGTCTGGGTTACTTGAGTCACTATCCGGACATGTCAGGGGCCATCAAATATGGTTGTATGATGGTCATGGACCAATGATCGATTGGTATATGGGTGGGCAAACCAAAGATATTAATTAACATCTGAAATGGCAACTAAATAAACATAGCTCGTTGTATACTAGCGCAAATAAAAATGATTTTCTAAATTCAAATTGAGTGCATATCGATATTGTTTGTCTGGATTTTTTTAATATAATGTATATTATATTTTTGTATATGGATTCACAGAGAGGTCGAACCCTTGAGCTAGCAGGGACAAATAGTTTTGGTACATGCCACCTGTGCATAGTAGCCAACCAAAATTCCCACGGAAAATAAAAAAAAAATACGACTTATTAAAAATTCCCACGTTGGAATTATGGTTGATTTAATTCTCACAGCACATGAAAATTACCACAAAAATTCCCATAGCACATGAAAATTACCACAAAATTCCCACAGTCATACAAAATTACAACAAAAATACCACAGAAAGTAAAATTAACTCAAAAAATACCAGATAAATTTATAAATACCAAGAAATTTCTTAAACTAATTAAATATGAACATAAAAATCACATGGGAATTAAAAACCACTAAGAAAATTAATGCATACATTTAAAATTGATCACAATATTAATAAAAATCCAACTAAAAAACTTAAATAAATTTAGGGCCTGGAAAGAGTGTTATTATTTGCAAATGGTAAATTAATTGTAAAATATAATATAAAGCTAATCAATTTCTTTTAAATAATTTTATTTAAAATATTTATTTAATTTTTTTTTTGAATCTCTTCCCTAATAATCATCGTCAACTGCGTTAGATGTATCGATTTCCATAATTAAGCGATGCAGTTCACTATTTGTCAACTCGAATATGCTGTCGGAATTATCTTTCCCACAGCCACTAAATGTTCCCACAAATGGGAAATTTCCCACGGAACTGGAAACTATGCACCAGTGCCAATGTAACAAAAACCTCTACTTGCACTGGCAACAATCCAGTGGCTGAACCCCGTGATCCGTAACAAAATGGCGCCCAACGGGACACCAGTGCACGAAGCAAGAGCGTTATACTTATGGCTAGACAAAAGCATAAGTAAACACACATGTTAAGATAAGTAAACAATTTGAACAAATTTTAAAAATACACTTTTGGGATTAATACATTTTCGGAAAACACTCACATTGCCGCATCCCTTGCATTAACTAAATGTTGATGATGGTTGTGCGGCATGGTGGATGTGCTTTACGTTAATATAACTGTGAGGAATAAATGCGATGCTCTGCGTCTCACCGAGCTGATAAATTTTCGGCTGTGCATTGTGCAGACATTCGTGTTTTCTGACATCTTCTCTACGCACATGCATCGTAGGTTCAATGTGAATTCACCATGCATCTCACAATTTGACACTAAGAAGTGGTGATTCTGCTGTTGAACTTTTATTGAACTAATCTTCATGTAATTTCAGTCTCATTAACGCAATGTTGATGATTGTTGCAAATTAATATATTAATAATTTTCTTGATATACCCTTATAATTTTTTTTTATGAACAATTTTCGAGCGCAAATAGGAGAGAACCTATCTTTGCTCTCTTATATCTACATTTTTTTGTGCTAATATATGGATGTTAAACGACCTATTACAAGATCTCAAACAAGAAAATTAGACGAAAGTGGATCAAGTACTCCGTGTCCTGGGAGCAATACGTCTCTGAATTCTTTATTGGATTTTCACGGATTCCAAAATTCGGAATCTTCACAGTATATGAACTTTGACATTGAGGGTGGAGTACATGACAATATTTTAAACGATTTGACAGTGAGAGAACGATTAGAAATGGATCAAGCTGAAGGCGAGGAGGGTGCTGTTGGACCCGATTCCAATGCAGGGTAAGCAAATATTTCCAATGTTGTTAGTCAATACATCAACCAAGAGATGCAACTCTTGGAAGATCGGTTGTTGTTTAGACTTAATACATCAATCTCCCAACTATTAGAGGTGCATCGACCTTCCATACCTCCACATTTCTTCCATCTTTGCTTGACGCTCCGCCTAGTAGAAGTTGGTCGAGTCGTAACAATCAACGTAATACACGTCGAAGTGCCAATCAAATTCCTCAGGAACGACAACCTACCGAATCGGGGACCGGGAGAGTAGGTAATCAGGAAAGCAATGCTAGGTCTATATCCGACCTCATTTTACAAAACCAGTCTGACCGTTCTTCTAATGCCCTTGAAGACCAGCTGCCGCGTGTCACGATCAATCAAAATACACGGCCCAGCAACCGCCGTTTAGAAATGCACCGTTGGAACGTGCAATTTTCTGGGGATGGTACTGGGTTGGAGGTAGACGAATTTCTATCAAGAATTGAGCATATTACAGTCACACAAGGTTACTCTTTCGAAGAGGTCTCTCGAAACATTTATATTCTGTTGAAAAGTCTTGCAGCATCCTGGTATTTTAGATGGTCTGCCAAGAACCCAAATGCTTCATGAAGCTATTTGAAAAAACAGTTTGAAGATGACTTCAGGACCACAGAAACTGACTGCGACGTAGAACATCAGTTTATTAACCGTATACAAAAGCCTGGGAAACGTTTGACCAGTTTTATCATGTGATTACTGGTCTTAACTCAAAACTGCGAAACGAAAAGTCCGACGTAGACTTAATTGAAATTTTAAAACGAAATGTGGTACCGAAAATGACCGTGTTTATTTACAATTCTAAAAGTAGGAATCTATCTGAATTTTTAATAGAATGCCGCAAAGCAGAGCGAGAGTTGGCCAAGCTAGAAAATTACAATAATAGAGCGAGGTTTAAGGGAAACATTTCTGAAATGGACTTAATTGATGAATTATTGTTCCCAAATCAGAGTCCTAGTCTAACGGTAGATGAATAGGGGGAAACCGTCCTAGATAGTACAAACCGGACGGAACTGGATCATTCCAAACTCACCTGCTTTGACTGCAGAAAGATTGGGATAACGCCATCAATTGCACTGAAAAATCAAATAGATTGTTTTGTAATAAGTGTGGTGAAAACAATTGTGTAATATCCAATTGCCCCAAGTGCTCTTTAAAAAACCGTCGACAGGGTTGGTACGCCGGGAAATCCAGCTCTTAGGTCCAAATCCCGGACATTCACACTTACAATATCGACACGAAAGACATGCCTAGTCCAGACTGTGACGGGATTCCAAAAGAATTGCAAGAAAATGTCCATGAGAAATGGCTTAAATATCAACGGGTTAAAGAACAAATAATCATGTGTCCGGGTGATACAAAACAATCATTACTCAAAACCAGACAGCGTCATCGAAACTTAAAATCAGAATATCGACGTATAGAAAGTGCGATCATGCCAGGATAGTGCCAAAGAAACTGTTAGAGGGGCGTTGGAACTTAAAAAAAAATTGGTAAAAATGTCCGTCCTTTGCGTTCTTCCCTTAAAACCGCTGGCGGTGATACCATGCCAATAGTGGGAAAACTTGAAACAACTATTACGTACCGTGGGCAATCTAAACCTCTCACGTTATATATAGCCCCCGCACTGTGCCAGCAACTGTATTTAGGATTTGACTTCTGGGTTTTGTTTGGTTTAGATAGGTTTATATTATCAGAGATTCATCATATACCAAATTCGAATGACCCGAATGCAAATGATTTAACAGACGAACAGACATATATCCTATACCAAGTAAAAGAGATGTTTCCGTCCTTTTTGAAATTAGGGTTCGGTCGAACACATTTATTAGAACACGAAATAGACACTGGAGACGTAAAGCCTCTTAAACGTAGACATTATCCTATCTCTCCTGCTAAGGAGACGCTACTCTTTTCTGAGCTGGAATTGATGTCGAAACTTGGGGTGATTGAAAACAGTAGTGGTCCGTGGTCATCACCTGTAGCCACAGTCATAAAATCTGGCAAAACTAGGATGTGTTTGGACTGCAGAGATGTAAATAAGGTGACGACAAAGGATGCTTATCCGATCCCTAATATTGAGGGCCTACTTATGAGACTGTCCGACACAAAGTTCATATCCGCGCTAGACTTAAAAGATACGTTCTGGCAAATCCCTTTGTCAAAGTCTAGTAAGGAAAAAACAGCCTATACGGTAGCGGGCAAACCTTTGTATCAATTTACGGCCATGCCTTTCGGGCTTTGCAACGCTCCGCAGACCATGATGAGACTAATGGACCTGGTAATTCCAGCCGAGTTGAGAGTAAGGGTTTTCGTCTATTTAGACGACTAGTTAGTATTTTCAGAGTCTTTCGAAGAGCACCTGGAGCTTTCAATTTAGAAAAAAATCTAGGTTTGTCATGAAACAAGTAAATTACTTGGGATTGTAATCGGTGAAGGAGGGATAAAAACCACGGATGAAAAAGTAGAAGCCATTAAAAACTTTACAATACCCCGGAACCCAAGGAAAATGCGAAAATTCTTAGTAATGGCCAACTACTACCGAAAATTCGTTCGTGATGTTTTTCTACCATCTCCTCTCCGCTTTCAGACTTGACAGAACCGAAAATTCGAGGTTAGTGATGAGGCACTGAAGGCATTCGACCAAGTTAAGTACGGGAGGAGCTGATCGACCAATTTATTTCTATTCGCAAAAATTAAACAAGGCACAGAAAAACTATTCTGTAACGGAGCTAGAGTGTCAGTGTGTGCAGTAAAAAAGTTCAGACCATATGTTAAAATGCTTCCTTTCCAAATCATCACCGACCACTCAAGCCTGCGGTGGTTGATGAATCAGAGAGATCTCTCAGGTCGGTTAGCTCGATGGAGCTTATCACTGGCTGGATATGATTTTGAAATCGAGCATAGACGAGGTTCGGAACACATTATACCAGACGCTCTCTCTCGCTCGTTTACTGAAGATATTGCCTCTGTGTGACAGAAGTCGACATGGACTCCCCAGAATTTGACTGTGAGTACTACAAAGACTTGATCTAAAAGTTTCGGCGAAATATGTATATAAAAAGTTAAGTTTTGACACTGGTCTTCCGAATCAAGATACGCTGGTGTGGAAGTTATGGGTTCAGCCCTGTCTTACCCAGAATCTGATTCGCTCCGCTCACGATCCAACACAAGCCTCTCATGGGGGAATAGCAAAAACGTTGTATACCTTACGCGAAAAGTATTATTGGCCACACATATCATCTGAAGTGAGGGCATATGTTGGTTTCTGGGATACCTGTAAATCTATGAAAGCGCCTAATTTTATAACAAGGCCTCCTATGGGTGCGCAGTCTATCATCGAAAAACACTTGCAAACATTTTACTAGGACCATATTCCAGGTCGAAGCTGGGTAACACTTTTCTTTTCATTCAAATTTTATCGGCCATTAGATCATACATCAAAAACGATCACAGTACCTGGGATGAGCATGTGCCTTCAATAAGTCTTGCTTTGTGTTGTTATGTACATTCCGCTACGGCTATGTCCCCATATTAAGCTTTGTTCGGCCAACACATGATTAGACATGGATCTGCATACCCTTTGCTTAGAAATTTACTCGCCGTCAACGAGGACGAGATAGAATTCGTCCCGCCTGCGGACCATAGAAAACTCATTGACCAAACAATTCTCGAAAATTTGGCAAAAGCCCATAAAAATAGTGAAAAGCAATATAACTTGCGCAGTCGCACCGTTCTGCCGGGACAGGAAGTATTCCGTCGAAACTTCCAGTTGAGTGATTTCGGTAAAATGTTCAACGCAAAGCTTCCACGCAAAAGACTTACGCCAGTAGATTATGCCCGGCTAGAGTACGAGTCGTGGGTCGAAGCCACACATTGACACCAGTGACCATCTTAACTTCCAAAACATTTCCTTGCACTGGTTTGGGAAATGTCTTGTGGTGTTGGAGTTGCTTAGTGGGAGATGCATTAGGTAGTAAACATTTTAAATATCGCACATAACACTTAACAATTTTTTTTTCTTTTTGAACACCCCCTAATGACATAGAACTATAATTTGACAATTTGCACTGGCAAATTTTGGTTCAATGGTTGTCAACTCGAGATGATTGTTTTTTCTGTTGACAACGAGACCAGACGTCTGATTGCGATTTAAGTAAACGCACAACCGCTGAGGCGTGCTCGCTGAGTCTCTGGATCACACAGCGCAGTATAATTAAAAGTATATACATCCATTCGAATCCGAACGCTAGGAGCGCATCGTCGCCACGAATGCGTGCTAACCAAGCGCACGTCACCGCTCAGCGTTTTCGTTGCTTTTGGATCGTAGCCACAGCAAAGGCTGGATGAATCTGTGTGCATCCGAAAGTGTAGCATCAAAAGACGTGCCGTCGCCACGACCGCGTGCTCAGCAAGCGTACATCACAGCTGAAGCGCTTTCCGGACTGGTCAAATCCGTTTTAATCCGACCACATGTAACAGAGGCGCCGTCGCCACAACCGTTGGTTGCTGTCGCAGTGCTATGACTGCACGCCGCACTTCGACAACGTATGCGCAGATCCAGCGCACCTTAATTGCCATACAAGATCATACTTCGGTTCGTGGCTCGCTGGCATAGCACTTCAGCAACACGCGGCACAGTGCCAAAACAGATAGACAACATATCGTCGGACGAGTTACATTGTCACCACATCTCAATCACAGACGTCGCAATCGCTGCCAACAAGCAGGTGTACAAGGCCCTGCAATGCTGAATTATGTTACAGCAGCATCATTTGTGAACAAGCACCGACGATCGACGCACATGATGTTGGCAACATGTTTAGCGAGTGCACGTATTGAATCGAATTTAAAATAATCATTAATTTTCTTTTTCAGCTTACTGTTTAAGAAACATGTATATTTGAATTACCTATATTAAGTATTTACATATGCTTTTGTAAGCAAACCTCACAATCCAGGGAAACAAAAATATTTTTTTTGTCATCACCCTACACAGCTCGTCGTCAATTGTGGTAGATTAACAAAAGATAACAACATGCTCCTGCGAAATTGAGCGCTCAACTTCGGATACAGCAGATTGTCAGAGATCAGAATTGTAATGATATTTTAAAGCATCGACATCCTTTACAGGATCAAATAAAGTTAATCGAAATTATTGAATAAATTGATGACGAGGATTTGGCGGGCCGTCGCATTGGCAATTGAGTATTTGGTGTTGTAATTTTGATATCCGTCTGCGATTTTCGTATGTTGCGAAACATGATTGGTGAGTTTGCGAACTTATAGTAATCAGGAAGATCAGCATATAAAACACATGAGTGCGAATAAGATGCAAATAGCATGTATCATACACGAAAATTGGAGAAGGTTCTCGAAGCTTGTCGAACCGAGTCAAAACGTATAGAACTGATGAGTGCAGTATATAAGGGCGCCGCATCTGAGGCAGTCGAGTGAAGCGGTCGAGTGCGTCTCGTGTGAGAACAATGTCAAGTTAAAAAGTGGTTGTTATAATATATAATTAGAAAAGTTGTTAGATAATGTGAATTAATAAATTTAATTGTTGTAATTTAAACCAGAGTGATTTTATTTGGTACACAATCCAGAGATACGAACTTGTAAAACAGTTTTCCGTAGACTGAATTTTCGTAACAATTGTTACGGATCACAGGGTTCAGCCACTGGATTGTTGCCAGTGGTGGTAGAGGTTTTTGTTACATAGGCACTGGTGGCATGTGCCAAAACTATTTGTCCCTGCTAGCTCAAGGGTTCGACCTCTCTGTGAATCCATATACAAACATATAATATACATTATATTAAAAAAATCAAGGCAAACAATATCGATTTGCACTCAATTTGAATTTAGAAAATCATTTTTATTTGCGCTAGTATACACCGAGCTATGTTTATTTAGTTTCCATTTCAGATGTTAATTAATGTCTTTGGTTTGCCCACCCATATACCAATCGATCATTGGTCCATGACCATCATACAACCATACGAAAAGAAAAATAAATTACGGATCAAAATGCAATAGCGCGGGAAAGTTGCGACACATCAATACAAGAATAACAAAAAAAAAAATTTTGAATCGTTCAATACCTTCAGGTCGTGCACAGAACTCTAAGATTTTGCATTCTCTGACCAAAAAAAAAAAACAACTGTACAAAAGTTTAAAATTATGTTGGGATGAATAGTAGGATTTGCGAGCCAATTTAAATTATTTTGAATGCATGAACATTTTCGTCGCAAACTTGAGTGTTTATTATTTGGCGTTTAGACGTTGCAAAGGGTTGAACTCTTCCGTCGAAATTTAATATGATAAAAAAAAGTACTCGAGCCATTGTCACTAGGCAGGACTTCACTTGCCCTTTATTTGGGTCACCTCAAGACCTAAATCTGTCGTGTTTACCGACATATTCTGATGTTATTCGTTGTTGTTTTCAAGTTAGATACAACATTGCAATAGCGTCGAATGCTCCTCGAAAAGATCAGTGCTTTTCTGATGTTGCTCAAAATGTTGCCAGCCAATTGAAAAATCTTTATGAAAAAGCATCAATTCCAAATATTATAAGAAACGAAAATCGTTCCAGAGAGACAATAATAAGCTTAATCTTAAAAAAGTATACGATGATTTTGTACATGAAGCGAACATCAAACTATTTGATATTGCAGCATGTAAATGTATCATGACACTTATATGTACTTGCAAAAAAACTTTTCGATGTCCAAACCCCATTTCAGTTGAATGTTTATGCCCGAAAGATAGAAAAGTTCCGGTGATTGAGAGGAAGTTTCTTAATGACCAAAGAACTTCTAGACTTGGTAGAATTGGAAACATTGACATGGAGGAAACCGAAAAGATAAAAAAATGCGTTCTGAAATTTTGTCAGAGCAGTATCGCAATTCCGTTGAAGTTTCCGTCCCTGTTTCAATAAATGAGTTAGATACAATCTTGCAAAATACAGATGCTCCTGATCCAGATTATTTTCCAGAATGTTCACAAAATTATCCTTTAACATCACAAATGCGGGTAAAACTTCCTACTACTGCTATTACCAGTGACAGATTCGGCATTTCGGATAGAGCTACATCTGCTGTTGTATCTAGTGTTCTTTTAGATCTTGGTCTTATTACAGAAAATAACCGGCAGTTAGTTGAAGATAAATCGAAAATAAGACGTGAGAAGAACCGAATTAGAAACCAGTTGCAGATTCAAGAACAAAATATATTTATTCAGCATTTGTATTTTGATGGACGGCATGATAACACATTAATCATGGTGGAACTTGAAAACAAACGTGTGAGCAAATTGCAGAAAGAAGAGCACATCTCCATAATTGAAGAACCAAGTTCGATATACATCTCGCATATTGTTCATAATTCTGGTACTGGGAAGAATATAGCTCAAGGAATTGTATCTGAGTTGAGAGACAAGGGCTTGAGTACCTCAGAGTTAAAGGTGATAGGGGCTGATGGGACAAAAACTAAAACTGGTTGGAAAAATGGAGCAATAAAATGTATGGAAAGCCTTCTCAATAAACCTCTTCAGTGGAGTATTTGCTTGCTTCATTTTAATGAATTACCTCTAAGGCACTTAGTTCAGAAATTAGATGGTCATACTGATGGTCCCTTATCTTTCTCGGTAATGATAGGCAGGCAGCTAAAAAATTGTGAAAAGTGTCCAGTCGCTTACTTTCAACAAATTCAATGAATACTACCTGAAGTTGACTCAAAATAACTTAGCCATGATCAAAAATATTTGTTCGATATTTCGAGCACCATAAGTACTGGTGAGTGTCCTGCAGGACTTCCCACTCGTGATCCTGGGCCATTGTGCCATTCTAGATGGCTCACTACTGCAAATAGAGCCATGCTCCGCTTTGGTTTCAAATCAAAACAAATTCATCAATAGTTGATGGTTCTAAACACATATTTAATACCATTAAATATTCAAGGTACTTAGCAGATAATTTGTAAAAAAAATAATTGACGCAGTATTACAAAACAAGTGTTTTTTTGCTCATCCGGAGAATATTTTGATTTCAATGGTGATGGATGAAAGGGAGCATATCAGGGATCTTGCCTTGTGTAAAATTTTAGAAACTAGGAAAAATGCTCTCACAGAAGAGCATGTGCGTAGTTTTTGTATGCCAAAATTAAACTATAATGGTAATGATTACCATGATATGATAGATGGGTCAATTACTAAAGTTACTAGTCCACCTCTACTGGCAGACGTGTCATCAGAGACTATATTAAACCTTATAAATACGAAAAATACGCTGTGAACGCTGTGTTAAACTAGTTACCGAGGAAGCAGGAAATGTTCATGGGATTGATAGAATAGATGGGTTTATAAGAGCGACTCTGTCATCTCGATCTCAAATGCCAACATTTGAAAACAAATCTCAATTCACGATGCCAATAGACAACGAGTGAATAAAGCATTTTCGTCATTTAAAAGATAGCATATTGGGTGTGGCACCACCCACATGGTTGAGAAACTTCTAGTGGTGAGTGTTGAGCACTGGAAACTACCTGTACATCACATCATTACCATTTACACTATATATTGAACTTCTGACAAACTTAAATATGTCTTACTTAAAATAAAAATCATAGTGAAGATATTGAACGATTCAAACATTTTTTATACCCTACACTAAGAGTGAAAGGGTATATTCAGTTTGGTACGCCGTTTGTAACACCCAGAAGGAAGCATCTCCGGTATGGAAAAGTATATATATTCTTGATCAGCATGACCTCCTGAGTCGATTTAGCGATGTCCGTCTGTCCGTCTGTCTGTCTGTCCGTCTGTCTGTCCGTCTGTCTGTCTGTCTGTTGAAATCCCTACTACTTTTAAAATTGAAGAGCTAGATAAATGAAACTTATAACTTTGATTACTAATATACCTACGCTGCATGTGCGAAAAAATTGGCGAGATCGGTGCATTGTGACCTATGATCCGACCACTTATGTTCAAATACCTCATATAAAATGTACATATAACCAGTTGGGAAGGTTAGATCACAGTGGAAATTTTAAAGTAGGTGTAATTATGATAGTTAGGATTATCAAAATTATAGTCGGTCAAAGCCGACTATAAATACCCTACACATATGTGTGGTTACCATTCAAAGTGATATATAGGTCACCAGGGTATATGAATCCTGAAAATAACTGCAAACATTCAATCGCTGAAGAATTTCCATTCATTTGATACCCATATTTACAAATGGGTAGGTGTACCGAATTTCGATTTTTTTTTTAATGAACCACAGGTCTTTTCGACGAAAAACATTATTATCACGTACTTGAGCATGATGTCAATATATATTTGACCAAAAAAGTTTACCTAAGCACGTATACATAAAAATTGATCTTTATATGTACATTTTATATGAGGTATTTGAACATAAGTGGTCGGATCATAGGTCACAATGCACCGATCTCTTTCGCACATGCAGCGTAGGTATATTAGTAATCAAAGTTATAAGTTTCATTTATCTAGCTCTTCAATTTTAAAAGTAGTAGGGATTTCAACAGACAGACAGACAGACAGACGGACAGACAGACAGACGGACAGACAGACGGACAGACGGACATCGCTAAATCGACTCAGGAGGTCATGCTGATCAAGAATATATATACTTTTCCATACCGGAGATGCTTCCTTCTGGGTGTTACAAACGGCGTACCAAACTGAATATACCCTTTCACTCTTAGTGTAGGGTATAAAAACTGAATATACCCTTTCACTCTTAGTGTAGGGTATAAAGATCAATTTTTATGTATACGTGCTTAGGTAAACTTTTTTGGTCAAATATATATTGACATCATGCTCAAGTACGTGATAATAATGTTTTTCGTCGAAAAGACCTGTGGTTCATTAAAAAAAAATCGAAATTCGGTACACCTACCCATTTGTAAATATGGGTATCAAATGAATGGAAATTCTTCAGCGATTGAATGTTTGTAGTTATTTTCAGGATTCGTATACCCTGGTGACCTATATATCACTTTGAATGGTAACCACACATATGTGTAGGGTATTTATAGTCGGCTTTGACCGACTATAATTTTGATAATCCTAACTATCATAATTACACCTACTTTAAAATTTCCCATGTGATCTAACCTTCCCAACTGGTTTTGTGTTATTCTTGTATTGATGTGTAGCAACTTTCTTATTTCGCATTAAATGTCAAAAAAAATGTCTATGTTGAAAATATACAATACATTTTATTCTCATTTAGATTTCAAACGTTGCGCAACCAATTTTATCAATACTTTATTATGATGAAGTATATTTTTAAAGGGCATATTTTTTAAATTCACAATTAAATAAAAATCACAATTCATATTCGTCACGAAACATAGTTCAAAATCAGCCATTCATTAAAATAAAATGTTCTATATATATTACTACTACAGCCGCGTCCAACAATATTATAAATTAAAATTTGATAAAGAGTAGCAGTAGGGTGTCGCATTTTTTATTTTTTTTAATGTCAAATTTTCAAAAATTTCAGTTCAGTCGCTCAGAGACATTCGTTGACGACGGATGTGTAATACATTTTTTGACCCACCAGGAGATTACGCAGTGCAATTTTCCCCTTCATGTTTTCCCATAATACGGACATCAGATGACAATAATTTTGTTCGATTTTGCATCGAGCACCACTAAAGTATGAAATTGCATGTAATAATAATAATATAATAGTTTGGCGCTACAGTCCTGTATAGAACTTCGGCCGAGCTCTCTGCATGTCTCTGCTTGTAATTCCCTCCATTTTAATCAAATATTTCATAAACAAATTTTAAAAAATATTTCGAAAAATTTTAGTAAGATAAAGTTTAAAACATTTTTTAGAAATTCTGACAGCAAAAACATTGCGAACAAATTAGTTTTTGCATTGCGAACTAATTTTAAAATGTTTTTAAAGTGAACTTAGAGGATTGTGATAAATTACTCTCTCGACACACTTTTATTGGTAACATAAATTTCTTTTTGATTTTTAGCAAAAACTAATGCCTGGACACAGATTTTTTTTGTCAATTATCCGTAGGGCAAGGTTCATATTTTATTTTGTGATTAAGTTTGCATCTGCAACATGTCGAAATCGTGCGATAACTTGCAATATAAAGTACCAAAAACCGCCTTTTTTGCAAAATCTCGTCGTATAGGGAAAATTCTGAGTACGCAGCAAGAATCAGTAGACCGAAATCAACCAGAAATGATAGATTCCAGATTAAAATCCTTGTAGAACAGTGTAATCCATAGCGAGAAAATTCGGTATTGTTACTTTACGATTCTTGTCGCTTGTGAAATTTATCGTTAAAATTGAACTGATTCCCTAACATTGAGTTAACGATTTTTATAGATAAAAAGTTCGAAAAGATATTAACAACAAATATCGTTAGTAATTTTGAAAAATATGGTAACAACGACGTTATGTGTCAAATTATTTAAATTAATTTTGATTTGAAAATTTTATTTTATATAAAATTGCAAATATTATCACGTAAGTATTCATATATTAAATTTTGTAATTCTTAAACAGCGTTACGTATGTTAGACAATGTGCAAGAATACAAAATTTGACATAATTACATATTTATAATTTCATTAATTTGTAGCACAAAACCTAGAGCTACGCGAGCTACACTGCAACAGTTTAACAGGATGATGGACCTATTCGCCGAAAATCCTGGGCCTGCGGAAGGCAAGTTCCATGTCATGCATGTGAAAAATGAGGCGAAGCAAAAATGGGCGGAACTGGCGGAAGATTTAAACGGAATTCAAGGTGCAAAGAAAATGGCAGAAAACGGTGAAAAACATGCACTTAAAAAGAATCAACATATTAATAGATTATATATATTTCAACACAAATATAAATGATATATTACAAATATAATATGATTGGGCAACTCTGACTCTGCAGTGTATGGATGTGCTAAAAATCGCTCGTGGAAAAATTAAGTTTAGCCTGTGTTTACGAAGTGTAAAAGATATAACATATTGGAAATTGATATCGCGACCCTTTCCGTTGTGCGTGAAGTGTGTGTCGCATGTGTTAAAATCTGCGTTGCCTGAATATCTAGGTTATAATATTTCGATATTGTTTGTCTTGTTTATTTTGCTCTGCTACGGCAGGCAGTCATCAGCTGTTCGTCCTCACCGACCGCAGCGACACCTGTGCGTAATCTCTTGAAGAAGGTTTGAGTCAGCACTACCTTCAGTTTAAACAAAGTGAGTTGCCACCTTACTTTTTTACTCTAAAATATTCCCTAAACAATGAATATTAATAATCTGCCTCCACCGGGAGGCCCCAACAACAACTGCAATGATGGAAAAATCAGCAGAAAATGCAAATTATGATGATACTGAAACATTGGATTCAAAAGTTTCATACTTAGAAAACACAAATAAACAATTAATAGAAAAAATACTCCAGCTAGAAATATTATGCAATCAACTGCAAGTAGAAATATCGAGTCTTAGAACCGAAAACAAAAAATTAATTGAAAACACTATTAATAAAACCGATAATTTTCAAAAAAATAATATTAAACCTAATGATTACTCAACTGATGAAGAAGAGTTAGCCCGAGAAACTGAATGGATTCTAAAAAAGTAATTTATTCCATCTAAAAAACGAAAAATTTCTTTTTCGCCCGAGAGTGTGTCCGAAATAGGTCAAACGGCTCAAACAAATATGAGCAGCAATGATACTGTAACTGTTGCACCAGCTGTAACTAAAAAGAAGGCACATCCACCGCCAATTATGTTGTCCGGTGTTGAAAAATACCAATCAATGTATAAAATGCTCAATGAAAACCTTAAAAGTGAGTTTACACTTAAACTTACAAATAACGATGTTTACAAATTGAACACGACAGAAAGTACTGATTACAGAAATATCACTAAAATGCTTACAGAAAATAACATTTCTTGGTTTTCCTATGAAAATAAGCAGTCTAGACCTATAAAAGTTATTATAAAAGATTTACACCACTCATGTGTGCCTGAAGATATTGTATCTGACCTTAATATCCAGGTTTTTAAAGCTATACGCGTAATACCCGAACTTAAATGGACAACAAAAGAACCACTAAACATGTTTCTTGTATCCTTTGACTCAGATGAAGACATCAAAAAAATGTATAACATCAACAAATTGCTTCATACACTAGTAAAAGTTGAACCAATTAAAGCATCTAAGCTGATTCCACAATGTAAAAATTGTCAAGCTTACGGACATACCAAAAACTACTGCTCTAAGTTAGCACGCTGTGTGAAATGCGCGGGTAAACACCCAACTATTGAATGCACAAAAACAGAAATTCAGCAACCAAAATGCTGTAACTGTGGTGAAGCACACCCTGCAAGTTATCGAGGCTGCTTAGTGGCGAAGGAACTTCAGAAAATTAGAAATAAGGTAACAATTGAAAAAAGCGCACAACAAAACGCGCGACAAAATGCGCGACACATAAATCGCCCCTCAGAAAATAAAAAAAAGCAAATAAACGCACCTATGCTGAAGTTGCAAGAAAAAATCAACCATCAGTAGATTATAAAAGTGATGATATATTATCCAAAATTTTAAACAAGCTGTCTGTTCAAGAAAATATGATTAAGTCACTCCAAATACGTCTTGAGGCAACAGAGCAATATTCCTCAAAATCGGCTTCAAAAAAACATAATGTTTAAATCAATATAAATAGTAGCATGGAATGCGAATGGCTTGCTAAAACACCAAAATGAACTGCAAGCTTTATTAGACCTAGAAAAAATTGAAGGGTGTTTAATTTCTGAGACTCACTTTACAAAGCAATGTTTTGTCAAATCCAAAAATTATGAAACGTACTGCACTAATCACCCTAACAACACAGCTCGCGGTGGCACTGCTATAATTATAAAAAAATGTATAGATCATTACGAAGAAGACAAGTTTTGTACACCAGAATTTCAAGCAACGACAATAACACTAAAATCAGGCGCTCACTTACTGTCAATCTCTGCAGCATACAGCCCACCGAGGCACGCAATTACCGCAGAGAAATATAAACAAATAATACAAAAACACTCTAACAAATTTATAATGGGAGGCGATTTCAACTCCAAACACACCCACTGGGGCTCGCGTCTTACAACAACAAAAGGCCGTGAGCTACTAAAGGCAGCAAGAGAAACCGGATGTGAGTTTATATCCACCGGAAAGCCAACATATTGGCCCACCGACTTGGGTAAAACCCCAGATCTCATAGATTTCTTTATAACTAGGCAAGTTTCGCATAACTTTCTAAAAATTGAGGAAGGCTTTGATTTAAATTCGGACCATTCGCCAATATATCGAACGTTAAGCAACGATATTATGGCACGAGCACAAAATCCGCACCTGGTTAATAAACATACAGACTGGAACTATTTTAAGACAATACTGAACGAAAACACACACACATATGTTGAAATATGCATATGTTGAAATATGCACGCAGCAGATACAGAACGCTGCATGGAAAAGCACTCCCAATACTGTACGTAAGCCATTCGGTTTGCAATACCCTGAAGAGATCAGAAACTTTATACACGCGAAAAGAAAAGTTAGAAAGAAATGGCATCAAACCAGATATCCTCTTTACAAAACCGAACTTAACAATTTAACAAAAGAGTTAAGTACAAAATTAAAAGATATGAAAAACAAAGCTATAAATAAATATTTACGCTCGCTGACAAATGATAAATCCACAGGCTACTCTTTGTGGAAATAAACAAAATACCTTAAAAGGCCTATTGAACACATTCCGCCAATAAAGAGAAAAGATGGCTCTTGGGCAAAAACAAACGCCGAAAAGGCAATAGTATTTTCAGAACATCTTAAAAACACGTTCCAACCATATGAAAGTAATTCTATCGAAGAGCTTTCAAACGTATCACAGTATGGCGCTACAATTGCTCCTGTTACAATCAATGAAGTAAGACATGAAATTAACAGCTTCAATCCGAAAAAAGCCCCAGGTTTTGACCTTCTAACATCCGAAGTTTTAACTCAGCTGCCAAAGAAATCACTGAGGCAACTCACAAAAATACTTAACGCATGCATTCAGTTAACATATGTACCGTGCTATTGGAAAGTGGCTGATGTTATAATGATAGGTAAACCTGGAAAAAATCCACATGAGGTCTCGTCATATAGACCTATATCTCTCTTGACAATTATGTCGAAATTGTTCGAAAAAGTCCTACTCAAAAGACTTAAGATAATAATTGATCTTAAAAACTTAATACCAACTCATCAGTTCGTTTTTCGTAACAAACATTCCACCATTGACCAAGTACACAGAATTACAGACATAATAGAAAAATCACTCGAAGACAAAACTGTATGTTCTGCGTTGTTCTTGGATGTCGCCCAAGCATTTGATAAGGTCTGGCATAAAGGGCTTTTGTATAAAATGAAAACGGTTTTTCCAGCACAATTCACAGTTATATTAGAATCATATCTTACCCAGCGATTCTTTCGAATTAAACAAGAAAATTCATATTCTGAACTAAAGCAAATAAATGCTGGCGTTCCACAGGGAAGTATCCTGGGCCCAGTCTTGTATACCTTGTTCACTAGTGACATACCGACCTCAACAGCAAGCACCATTGCAACATTTGCAGATGACACAGCGATACTTGTTGTTGGTAAGAACGAAGAAGAGTCAGTACGAAAGCTTCAGCACTCACTTGATTTAGTCGCAAACTGGACAATCAAGTGGAGAATAAAACTGAACCATACTAAATCGGTTCATGTAGATTTCACCAACAAAAAAATCCAACAATTGCCAGAGATAATTTTTGGTACACAAATACCATACTCAAACACAGCAAAATACCTCGGTATGACCTTGGATGCAAAGCTACGATGGAATGAGCACATTAAAAAGAAAAAACAAGAGCTTAATATGAAATTAAATATACTAAACTGGCTAATTGGAAGATACTCACCACTATCCATATACAACAAAATCCTACTCTATAACACTCTCTTGAAACCAGTGTGGAGCTACGGCATTCCTCTGTGGGGCTGTGCCAGTAAAACTACAATAGACATCATCGAAAGATTCTAAAACAAGGTGATTAGATGCATAGTAAATGCGCCTTGGTACTCAAGGAACAATGAAATCCTCCGAGATCTACGGATGGACACTATTGCACAAACTACAACCAAATTCGCAAGGGCCCACAACACCAGACTTCGGCAGCATGTCAACAATGAAGCAGCTTTGCTTGCTGTCGACATCGGTCCATCTCGAAGATTGAAGCGAATCAAGCCAAACGACTTGTGGCAATAACTAAGCATAGGAAAATTCTCAGTATTCCTTTCTTTTTAATCTTAATGTAAATTAAGATATTTATAATGTAACTATTTTATTTTAATTTCTTTTTTAATTTTTAAATCAAAGTTAAATTGCTCGTTAGTACTTTGACTAGTTGCAGTTAAAACTAAATGTTATATTATATATATTTATAACGTTTCAATAAAAAAAAAACAAATATAATATGTAGTAAATATGCTGACAATTTTGAAAAACTTATTTTTTTCGCAGCACTGAATATTTAACATATTTTTAATTTGTTGTCCAATAATACTATCAACAGCATTTTAAAATTATTTAATTACATTAACATGCTTTTTTTGGGAATTCTATTAATCTATGTTTGTTATAGTTCGACTAAGAAACCTATGGTTCATACTTATAAAAAACTAAGTTTCTTTTGTGCGTTAGGAAAAAAACATCTGAATTATTAATTTTTAATTTTTTTTATTACATCTGCAATCTGTTGTTCGTGCATAGTGCTTAGCGTTGCACAGTGTGCCCAAACGCTCTTAAATCGGGTGAAATTCAGTATTTTCGGAATCACTCAACCGCTTTTAAAAATTTAAAAAGTGCTGTACAGAGAGAACTCGAGAGAACTTAAGTTTTAAAATTGGAGTTTGTATCTTTAATGGTTATGGAGATAAAACTCAGTAAAGTTGAGATTTTTTTCATGACAATTTTTTCAAAAATTGTAAAAAAAATCCAAAAGTTATCCGATTTTTAAAATTCTTTTGTTTATGAAAAGCTTACATTGAGATCTAATGAAAATGTGCTTACTTGTCAATATCTTGTTTAGTTTTAAAGATATAGACTGGAACATGATTTTTTTTTAATTTTTGAAGACTTTACTTTATATTTTTATACATAGATTGTACATTTTATCATGAAATCAAAATATTTGTATTGGACTTTTATAAAAAAATTAACACATAAATAATAAACTTTAAATATCTGAAGTAGTTTAGTAAACATAAAATTGTAAATTCGATTTTTTCTATTTTCCATTTTATTTTTGGAAAATTGGATTTTTACGCAAATCTCCGTAAATATTTTTTTCTTCAGTAACATGTACTTTTGTTATATTTTTTTAATAGATAAAATTACTGTGAATATTTTAAATGATGAAACTTATCCAAAATATATTTCACCAATCTGGCAACACTGGTCAATTTTTATGTTTTTTAATTTTTTTTTACTTTGACCCGCTGCAGAAAAGTTTTTGAGTAGTCCTATAAATTCGATTTTTTTTTTATTTTCCATTTTTTTTTGGAAAATTATTTTTTCTTCAGTACCATGTACTTTTGTTATTTAATGAGACTTAGGTTAAAACCGTTATATCTCACTTTATAATTGTAACGACGAAAATCGGCGGAAATCATTTTCGCTATACATCGCAGCTCAGCTGCTAATCATAAGTTAAAATAAATTATTCTATTTTTTTTATATTATTGAATTTACTATGCAAAATTGTTTTTTCAAATTAATTAAATATTTCATTTAATTTAAATAATGTTAAATAATATTTTAAGCCAGTCATTATTAGTACTAAGATTATTAATTAATTAACTTGAGGTGGCAACCCATCAATCTATTACATTTTACACTATGCTAAAAGTAGTAGGTGCAAAATGCAACACTGCCATTTCGAATAGTGGATGTTTGAACCAGCTGTTCAATGTTCGAAAATGACATAGCGAGGTTACAAGCAATCGACAGGAACAGCACTCGATCAGTTCATTTTAGGTCTACGACCAGGACGGTTCACCAGCTCTGCAGAGTTCTTGGTCTACGATCAGAACAATTTAAATTAAATATCAGCGGTGGATACAACTCAATGTAAGTAATATTTTGAGTATTTAAATTTTAGTAGGGAAGTAGCTGTGCCGCTGTCTGGACTACGTCCGATCGCTGTCGCAGAAGCAGTAGAATCATAGGGCTGATGAAGTCAGGACTACGTCCGACCGAACTACGGCAGGATAGGTGCGCCGTTGTCAGGACTACGTCCGATCGCTGTCGCAGAGAAGCAGTATAGGTATTAGTGAAGTCAGACAGAGTAGCTGCGCCGCTGTCAGGACTACGTCCGATCGCTGTCGCAGAGAAGCATCATAGGTATTAGTGAAGTCAGACAGAGTACCTGTGCCTTTGTCAGGACTACGTCCGATCGCTGTCGCAGAGAAGTAGCATAGGTTTAGTGAAGCCAGGCAGAGTAGTTGCGCCGCTGTCAGGACTACGTCCGATCGCTGTCGCATAGTTAGAAGCATCACAGGGCCATTTAGGTGAGAACTACGGGCCACGGCAGAGTAGACGCGGAATCGTTCAGTACACGGCCGCAGTAGTAGCAGCAGAATCGGAACTACGTCCGATAGCAGAGCAGAAGCGGTGCCGTCAACGACGACGTTTGACCCCGACCACCGAAGGAATATATGTTCACCAGATTTCACGTAGCATGTACTCGTAAAAGGGGTATAACCTCGCGCACTCGGTATTTTATTAAAGCAAAGCATTGTTAAGATTTAAATTTAATTAATACTAAAATAAATGAATTACTTGAAAAATAAAACATAAAGTGTTGTTGTTGACCTGCGATAATAATTTTTGCAACGAACCATGGACGCGACGAGTGATACCTCGGCATAGGCCGGAAAGGTTCGTTACAATGGAGCCCGAGCAGGGACCACTACTACAACAATGCTAAAATCAGAGCTCGTAAAAAGTGATCTAACCAACAAAAGTGAACTAAATTAAAATCAGTGCGCGTAAAAAGTGATCTAACCAACAAAATTTAACTAAATTAAAGTCAGTGCGTGAAATAAACTAACCTAGAAGAGATAACAATCGGAAAAAAGAAATTAAAGCATTGTAAATAAAAAGAAAATAATAAACTCATAACCAACATGAGTAGTGAAAAGTGGGTGAATTATCTCACCAAGAAAGAACTTGTCGCGTACGCAAACGAATTCTCGTTTGACCCGACAGGTAACGCAGCCCAACTTAAACAGCGTTTCATGGATCTCCCCACTAAGGACGAACATAAACCCGAAAAGTTAGCACGACTTCAAGAAATATAGGCGTTACATCGTAGAGGGACATCACCCGCATAAAAGCAACCACATCAGAGATGGAGGTCAACGCAGAACCCAGCGTAGCTAAACTACTAGAGCTAGCACAGATGTCGGAGCCCGATTCCCAAGTCGATTGCTCCGGCGAAGCAGGAGTCGTACAGCCATTACCAGTCGTACCGTTGTCCAAAGTCACCGCAGCTGACCAATGTAAGTCACAGTATTACGTACCTTCCCGGCCAGGTCCGGACATGTGATTTAACCCGTACCAGGTAACCGCCGAATGTGTGCGGAAATGGGCCGTCAAATATGATGGCGTCAAAGAGCCTCTAGACTTCATCGAACGCATCGAAGAGCTGGCAGAGGCCTATCGCCTAGACCTTGACCAACTTTCAAGTGTAATGCCAGAGCTACTTAAGGCGAAAGTTCTCATCTGGTTTCGCTATAACAATGGGCAACGTGGAAATTATTCAAAGCCGATTTTGTTAAATTTTTCCTACCCATTCGCTACCGCGAGCGCTTAGATGACGAAATCCGCATGCGATGCCAACGTCCGCATGAACCGTTTCAAGATTTCGTTCTGGGACTGCAGACACTAATGCGCCATGCGGGCTGCTCCGCAGAACAGGAACTAGAGGGGATCTTCCGGAACACACACCCGGATTATCAGTGGTACATCCGACGCAGAGATTTCACGACATTAACAGATCTAATGGAATTGGCTGAAGAGGTCGAAAACATCCGCTCTAAAGAGTCATCTCAATGCAATGCCACGGCACGGCGTCGCGATCAGCACCGTGTGGTTGCGCAATATCATAAAGATGCTATACACCCCCAACACGCGTGCTACCGGTGTCGCCAGGCGGGACATTTGGCAATTGCGTTTCAAAATCCACAACGATTATTCTGCTGGGATTGTGGACGTCCAGATGTCAGAACCACCAACTGTTGCCGGCGTCGTAGGGGAAACGCCAACGGGGACCGCCGCGAATACCCCACATCGAGGGCAGGCGGAGCCCCACAATCACAACCCTCCAATGCAGTAACAAATTTACGACTTGATGCGCGTCACATAGTTGCCACTATAACGCTGGGCAATGAAGTGACGACCGCAACCATGGACACTGGTGCCACTCGGAGTTTCGTCAGCGCGCAGTTCGTACGACGACTGGGAGAACGGTGTTTTATTATTTTTTTAATGTGGGATAAAAAATAGAGCCACTGCACTCAGACAGGGTTATATCCATTGTGCTGTGACCCAGTTCCCTGGTTTTTAATGATACTTCTTAGATTCATTATTGAATCTAAGAAGGCTATTGTGTGATAGAGAGTGAAGCTGATCCTCTCTCATCACGTCTGTGCCAAAGATCTGCCTTCTAATTCTAGAAAATGCTGGACAGTCACAGAGATAGTGCTCTGTGGGGCCAGTTTCTTCGTAGCAGGCAGAACATAAGGCGCTTTCAGCCAGGCCGATTGCGTTCATGTGTTTTTCACATGCGTTGTGTCCCGTTAGAAGTCCCGTCAGTTTTCTGCACTCCTTTCTACTTAAGGAAAGTAGAAACGAGGCCGATCTTTTGGTTATCGTCGGTGTCATGAGCTTGGAGAATATGCATTTCGTCTCGTTCAGCCATTTGCTCTTGTGTACGGAGGCGACCCAAGAGCTGTATGCGAATTTTCCCTTAGATACAGTTAGTCCAAGCACAGGTTCTGGTCCAAATGGATTATCCTCAGATCCAGCACGTGCTAGTTCGTCAGATGTTTCCTTGCCCGAAACTCCTTTATGGCCTGGCACCCAAATCAGTTTCAGTGTATTGTATTTACCAACACAATTGAGACGTGATCTGCATTGACGTACAATTTTGGATGTGATGAACGGGTTGATCAAAGCCATAAGAGCAGTTTGACTTACGCTGCAAACAGATATAGCTATATCTATTATCCGCAATGTTGTCCATAGCCATAAAAATAGCATAAACTTGACTTGAAATACCGACGCATTGTCGCCTAAGGCGAAGTGAAGTCTGCGGTCATCCGGTTCCACAAACACTCCAGCACCAGATCCCTGATCGGTTCTGGAGCCGTCTGTGAAAATGCGGTGTGACCCTCTACCTGGCTCACAGTCAGGCGTTAGCCAGTCTTGAATGTCAGGTTGGCAGACCTCAAAATTTCGTCTTGGTAATATTTCTGTTATCATTGCATCAGAGGGCATCTCCAGTAGACAGGTGTCTAATGGAGTGTCAAGTGCAATGTCAGAGATATTCCAGGGAATATTAAACCAGAAACCACCTCGTTTTAGTCTCCAGCAGCCTTTCATGGCTTCGCCTCTGATGAAGATGTCAAGTGGTGGTAGGTTTAAGATTGCATTCAGTGCTGGACCAGGTGTAGTGGGAAAGGCACCCGTAACACCCAGACACACGGTTCTCTGAATCTTGGCAAGACTAGTTGTCACGCATTTTCGCGACAGCTTGTTCCACCAGACTACCGATGCATATGATATCATCGGTCTTATCATTGCCGTGTAAATCCATAAGGTTTTGCTCGGCGATAGTCCCCATGTCTTCCCAAAAATTCCTCTGCATTGCCAGAAGGCATTCAATGCTCGCGAAATTTTATTTTCAACATGCTAAGCCCAGATATTTTACTTCGTTAGACAGAGGAATAGTGACACCCTTAAGTACTGGTAGAGATAATCCTGTCATTATTCTTTTCCTAGTGAAGAGAACAATCCCTGTTTTGTGAGGGTTGACGGAAAGTCCGTTTGCAGTACACCAGCTGTCAATTCGGTTCAACGAGTTTTGTGTTTTAACACAGATCTCATTGAGGGAAAAGCCTGTGGCAAGAATGGCAACATCATCTGCATAGGCCTGGGAATAGACACCTGGTCCATCGAGATCGTTGACTAGAGAGTCAACCAGCATACACCAGAGCAGGGGGGAAAGAACGCCTCCTTGAGGACAACCTCTATTCACCCCTGCCATAATATACTGACCGCACTCCGCCTCCGAAGTGATGGTCCTAAACATTAGCATTGACCTTAGCCATTTGACCAATGTTTCATCTATTCCATGCCTTCTAGCTGCGTCACACATTCCATCAAAAGTCGCATTATCAAAAGCACCCTCGATGTCAACAAATATGCCCATCACATACATCTTCCTCTGAAAAGCATGCTCGATCCGGCCAACCAGATGTTGCAATGCTGTTTCACAGGATTTTCCACGTTGGTAGGCATGTTGTCTTGATGATAGTGGGTACCTTGACAGCGATGTTTTTCTGATGTGCAGCTCAACTAGTCTTTCTAGACACTTTAGTATGAACGACATCTTACTAATGGGTCTGAAGCTCTTGGCTATGGAATAGTCTTCTCTTCCAACCTTAGGAATGAAGGCTACTTTAACTAAACGCCAGGATGTCGGAATGTATGCCCATGCGAGACTTGCTCTAAAGATCTTCTTTAGGCATGGTAGCAATTGGGTTATACCTTCCTGTAGCATGACTGGGTAGATGCCATCCGGTCCAGGTGACTTGAAGCCATCAAAAGAGGCCACTGCGTATTGGATAGCTTCATCGTATACAACCAATCTGGCAACCTGCCAGTCATGTTTTGTCACATTAGAGTTGTTATTGCAGTCCCCAGTGCTGGGATTACAAAGTGGCCCTATGTGGATTTGATTTCCCGGAAAGTGAGTCTCAACTGTCTTAGACTCACTATACGAGCCATCAGGTCTCCGCAGTGAGTCCAGTCGAACAGTTCGATCTCTTTTAAGAAAATTGACCAATCTGCTAGTCTCACTGCAGGATTCGATGCTACTGCAGAAGTCTTTATAGGAAACACTTTTCGGAATTCGTTTCTTATACTCTTTCTGCTTAGCTCGATAAAGAAACCAGTCAGAGTCTAAGTTGCTCCTTAGGGCCCTATTTAGAAGCTTTCTGGAATCCTTGCGCAAGGTTTCAAGACAAGCGTTCCACCAAGGAACGGGAGGTCTAGATAAAGTTTTTCGTACCGGACATGTTCGTACAAAACTAGAATTTATGACATCGTTCATAACTTGAACGGACGTCTCAATACTTACTTTGGTACGAATTCTGACAGGAATATTGAGGGAATTCTCAAGTTCATGTCTGAAGCGTGCCCAGTTCGTTTTTCTAGGGTTTCTTACGGAGAACGGTGTACTCACATAGTAACAAACGCAGAAGTCATATTAGCTGACAATTCCAGAAAATATCTGAACCAAGCAGTAGAAGCCAGCATTCAGCTTGGCAATAATAGTTGGACTTTTCAATTTTCAATAATGCCCGAGGCCACGGAGGACTTACTCCTTGAGATGGATTACCTGATGACAACCGGCGCTACTTTCAGTTGTGGCGGACAGTCATTAGAGATAAAGAAATCATCAATGCTACATCATGCAAGGTGTAGAGGAATAAATGAACCTGAGCTTTACGAGCATGGTTCCGACGAGTCGCAGATGAAAGAACCTGAGTTCTACGATCCTGGTTACAACAAGTCGCAAGAGATTAACAAACCTTTGCTCAACGAGCCTTGTTCCAACCAGACGCAGCAGATCAACGAATTACTACGGTATGAACTACTACAATTCAAGCGACTTCATGGGCTGACTAACGTTACCGAACACAGGATCGTCATGGCCGACGACCGGCCCATCAAACAAAGGTATTTTCAGCGTAATCCCGCAATTCAAGATTGTCGATGAAGAGATCAAAAAGTTGCTCGATAAAGGATGCATTGAGCCATTTCGCAGTCCGTATAGCGCACCCATCGTTTTGATTCGTAAGAAGACGGGGGCATGGAGATTGTGTGTTGACTATCGACAACTCAACAGAAAATCCATGCCAGACGCATATCCATTACCGCGGATTACGCACATACTCGATCGTCTACGGAACGCCAAATACGTAAGTAGCTTAGACCTCAAGGACGGCGACTGGCAGATCCCTATGGAGACAGACAGCAAGAAATATACAGCATTCACCGTGCCAGGGCGAAGTTTGTTCCAATGGCGTGTGAAGCCATTCGGATTGCACTCGGCACCCGCCACCTTCCAAAGAGCACTCGACAGAATAATTGGCTCAGAATTGGAACCATTTGCCTTCGCTTACCTGAACGACATTGTGGTCACCGGTGCAACCTTTCAGGAATATCTACATAATCTTCAAGAAGTTTTGAGAAGACTACGCGCAGCCAACCTGCGCATCAACCAGGAAAAATGTGAGTTTTCTCAAACAAAAATTAAATATTTAGGTCACGTCGTCAGTGGAGATGGAATCCACACCGACCCCGATAAGGTCGCCGCTATACGCGATCTGAAGACCCCTACCAACGTACGAGGAGTACGACAGTTTCTCGGCGTCGCATCATGGTATCGCCGTTTTGTACCCGACTTCGCTCGAATATCTCAGCCACTGACAGCCCTTTTAAAAAAGGGTAAACATTGGAAATGGGCGGACGCCCATCAACGATCATTCAACCAGCTGAAACAGAAGCTGACCGAGGCCCTAGTTCTGGTATGCCACGACTTTTCCCAGACATTTACCTTACAGACCGACGCCAGTGACTATGGTATCGGTGTTGTACTTACACAAGAGCTCGAAGGCTCTGAGAGAGTCATCGCATATGCCAGCCGGCATCTAAATAAAGCGAAAAAAAATTATTCACCAACCGAGAAGGAGTGCCTTGCAATAGTGTGGGGTATTCGCAAAATGAGACCCTATCTAGAGGGATACAAATTCATAGTCGTCACCGACCACCTCTCCTTGAAGTGGCTCAACTCAATCAAGAGTCCGTCAGGTAGAATTGCACGTTGGGCATTAGAACTCCTACAATTTAACTTCACGGTCCAATACAGAAATGGGAAATTGAACGTCGTGACAGACGCGCTTTCGAGGCAGTCGCACGAACATCACCAGCAAGCGACGGTTGAGGAAACCACTACCAAACCATGCTTTTGAATGACAAAGAAACTGAAGGAAGTTCGAGACCAACCAGACAAATTTCCAGACTTCGCGTTGTTGACACGCAATTGTACAGGCATCTTCCACGAGATGTGGGCGAAGAAGACTGCGCCCCTGGAAGCTCTGCGTTGAGACACACCAACGCAAAGGTGTGTTGCGAGAAAATCATGACAGCCCCAGTGCCGGACACCTAGGTATCCGCAAAACTATCTGCAGAGTGGCTAACCGCTATTATTGGCCCGGAATGTTTAGAGATGTCAGCAAATATGTCAGGAGTTGTGAATCTTGCCAACGCTACAAGGTCAGCCAGTTACCCCCCACAGGACACATGTTAACCAGGATCCCTGAGGAACCTTGGGCAACAGTTTGCGCTGACTTCGTTGGACCATTGCCACGCTCGAAACACGGAAATACCGTACTTCTCGTTTTCTTCGATCGATTTTCAAAGTGAACCGAACTGGTACCTCTTCGTAAGGCCACTGCCGAAGGTTTCATTAAAGCTTTCCGTGAGCGACTTCTTGCAAGGTAAGGGGTACCCAAAATCATCATTACCGACAATGGGACACAATTCACCAGCCGGATCGCCAAGCGCTATTTCGAGAGTATTGGCATCCGCCAACAATTCACTGCGCCTTACACACCGCAGGAGAACCCTATTGAGAGGGCAAATCGAACCGAGAAGACGATGATTGCACAATTATGCGAAAACAAGCAGACAAAATGGGACGAAGTAATTCCAGAAATTTCATTAGCCATCAACACAAGTACATCAGAAACGACAGGATACAGCCCAGCGTATCTCACCCAGGGTCGTGAGCCTCGCCTACCAAGTGCACTTTACGACAATGTGACTATAGGAACTGGAACGGAACCACGAGAAGCGGATGAACGCGCTAATCAGCTGAAGAAGATATTCAAGATAGTACGCAACAACATGAATCGAGCTTCCCAGAATCAAACTCGTCACTACAACCTACGGCGACGTCCTTGGCGAAAGTCTATCTGCCAACAGGTGTTGGTCCGACAACACCCGTTGTCAAAAGCAGCTGATAATTTTGCAGCCAAACTTGCACCCAAATTCGACGGACCATACGTGGTCATAGGTTTCATTTCGCCAGTTATAGCAAAGCTTAAACGTCCGGGGGATTCAAAAATCCGCTCAGCTCATTTAAGTGAGCTAAAATCTGTTCACCCCTCTCCCCAGGACCTTAGGTCTCCTGAAATATCGCGCCTATGGACGCACGATAGAGACAACCATTAACAATTTTAAATTACTAATAAGTTTAAGTTCCTTCTTCTCACAATAGTTTAACCCGTGAGAAGACCGGTATGCATGTCGCCATGCAAATCGCTGCGCTTAACCCGCACTAATCGACCTCACTTGAAACGCAGCGCACAATGAGACAATCACGGTCGACGCTCACCACGGCTCACGTCACCATACTCATCATTGCGCACACCGTCGTTCTCATCGCCGTTGCTAGCAACGCAGACTCCATCACAGGCAAACGAGCACTCAGTCACGGCGCCCACCGACACATACTCGTACTCGACGCATGCACGCGCAAGATATAGCAGATCATAGTACCCCGTAACGGGTTGGCGAGTGTGAAGTTATTCAGAAGCGTACTTCAGGAATAAAACGCTTTTCCCCCCGGAATACGGAGGAAATGTAACGAAGAAAATCGGCGGCAATCATTTCCGCTATACATCGCAGCTCAGCTGCTAATTATCATAAGTTAAAATAAATTATTCTATTTTTTTTATATTATTGAAGTTACTATGCAAAATTGTTTTTCAAATTAATTAAATATTTCATTTAATTTAAATAATGTTAAATAATATTTTAAGCCAGTCATTATTAGTACTAAGATTATTAATTAATTAACTTGAAGTGGCAACCCATCAATCTATTACATTTTACACTATGCTAAAAGTAGTGGGTGTAAAATGCAACACTGCCATTTCGAAGACTGGATGTTTGAACCAGCTGTTCCATGTTCGAAAATGACATAGCGAGGTTACAAGCAAACGACAGGAACAGCACTCGATCAGCTCGTTTTAGGTCTACGACCAAGACGGTTCACCAGCTCTGCAGAGTTCTTGGTCTACGATCAGAACAATTTAAATTAAATATCAGCGGTGGAAACAACTCAATGTAAGTAATATTTTGAGTATTTAAATTTTAGTAGGGAAGTAGCTGTGCCGCTGTCTGGACTACGTCCGATCGCTGTCGCAGAAGCAGTAGAATCATAGGGCTGATGAAGTCACCGAACTACGGTCCGGACCGAACTACGGCAGGATAGGTGCGCCGTTGTCAGGACTACGTCCGATCGCTGTCGCAGAGAAGCAGTATAGGTATTAGTGAAGTCAGACAGAGTAGCTGCGCCGCTGTCAGGACTACGTCCGATCGCTGTCGCAGAGAAGCAGCATAGGTATTAGTGAAGTCAGACAGAGTAGCCGCTGTCAGGACTACGTCCGATCGCTGTTGCAGAGAAGTAGCATAGATTTAGTGAAGCCAGGCAGAGTAGTTGCGCTGTCAGGACTACGTTCGATCGCTGTCGCATAGTTAGAAGCATCACAGGGCCATTTAGTTGAGAACTACGGGCCACGGCAGAGTAGACGCGGAATCGTTCAGTACACGGCCGCAGTAGTAGCAGCAGAATCGGGACTACGTCCGATAGCAGAGCAGAAGCGGTGCCGTCAACGACGACGTTTGACCCCGACCACCGAAGGAATATATGTTCACCAGATTTCACGTAGCATGTACTCGTAAAAGGGGTATAACCTCGAGATATAAATTTAATTAATACTAAAATAAATGAATTACTTGAAAAATAAAACATAAAGTGTTGTTGTTGACCTGCGAATATAAATTTTTGAAACGAACCCTGGACGCGACGAGTGATACCTCGACATAAGCCGGAAAGGTTCGTTACATAATATATATATATTCCTAAAAATGTTTGCATAAAGCATAAGCACATACAAATATTGTATACTAGGTAAAAGTACCATGATGATAAAGTTAATACTTAATTAGATACATTCAGTCATATTTTAAGTTTTTTTCTAAATTTTTATTTCTTTATTTTTATTATTTTGCACAAAAAATGTTCAGAAACTATATACAGATTGTTTTTATATTCGCCACATAGATTCCTTGAAATCTCTTCTTACCAAACACTTATATATTTACTTTCCGTCATGTTTCATCAAAATTTCGTTGTTAATTTTATTTTGATTTTGCACAACTGCAGAAAAGTATGCAATTTGAAAGGTAAATTAGTTCTAAACATTTATTAACCATACTTATTTTTTGCCCGTCGAAGTAGATGTGCTGGACAACATTATTTTTGAAAATATAAATTTTCAAAGTATATAAAGTGAGAATTTAATCGGCAAAAGTTTCATGATGATAGGGTTAACTATTATTTAGATATGTTCAATCAAATTCAATGTTACTTATGCATAATTTCCCATACAAAATACTAAACTGGATTCTGGTGTAGACAGTTTTGTATTTCGTATGGGAAATTATCAAAAATACGAAGAAATAGGTCGTCCTTAAAACTGCTTACTTAAAATTTGACTTTGGACTTTGAAAACTTTTCTGCAGGGGGTCAAATTAAAAAAATTTTAAAAACTTAAACTGTGTTGCCAGATTGGTTAAATATATTTTGGATATCTATCAAAAAAATATAACAAAAGTACATGTTACTGAAGAAAAAAATACTTACGGAGATTTGCGTAAAAGTCCAATTTTCAGAAAAAAAAAATGAAAAAATGGAAAATAAAAAAAAATGTCGACTTTACAATTTTATATTTATTAAACCACTTGAGATATTTAAAAACGGTTCTCAGTTTATGATTTTTACGTTAATTGTTTATGAAAATTTCATACACATATTTTGATTAAATATGATTAAATGTACAATCTGTGTATAAATATGTAAAGTAAAGATATTTTTTCATGTAAGCACATTTTATTTAGATCTCAATGTAAGCTTTTCATAAACATGAAAAAATCTCAACTTTACTGATTTTTATCTCTATAATCATCTACAAATTTCTCTATAACCTCTATAAATTTTAAAACATAAGTTCTCTCAAGTTCTCTCTCTACAACATTTTTCAAAATTTTAAAATCGGTTGAGTGATTCTAAAATACTGAATTTCACCCGATTTAAGAGCGTTTGGGCACACTGTGGCGTATTCCGACAACTCGGTACATTACGTGTGCTAAACAAATTTTGTATATTAACTTTTGATAAAATAACTTCATCTCACTGAATTTACCAAATAAGGCGCTTACATTTTCAATTTGTTTAAATTAGAATATACAAATTAATGAAGAATGAAAAAAATACAAAAAAAGCATTTCACTGAAATCATGCAAAAAATGTATTTATTAAAATATATACAAAAAAAGGCAATTTTAAAGAAATTACTTAATTTGTGAAGTTATTTTGTATATATCATTATAAAGATGTTAAGAAAAAAAATTGTATTTGCATTTAAATCGTAGCCCTAGTAATTAAAATCGGTGCTACATATAATCGGTTTCGGAACCGGAGCTATTTGATTACTTTTCTGACGTCAAATTTTTGTTTCGTCGTTCGTTCCGAAATACAGAAAGTGGGTACTAATTTCCATGGCCGTGTGAAGGATTTTGAAATTATGTTAGTTTAAATTTATCTACAGTTTAAATTTTACAAATGATAGTAAAGATTTTGACACCACGTGACGATGAGTTCACTTACAATTTTATTACCGACAAAAAATCAAAAAAAATAGTAGTCGGATTACTTTTTTTGATTATTTTCAAATAATAAAAAAAAGTAGTCGCATTACTAGTTTTTGATTATTTTAAAGTAGTCGTGAAAATAATCAAAAAATGTACTAAGAATCAAATTACTTTTTGATTATTTCTAATCGTAATCAAAATTTTAGATTACGACTTCTAAGAATCGTAATTAAAATTTTTGAGTACGATTCTTTAGCAAACGTAATCAAAATTTTTGATTACGACTACTAAGAATCGTAATTAAAATTTTTGATTACGATTCTTTAGTAATCGTAATCAAAAGTAGTCGTAATCCAACCTTTACAGCGCTGTTTAAAATGTTTACCAAAACAATTCATTTAATTTTATTAAAAATATGGAAATAAATAAAGAAATGTTTTGCATTTTTTAAATAAACTTTTGATGAGAAAAACAATAATAAATTTTGAATATCTTTTTTAATATATAAACACTCGAAAAATACTCATCATTTATTCATCATCGTTTTTTACGAGCAAAATGATAAAAATTAATGAATATTAATAAAAAAAAACGTCGGTCTGTTTACATTATTGGGCGTTTCAAAGGCAACGTGCTGTAAAGTTTGTTTTCTCTTATTTAAAATACATTTATTATAGGTGGGGCGAGACATGAAAAGTCGAACTTCCGTAAAGGCAAGGGATCATAGAAGTCAAATGGTGAAGACAGGCAATTTACCATCAACCACGCCCCACTTAAGTGAGTTGAACTTAAGGGTAATTGGCGTCCTTGGCAGAAATTACGTCGTGGGAAGCGCAGAATGCCCCGACAGCTTGCCCGAAGAAGAGGTCCGATTTAAATAGCACATATCAATTACTAATCATACTTAAAATATTCGTTACATGTGCATTTTTAAAAGGTCTTACAAACATTGCTGGAATCCGGACAACCACAAGTTTTGTCTGTTTGTCTTGAGAATACAGATGTACAAAATACGGAGAGTGCAGAAACATCAACGAACACTCAAGGTAATATTGTTTTCAAGTAATGACATAGTTTAATATTCTATATTAACGTATACTTGTTAGACAGAGGAGATGCAGTGCGTTCAGGCAAAAGAGGGCAAACAAATTTTAGAAATTCTGGCGCTTCTACCAGACGTACTTATTAAATGTTTTTTATCTTTAATAGCATAAATAATAAATTTCTCTAAATTCTAGACAAGCGACCGAGGGACATGGATGAAACCAGGGAGATTTTCTTGAAAATAGCTCAAGGGCTAACCGATGCAATGATGGTATATATTATAAATATTTTATTTATTTATTTTTTATTTTATTTGTCTTCATTGTAATTTAAAAGCCTTCAAGGCCAATAGCTATATATATATATTTATGTGCTTATATCTAAATCAATAAAAATAACTAATACTATTTATATACAACACAGCTTCCCAATATACCAAAAAAAAATTAACATTTTAAAAGGCATCAATTATGTGGTACCCAGCGATCTAAACAAAATCCAAACATAAATCACTCCACGCTACTAGCGCTAGCGGTTGAGGCTGCCTGAGTGCGTAATCTATGCTGCGGTGAAGGCCTTACACTCACCACGGCATGACTTACGCTCTCATTTGTTTGTTTCAACTGCTGCGTCTTGGTAGTAAGTATGTCTGTTTTGAAGTTGCCCAGTAGAAAAAATTTCGCAAAAATTTCGCACAGATCTTTAGAACATTCGTGAGCTGAGAAAGAATTTCTTCTCTATATATGCATATGTGTCCGTTAATAGGCCACAAATAATGGCACTGGGTGAGACCCAGGTTAGTGAGGATGCAGATCCACTGGATTTTCATCACTTAGTGCCATTATTTTCTGCCCATAGGGGTATCGCTCTATTTATTCGGAGTGACGTTGTGTATCAACTGCAGAAACAACATAGTGTGTCGGATAAATAATTTAATACAATTTGGGTTAAATTCAAAATCCAAACACACATTACAGGAGTCCGAATCTAGATAGGGTTTCCACCTGTAATAAGCTGGATGCCTTATCTGATTCGATCTCAAATATATTTAAGCAATTTCCAGGCAGTGAAATTGTTGTTGCCGGCGATTTTAATGTGCACAACGCCACTTGGTTGAGCCACTCGGGTCTTCCAACACAGGAGGGTTGTTATGTTGAGCTGTTTGCAGAGTGCAATCAACTCACACAATTGGTGAAGGAACCGACGTACCTCCCACGCGTCGGTGGGCAAAGCCAAAAAGTCCTAAACCTTTTTCTGACTTCTCATCATGAAAAATATGATGTAAAAGTCCTTGCACCTCTTGGTAACTCCGACCACTTTACTGTATCCGCTGAGTTTTCGTATTCTAGTTTACGCGCCTCTTCGATTAAAGCCTCGAAGAGGACTGTATGACTTTACGAAAAAGCAAATTGGCTTGCGTTATATGATTTTTTTCGCAACTTTATTTGGAAATTGTGTTTCGCAGACAGACACATAAATGCCGCGGCTTTAATGGTACAAAATATTATTTTATTAGGTATGCGGTCCTTCATACCTTTTAAAAAGATTAGCATTAAACTCAAGGGCCACTCTTGGTTTAATGAGACTTGCAGGATTACAGTCAGGTCGAAAGAGGAAGCCTTTCAGACTTGGTGTTCTAACAAGAATGCTGATACTGAAAGACTTCGTATACAGGCTAGGAATCGCTGTAATGCCGTGATCTCGCGCGAAATGTTTCGTCACGAATTATTTGCAAATAATTCAACGCTCCCAGATAGTAATCAACCACTGCCTGTCGTCGATTTTGTTTCTTCTGCAATGCCGGAGATTCATTTTCGAACTCGGGCAGTTAAAAAGGTTTTAGCAAACCTCAACATTAACAAAGCCTCTGGGCCAGATGGCATATCTGCCCATGTGTTGAAGAAGTGCGCGTCAACGCTAGCTTGTCCATTGCGTAATCTTTTCAACATCTCCTACACGACAGGAGTTTTTCCATTGGAAGGTTGCCAATGTCCAGCCAGTTCCGAAAAAGGCGAGGCCAAGAAACCCAGCCAATTACCGACCCATTGCAAAATAGAGTAGATTTTAATGCAAGCAAGACCCAATGTTGTCTGTTATCTCACAAAAGAATGATTCACCCCTCCCTCTCCTCAATATGGGTGCTGTGAATATTGCGCAGTCAGCTGCTCTTAACGTTCTGGGCATATCAATTCAATGTGATCTCCGTTGGAATGACCACATATTTAATGTGTCGAAAGAAGCGGCCAAATGCCTCGGTTTTTTAAAACGGGTTAAAACATACTTCACTCCTGCTGACTTACGCACTGTCTACACTACCTATATACGGCCTAAAATGGAATTCAATTCGCACATTTGGGTAGGGGCCTCAAAATCCTCCTTGGAGTTCCTGGACCGAATCCAACAACGTGCGATATATTTAATAGGGGATGAAAACATTTCATCGTCTATTGGTTCTCTTGAGCACCGAAGGACCGTTGGGAGTGTAAGCCTGTTTTATAGGTATTACAATGGTGAGTGTTCGAGGGAAATACATGGCCTGATTCCACCAGGTGGTGTGTTCTCTCGTTCTACTCGGGCGCCAAACCAAGCCCACCCCTTCGTAGTCCACTCGGCTCTCAACATAACCACGCATTATAGAGAGAATTCGTTCTTCAGTCGCACGATACGTTTGTGGAACAATCTCCCTGCGTCCGTTTTTCCGACATTTTTGATATTGGCAAGTTCAAAACAAACATTCACCGACACTACTCTATCTTTCCCCCCTCCTTTTAACCTATCATCCCTTCTTGCGATCAACACTGTGTTATGCATGAATAGGGAGCATCCCCTGAGTGTTGGTTAATTTGTAAAAAAAAAAAAAAAATTATCAATTATTACGCCTAAATATTTTATTTCATTTACAAAATCTATAGTAACATCGTTAATAAGAATGGAGAAGCATACAGGGACAGAATTAGGTTTCTTAAAGATTAAAGGATTGATATTTAGATAATTAGACGCCATCCATGTTGCCACATTATTTATATTAAATATAATAGCAGATTCTAGAACATCAAGAAAAATCCGTTCACCAGAGAAAAGTACTTGGATATCGTCAGCATATATAAAAGGCACACATGTACTTCGATCAACCATTATTACGAAGATGTGACCAAATTTGTTTATTATAGTGAGCCATTTTTTTTACCTTACGAATGGCTGATTTCGTACGGTTCCGATATTTGCAGAAAATTTTCCAATTGTGGTCACTGCGATTATCAATGTATGCTTTAAAAGCTAGATCTCGAAGAGACTTAATATATGTAATTTTATTTGATTTCATCCCGTTATCACTTTTGTAGCTAACCTTATACTTCTATACAGGAACAAGTGATAGTAAATTATTTAGGTTACAGTTCATAATAAATAACTGCTAATCAATGCAACTAGTGGAGTATATCCTATAAAAATCACTATTAATTATCTGATTCTCCAAAACACCATAATTTATTTTTTTATAATTTAGATACTCAACATACTTGTCAATGCGTTGTTTAAAAAAAGTGATTGAATATAAATTAGTGCGTGATGCAATATTTCGGGAGATTGCATCTGGCCAGAAGATTTCAATGAATCGAGATCACTTAAAAAAAATAATCGATTAATGACGAACTTTCGAACATCGTAGTGAGTTAGGATCGAATTGTGTACAAATGTAATATTATGTCTATGACATAACGTGCGAACATTTAGTGATTTATTGACATCAAACAAGTTATTGTTGAAGTCACCCATAATGACAACATTAGAATATTTAACTAGTAAGTCACCTAACGATTTCTCAAACTCTGTCAAAGGTAAATATACTACACCAACTAAAATTTTTGATGAAATATGACAAATTTCAACAAAAAGAGCTTCACAGACGCCATAAGTATCACTTTGAAACACAACATTAAATTTTATTTGCTTAGAAATATAAAAACCGACTCCTCCACCTCTATTATTAGGCCTATCATTTCTACACAAGTTATAAGCCTGTACTTCAACTGCTTGATTAGAAATATAAAGTTTAAGCCAAGTCTCCGAAATACCCAAAATATCTAAAAAAAACAACCCTCCAGAATATACTTGAGCTCATCAAATCTTGATGACGTTATAGATGTTTTCATGCTTTGGGAATTCACATGACCAATGTTTAGATTTTGTTTATAATTTTTAATTTTGTTTGGTAGAAACGAGTTATCGCTGACTATTAGACCTAAGTTTGTGTTAAAAGGCATCAAATTCTAATATAAAAAAAGAAACGTTGTAAATAAATAAATAAATAAAAAACATTTTTAATAAGAAAAACTAAAAACTAATTATATACAATAAATATATTTGATAAATTCATAATAATATTAAATTAACTTTCAATTATTTTTTTTAATACTGTAATTCAAAAAATATCGGTAATATTCCGCAAAAAAATAGAGAAAAAACGAGTTGGGATGGTTAGGTCACATGGGTAAGATCGGTCACATGGGAAGGACTTTTATAGTCGGTCGGGCCCGACTATGGAATACTCTACACTTTGGTGTGAATTTTAGTGTGGAGAATTTAATTGTATACTTACCTATAAAGTTCTTAATTATGCTGAACATTCTTACACTCAGAATATTATTTACATATCAAATTTCTGACGATGTATATTCCATTAATTTAAAAAATTGATGTAAAAGTAAAAAAATCAAAAAATGTTAAAACATGTAGAAAAATAAATGTGGGCGGATCACGCCCCCTTTTAAAACATATGTAAAGATTTAAGATATGATAGATTAATATTTCATAATTTTGCTTTCAATAATTTGCGAATAAAATGTCCACTATGAAAAAGCGAGGAGTAATAAAAAAATAAAATGTGGGCGTATCACGCCCATTTTTGGATCATATATTTTTAGGTGATTTCTAACAATATGTTTTAAATTTTATAAGTATATCTTGAATACTTTTCGAGTTATTGGTTCGTAAATAGTTATATAAAAGTGTCTTGTATGGGAGGTGGGCGTGTCCGTTGACCAATTTGGCTCATTTACATTGACAAAACTAACTTTTGGCTAAAAAGTATAGAAACGAAATTTCATTGTATTCTAAGCAGTATTTCACAAGTTATCGTGTATACGGACAGTAAGACAGACGGACGGACATACAGACAGACGGACATGGCTAAACGAACTCGGGTGGTGATGCTGATCAAGAATATATATACTTTTCCATACCGGACACGCCTCCTAAGGTGCGTTACAATATATGCACAAAGTTAATATACCCTGTACCTCATAGGTGTAGGGTATAAAGAGAAAAAGAAAACTTATATGTAAAATGAGATCTTAGAATCCCAAGTGCATATAAATACCAATAACATATTGATATGTTATGCACAATGTCATTCTCATAATTATGAAAATGACACACATGGACAGCAAATAACACTTCCAAATTTCTTGCATCGCTTGGTATTTGGAAGTAAAAAAATAAAAAAGTAATAATACATACAAAATAAAAGAAAAAGATAATTATGTAGAATTAGCTTCGGGTGGAATTAACGAGGTTCTCAACAGCATCTCATTAACAGCAACTGCTCCTGCAGCATTGAAGAATTTAATGCATTCTTGCATTGAAAATGAATTTTCAGATCCATCGGGCAAAGTAACGTTAACAGTTAAAAAATTGTTGTGCAGCAATTTAAAATAATTGGGCATCAGCTCGTCTCTGATAGCAATGTTGTTAAATTTCACCAAAACAGACTTCTTACGGTTGATGTTACAGCACAATTACATTACGCAAAGCACATTACGAGCAGTTATGTCGATATTGAAAAATTTGCACAGCTTGATAATCACTGAAGTTAGATTACTTAGAGACTCAAAAAGCCCGTTGATCACAACGTCCGCACGATTAAGTCTTTTAAGCAGACAACTGTTATCATCCTCAAGTGTCTGAATTTTTATACCCTACACTAAGAGTGAAAGGGTATATTCAGATTGGTACGCCGTTTGTAACACCCAGAAGGAAGCATCTCCGGTATGGAAAAGTATATATATTCTTGATCAGCATGACCTGCTGAGTCGATTTAGCGATATCCGTCGGTCTGTCCCTCTGTCTATCCGTCAGTCTGTCTGTCTGTTGAAATCCCTACTACTTAAACAATTGAAGAGTAAGATAAATGAAACTCATAATTTAGATTACTTATATACCTACGCTGTGTGGGCAGATCGGTCCATTGTGACCTATGATCTGACCATTTATATTCAAATACCTCGTATTGCACTTACATCTACAGATCAATTTTACTGTATACGTGCTTACATAAACTTTTTTGGTCAAATATATATGAAGTCAAGCTCAAATACATGAAAATAATGTTTTCCGCCGATACGACTTTTGGTTCCCAAAAAAAAAAAATATCGAAATTCGGTACACCTACCCATCAAAGGAAGGGAAATTCCTCAGCGATTGAATGTTTGTAATTATTTTCAGGATTCGTATACCCTGGTGACCAATATAGCACTTTGAATGGTAACCACACATATGTGTAGGGTATTTATAGTCGGCTTAGACCGACTATAATTTTGATAATTCTAACTATCATAATAACACCAAATTTAAAATTTCCCATGTAATCTAACCTTCCGAACTGGTTTTCTTTGTGGTTTCATTAATTATTTGAATTATTTTATTGCAATTAGCCACCTCACGCTGTGTAGACAATTCATTTTTCACCTCGTAGACTTTGGACATCGGCAAGACCACGCTTCATCACTTCTTGGAAGTTTATATCGAATATTGGCGCATCGTGACATTTTTTGCAGACAAATCCAATTGTACCGGCATATTTGGCAAACAAACCATAGTGGCAAGTGGAACCACTTGCCATAGCGAATGCAGTCAACCCGCTCCTGCATTTTGGTGAGATTTTTTTTTGCAACTATCAAGGCCAAAAATATTAGACATAGTTGATGTAGAGATATTCAGCAGATGATCGATATGGAGGAAGGTAGCAACAGCAGCACAGCAATAAAGAAGCAGCAACAAGCAAGCAGCAGCAGAAACAACAACGTAATGGATGAGTACTTCAGCGCAGAGGAAGATTCAACGACAATACTGTATAAAAATACCAGAACAGAATTTGTCTCCAGGTTTTTTAATGTTTTTTTCTTATTGCAGATCAACTTATAATGTTTTTCAAATGTTTAATTCCTTTTTTAAGTGTTTGGAATTTTACAAAAGTGAACGAAATACAATCGATATAGGAAAACTTGACTATTCGCACATGACGGCGTTGCCAATTTTTTTTTATACCCTACACTAAGAGTGAAAGGATATATTCAGTTTGGTACGCCGTTTGCAACACCCTGAAGAAAGCATCTCCGGTATGGAAAAGTATATATATTCTTGATCAGCATGACCTCCTGAGTCGATTAAGCGATGTGCGTCTGTGCTTCTGTCTGTTGAAATCACGATTACAGAAAAAGTAGAAGAGCTACAGCAATGAAACTTTAGATTTAGATTACTTATATATCTAAGCTGTCTGAACAAGAAAATTGGCATGATCGGTCTTTCGTGACCTCATATAAAATGTACATCTACAGATCAATTTTACTGTATACGTGCTTACGTAAACTTTTTTGGTCAAATATATATTGTCATCATGCTCAAATACATGAAAATAATGTTTTCCGGCGAAAGGACTTGTAGTTCCCAACACAAAAAACCAAATTCGGTACACCTACCCATTTGTAAATATGGGTATCAAATGAATGGTAATTCTTCAGCGATTGAATGTTTGTAGTTATTTTTAGGATTCGTATACCTTGGTGACCTATATACTGCTTTGAATGGTAACCACACATGTGTGTAGGGTATTTATAGTCGGCTTTGACCGACTATAATTTTGATAATCCTAACTGTCATAATAACACCTACTTAAAAATTTCCCATGTGATCTAACCTTCCCAACTGGTTTAATTTACTTTTTATTTTTTTGAATTTTTAATTGATGACTTAATATTTATTGTTTAAAGATTCAAGCAAAAGCAGCCGAAACGCAGGCAGAACTCGCCAAAACATATGCAGCAGCTATGGAAAGAATTGCAGTAGGCGTGGAAAGGTTGGGTGAGGCTGCAGTGGCATCTACATTGAACAATGCAGAACAGCTGCGAGTGATGATGGCGTTGGTAGATGTTGTGAAAAACATATACCCACATGTGCTACAGAATAAATAAGTTTTATATTATTAACTTATTGTTTTTTAATTCAATGTTTTTAATCTTTTGTTTATTAATTCATTGTTAATTCATTGTATTTTATTAAATATTTGGTTTCACAAAATTTGTTATCTGCGCCAAATCCTGTGTATTATTTTTTATTCAAGGAATTATAATGTTCATATTCTGAAGAGGATTTTCTAACAGAAGTCAGTTTTTATTTTTTTGGGCGAGGAGTGGTTTTGGTCGAAACTCTATTTATTTTGCTAGAGCTTTTGAATAAAATATACCTTTATGCAACGTGCGAATATATTTTTAGTAAATTATGCATTTTGTATTTTTTTCCAAATCTAATGTATTTATTATTATTAGATTAACTAAAATATATGACTTTAAAGGTAAAATTAAACACTTTTTGATTTCTAACAACATAATTATGTGTATAGTTATTGTGTTGAGTTATAAGTATTAATAAATGAGTAAATATATTCAAATAAAAAAGTCTTATTTATTGGTTTACGTTATAAATAATGTTTTATTAAATTAATAGGTCTTTATAAATCAACAAGAATAGAAACAGTAACAGGTCACAAGAAAACTGTTAAAATTAAAATTTTAGTAGTTAGTAAAAAAGTATTACAATAAAAATATTACAAAAAAGTATTAGTGAACTAAACACCATTTTACTTGCAAATTATTTGGTTCCAATATATCACACTTTTTGTGATATTTAAATATTTGTGATATTTACTTAATACTGTAGCAACTAATTTATGTTACGAAATAGTTGCACACAACTTGTGGAGGTATACAAGTAATCAATGCTATGAGTTTCATTAATCTACCTCTATTTATCTTTCCATGAAAGGCCGACATTTCTAAATAGTGTTATATAAATTATGCAGACTAGACATCTGCACAAATGGTTTTGAAGTTCCCTCTGCAAATATGCACTACTGCATTCTACAGTTTTGAATTCATTTCGCAAATAACAATCGACAGTATTATAGTGAAGTCTCTCTGAGCATATTCACTTCACTTCAGTATTTGTTTCATTGGTGTCAAGCACTGTCAAAACATCAAAACATCAAGCCATTTAAAACATTCAATATTTTAAAAAACAAACCAAACGACAATACTGTCGCTGAACATGCAACGAATACAGTGGGTGCAGCGAATGAGCTCAACTAGTAACGAGTGAGAAGACGAACATTGAAAACAACAACGAATCTGCCGCTCGTTCGACGAAGGTAATGTTGTTGCTATATATGTAATAATAAAATATACAACAAACTTTAAAAAAAAAAATGTTAAAAAATAAATTTTGTACGACAAAAACAACGTTCTGGTCAAAAAGCAATATATTCAAAAAAAAAATGTTTCTAATTAAATAATTAAAAAAATTGAATAATGAAAAAATGTTTTTCGATTAATAAAAAAACTTAATATAAAATATTATATGATTTTCTTATACATTTTGTTTTTTTTTTCTATATCATTATTAATGAAAATTCCTTAGAGTAAGAATTATCAAAATTATAGTCGGTCTAAGCCTACCGACTATAAATACCCTACACATATGTGTGGTTACCATTAAAAGTGGTATATAGGTCACCAGGATATACGAATCCCGAAAATAACTACAAACTTTCAATCGCTGAAGTATTTCCATTCCTTTGATACCCATATTAACAAATGGGTAGGTGTACCGAATTTCGATTTTTTTTTTGTTGAACCACAAGTCGTTTCGCCGGAAACCATTATTTTTATGTATTTGAGCATGATTAAATATATATTTTACTAAAAAAAGTTTACCTAAGCACGTATACAGTAAAATTTATCTGTATATATACATTTTATATGAGGTATTTGACCATAAGTGGTCGGTTCTCAGGTCACAATAGACCGATCATACCAATTTTCTTGCTCAGCTTAGATATATAAGTAATCTAAATCGGAAGTTTCATTGCTCTAGCTCTTCTACTTTTTCTGTAATCCTGATTTCAACAGACAGACAGAGGGACAGACAGACAGACAGACAGACAGACAGACAGACAGACAGACAGACAGACAGACAGACAGACAGACAGACAGACAGACAGACAGACAGACAGACATACAGACAGACGGACAAAATAACATCGCTAAATCGACTCAGGAGATCATGCTGATCAAGAATATATATACTTTTCCATACCGTAGATGCTTCCTTCTGAGTGTTGCAAACGGCGTACCAAACTAAATATACCCTTTCACTCTTAAGTGTAGGGTATAAAAATAAAAAATGCGCTAAGTACTCGGTGTCATAAGCAGTTCGTTTCAGTATTTGAATTTTTATTGCACATCATCATAGACCTCTTTACTTCAGTTTTGTTTTGTTTGTGTTTTGTTTTGACAGTACTTGGATCTTTTGTTGTGAGCAAGACATTGATTTGATTTTCCAGCATAGAGTTGACGACAGTAAATGTTTTGAAACGAAGTGAATGTCTTGAAGTGGGTTTCAAAAGCACTTGTGCAGATGTCTAATACAGACTGACCAAATCGTTCTGCTATAAGCTGATCTTGAATTCCACCATTAGAAAAGTCATTTGAATTTTAAATTGGGATCACTTCTTCAATGAAATAAATTGGCATTGCGCTAGCAAGACGCATGTTGTGTATAACAGCGCAAGCATTTACAATTCGCCCAGCGAATCCAGTTTCGTATTGGAGTATCCTATGACGAGAAAGACACCTCCACGTTGACTTGAGTACACCGAATAATCTCTCGACACAGTTTCTTTCACTGCATAAAGCCGCATGGTATCTAAATCGCGGCGTACCAGATGTCTCATGGGGTAAAAGTGTCATCAGCCACGGTTCTAGTGGATACCCTGAATCACCTGTGTAAATATATTGCCATTACAATATTGATTATAATTTAATAAATACAATTACCAATTAAGAACATCTTCGGCTCTCCACGATTATAGGCACGTTCCATAGTTTGCCTAACAGCGCACGAACTCCATGTATAGGCATTTTTAAAGATGGATCACAAAACTCTTTGAAGAGAAAATGTATATACATATATATAATTTTGATTAGTTTTAAGATATTGATAACAATAAGTCCAAATCTCCATAAAATTAACATTAGTCAATATGATTAATTTTTATTTTAATCGGTAAATACTATTAAAACAATATTACATTATATTTGACTTTATATGAAACCATAATTGAACCTGGATTCAAATATGCTTCTGCATGTTGCTTTGGTCCAACAATCGTCCTTCGAAAGGTTGTGGTGCATTTTGGAACATTTCCCGGGCTTGATATCGAGCTGCAGGTGTCATATGGAATGTAACCCACAGCCTCAGAAGCATATCATTTATTGCATCTGTCACTACATGAAATGAACGACTTATCGATGCAGGGGCGGATCCAGAATTATGACTTTGGGAGAGCGTTTGATTTTTTGCGCCTTTTTCCAAATTTTTCTAAAATGCGCCCTAAAAATTTATTTTGCGCTCTTTTTATATTATCTCATCAAATACAATGAATAATGAATTATACACAACTTCACATCTTTAAACCAACAGTTTTATTTGCTTAAAAAAGAAAAAAAAATATAGGGTGAGATTGGATATGTGGTACCCCAGAGAGTATACATTTTTAATAGAGATTCCTTCTGAGTTTGCTGGCGTCGCTGGGGAAAACATTGGTTATGTGGAAGTGGAATTTTACAGATTGAAGTTAACAGAGGAAAACAGTGCACAAAACTGGAACTGTTCGCGGATAATATGCAACCAAACTTACCAAGATATATCCAACGCCTTACAAATTTTAATTATTTTTCTGGCCAAAAATGTGGAAGAAAACATCATTATATTGATTTGAAAATGTGTCTGTTGACAACATTTTCGTTTCAGTTTCCACATAACCAATTTTTGAATTTATTTGACAAAAGTGGCACCGAAACCACCTGTATGGAAACCACCTGTATGAAAAATCATCAAATAAATTTTGTTTCGATATCTATTTTATTGCATTTTCAGCCATATACATTTGTTACCTTTATAATCGAATAATCGTGGTTTTTCTAAGTTAACTAGTTTTAAAGAAAAAAAATAATTAAAAATCACTATATACATTTTGAACTAAAATTATATAATCAAAAATCCATAAGCAAAAAAGTCAAATTTTCAGATTTTTTTGAAATCTTCAAGGGGTATCTAAAACAGTACGGAAAACTAAAATGTTGTTGAAGTGGGAAACAAGGATTTCTGTTTAAAATTAATTTTTTTCATGCAAACACTTTTTTGCTAATAACTTCTTCAATTATAATTTGAAACAATCATAACCTTATAGCGCAGTGGCGTATTTCCGGCCTACTCAGAGATAAATGGAATATTTTGGAAAGTGTATTGCAGGTTGTAAAATTTTGTGGAATTTTAATGGCAGATTCACGGCATATTTTGAGATCGGCCAGAAAACTGACAGCTTGTGATACAAACTCCGCATTTCTCTGTTTAAAATTTGTCGAAAAAATTATTCTAAACTGCCTCGACTCTGCCAAAAATTCTGTCTTGTGACATTTTGATATAGAACTCAAAATATTTAAAACTTGAAATGTGTATTCTTCAGAATCATTGTCAAAATTCAATGGCGCATATCCGATGGACAATGGACAATTTTAACAAAGATTAAAATGTCAAAAAGCTGATTTTAATTTAAAGTTTATTTTATAAGTTGCAAAATTAAAAAGCTAACAATTAAAAAGGCGCGTAATTTATAGAATATTAGTAATCTGAAGATAGACCAAGCAAATACCTAATAAATGCCAATTTTATAGCGAGATATAAGGCTTTATAAGAAGTTACGCGCTTTTAATGTGTTATTTTTTTTTTTTTTATTTCATTGTGACGGGAATTTACTATTATAATAGTAGATAAGCTTCTGCCAACTATAAGATAGTGAACAAGCATCATTTTTTGATAGAGAGTACATGTTATATACACAAAATGTTTTTAGTTTAAACTAGTTTATGATAAACTTCATCTTTGTTACGAAAAATAGTTCCAAATCTGCCATTAATAAATAAAATGTTCAATACATATTACAACTACAGCTGCGTCCATACAATAGTATAAATTGAATTTTGATAAAGAGTAGCTGTAGGGTGTCGCATTTTTTATTTTTGTTCATGTCAAATTTTCAAAAATTTCAGTTCAGTTGCTCAGAAGCATTCGTTGACGACGGATGTATATTTAATTTTTTTAACCCATTAAAGCCTGCCGAATCAGATACACACCAGTAGATTACGCAGTGCAATTTTCCTCATCATGTTTTTCCATAATGCATACATCAGATGCTAAGAATTTTGGTTGATTTTGCACCTAGCATCACTACATTACAACAGTATGAAATTGTATATATCTGCCTGCATTTCCCTCAATTTTAATCAAATATTTCATAAACAAATTTTAAAAATAATCCGAAAAATTTCAGTGAGAGTTTAAAACATTTTTTTCGAAATTTTGACAGAACCACATTGCGAACTAATATTTACATGTTTTTTAAGAGAGCTTAGAGAATTGTGATACATTACTCTCTCGACACACTTTTTTTGGAAGCACAAAATTTCTGTTTGATTGTTTTTGCCAATTATTCGTAGAGCTAGGTTCATATTTTATTTTGTGTTAAAGTTTGCATCTGCAACATATCGAAATCGTGCTATAACTTGCGATTTAAAGTTCCAAAAACGACATTTTTTGCAACTTTGACTCGATTTTTTGTAAAATCTCGACGTATAGCGAAAATTCTGAGTACTCAGCAAGAATCAGGAGACCGAAATAACCAGATTTGATAGGTTTCATACCAGATTAAAATCCTTGTAAAACAGTGTTATCAAAACAAACACAAAATGGAAAAGACGCATATTTACAAAAGGAGAAAAAACTCTTTAAATTAAGCTAATTTTTCAATTTTGTGTGTGTTTTTTTTTTTGAAAATTTAGCGTCTTTATCTCTTCCGCTTTTTTTAAAAAGGTAAATATATTTTGCGCTTTTTTAGAAAGGCTTAAAATTTCTGTAAATTAGGCGCCTTTTCCATTTTGTAATTTTTTGAAAATGTTGCGCTTTCCTCCATATTTTGCGCCCATCTGTAGAGGCGCAAAAATTTATTTTTTTGAGAATTTTGCGTCTTTCTCTATATTTTGCGCCCATCTGTAGAGGCGCAAACATTTTATAAATTAGGCGCATTTGCAATTTAATGCTTTTTTGAACATTTTTATATATTTTGTACCCTTCTGTAGAGGAGCAAAAATTTTGGAAACTAGGCGCATTTGCAATTTTATTCTTTTTTGAAAACTTTGCGCCTTTCTCTATATTTTGCGCCCTTCTGTAGAGACGCAAAAATTTTGTAAATTAGGCGCATTTGAAATTTAATGCTTTTTTGAACATTTTGCGCCCTTGTGTACAGGCCTCATGCCTCATGGAAATACCCCATTATTCTCCAATCGGACGTTGAAAACAACTGGTTGCGTAAAACCGAAGTGCGGATAATACCTATAGATATATTGAAAAGATTGCGGAAATATGAGATGGTTTAGCTTACCTGCCCGTTATTCTGGACCTCGGCATGTGGATTTCTATTCCATCCATGACTTCGTAGTCGAAATCCGCAGTGATATGGTACAGCTTCCAGAATTCACTTTCGGTAAAATCGAAAGGATCTTCCAACGTTCTTAGCCGACGTCTATCTAACGTACCGACATTAGAACCCGACGAATCTGATAATTCCATGGCTATGTATCCCATAGACATGATTTTATTTGTTTTTCTAATTGTTTTTTTACATGAATGACAGTTAAAATATTAGTTAACGATTGTCGCAAAGTATAGCGATATAAAAAATGTCGTCGCTACATTTTCGTTTTTTGTCGATACTTAACAACAGGAATTATCAATAAAAATTGTTACGAATTCTGTAGGGAATAGCATTTATCAGTTTTTGTCGGTATCGTTAGTTAACAATAACGAATTTTCTCGATAAGCAGTTAGGGAATCGCGCTACTGAAGTAGTTTACAAATGAGATGATACACAAATTGAATTTTGTTTCCAAAGGGTACTAAGATATGTATACCTTCCTAAAATTAGAGACCAAAAATAATTATTATTTTCAAATTTATGCACGCTGCAAAAAAAAGGGCTCTCCCAAACATAATTTTGCAGGCATTACATATATCTTTGGAGATTTATGCAAACAAAAGATTTATTTCATTGCCAAACCTTATTATAATAACAGCAAAATATATTTTTGTTTTCGTTCAAACATGTTTATGTCCAGAATGAATAATTTTCGGCGTTATTGCAATTATATATGTATATGTTTGAATGTGAAAAACATTTTATTTACATGTTTAAATTTAATTTTAATAAAAAAAAGTTAATTTAGTGCTAATAACTTATTTACACAATATTCATGTTTTCGGTTTTTGTATACATTTTATTTTTTTCATATTTTTCAAATAATTTAACATTGTTTATATGGTGCAAAGTTATGTTCAAATTATGATATTGGGGTAAAGTGCGAAACGTAATTTAAACAATGTTTGTTGTTATTTTAGTTAAAATATTGTGTTATATGAATTATTAAATTGATTACGCAAAGAAAAAATTTTAATTTAAAATTTCGTGACCACAAACCAATGAAATGCAAAATTTTGACATAACCTGTGATATGATATGAATTGCAAAGAAGAAGAATTTTGTACAATTTTCATCCATAAAAGCCAAAGAAATTAAATTTCAACAATTCAATGAGCTGCAATATATGTAAAATAGTTATGATCATTTGCAAGAGCAAGGCAAGAAATGGTAATCTTGTTCTTGGTCTTGTTCTTACACGCTGAGTCTTGCTCTTGCATAGGTACATATTATCTTGTTCTTGCAATACCTTTCTTGCTCTAGCTTGCAAGAATCTTGCAAAATTTTAATTTTTAAATTTTAAATAAAAGATCGAAGACAAATATCTTAAACTGCAAATTTATTATGAAAACGAATAGAATTTGAACACAATTTCAACAAAAAATAAATTATTTTAATAAAAAAAATAATTGAATTATATTTTAACAAGAATTAACTAATAAAAAATAATTGTATAATCAAGTGATGTTGACAAGACAATTCAAAATCTCAAGGCCATAATAAAATGAACATCGTATATGCATATTCTGTTTTCGCCAGAGATTAAAAAAAATCCGTATGCTACACGTACCATATGTAAAGAGAACACAAATAATATCTTGCAGGGTAACATTTTTCTTTGCGAACACTAACAGAAAGAAGAGAATACGAATTAAAATTCGTATATACACACTTTCACAACGACAACTCTTCGTTGCATTCCGGAATCATCGCATGGCAACAAACAGACGCATGACAGCAGACAGTCGCATGACACCACACTTCATGTATGTATCTTGTACAGCTATCTAGTTGGCAATAACAACAACGAGTTTTCTTTGTGGTACAAAAAATGTCCCGCCAAAAATTCTATCACAAGCTTAGATGCTGCTTTATTTGCATTTCTGTTGTTGTTGCACTTTCAAACGAATCATCGGATTTGTGAAAAAAAGAAAAACACAAAAAGCAATATATAAGCTAAATGAGGTGCACTGTGAAAATGTTCATATATTATTTTTTTTTTGTTTTATAAGTTGAATGAAATAATGCACATAGAACTTAACTTAAGTAAACTTCATGATTATACAATTAACAAAAAAAACTATGTATAAAAGTAAAACAAAAATAATAATGTGCATAGAACGGTGCATATGCACAATCGATGTACGAACTAGCGTAGCGATGAAAAGCGAAAAAAACATTGTTTTGTCTATTTTATCTTATTGAAGCGACTTTTGAAGCACTATTGAAGATATTTACCGCTACAAAAGTGCTTCACAGACCTTATTTTTAAGATGCTTATATTCTTTAGCTTTGAAAAATGTTGGGAACTCAAAATTTTATTAAATGACATTTTAGTTAAGATCTTCTATATGAAATAAAATATGTTTTTCTGTTTCTATTTATAGGTACTTTTTTAAAAACGGTTTTAAACCGGTATAAAACCGAAACCGTTTATATCGGTTTCGGATATCGGTTAATTTCTGATTTTCGTATAACGGTTTCGGTTACGGTTTTAAAAATGAAACGGGTTTAAACGGATATCGGTTTCGGTTACGGTTTCAATCCTTGGTTGTTATTATTGTTCAATGAAGTTTAAATTATTTTTTTTAGTTTTATCGCATCCTCTGCACCCCCTTAGCAAACTCTAAAAACATGATTTTTGTTGTTTTGCATCACAGCATCCAAAAACTGCCCTTTTAAAATTCTGAAAAAATTTACATAAATTCTTGACATTGAACAAAGATCATTTCACTTTGAAAATCCTGTTTTTTAGTATATAAATTTAGTAATAAAAACTGGTATAAATTCATATGTCTTAAGTACAAATAGTGTTACAAAAAATGGGCGGTTATTGTCAACTGCCACGCCTAGCTGCCATATATCATTTATATTAAACACGATATAACTCTTAAGATATAAATGGTATATTATTGAAATTTTTTCAACATCATATAATTTTTAAAACAAAACGTTTTTGTCAAAAATTGTTGTGATCGGCCTACTTCGACGTCTACCTGCCAAAAAACATGACATATTAAGTGCTACAATATGTATTTAATTTGGTCTCTATGAAAAGAGGAAGAGCAGGATATACTATATGTCTATAATGGTCATCATCATATCTCGCATTTAGCACTCAGTAACAATCACATTAATACTTTTCATATAGTTCAAAAGTTTTTTATTGGTGGAAGAATTTGTTTAAGTACCGCCAATTACTGTTAATTTTAGATAGGGCTGCTTGTGAAATTTCCAATTAATCCGTAATTCACTGATCGCAAAATAGGAACAAAATAGGAACAAGATGGAAATAAAATTATTAAGTATATGGGGCATTCCACGTCAATTCGCCGATGTTTGTACCTGATGTTTGCTTCATATCTTAATATGTTTTTATTATTGGTCAATAAAGTTTAAATTTAATTTTTTAGTTTTCTATCGCAGCCCCTTTACCCCTTTAGAAAACTCTAAAAACACGATTTTTGTTGTTTTGCACCACAACATCCAAAAACTGCCTTTTTAAAATTCTGAAAAAATGTATATAAATTCTTGACATTGAACAAAGGTCATTTCACTTTGATTTGAAGTGGTAAGAAATTTTCTTACCACTTTTCTTACCTTCTTCATATGGTATATACTCATATGTCTTAAGTACAAACCGTGTTACAAAAAAATGGGTGGTTATTGTCAACTGCCACGCCTAGCTGCCATATAACATTTATAGTAAAAACGATATAACTCTGAAGATATAAAAGGTATATTATTGAAATTTTGTCCAACATCATGTAATATAAAAATAAAATGGACCACAGAATATTGTTGCGATCGACCAACTACCACGCCTACCTGTCATATAAATTTAACATATAAAGTGATAAATCTTTGGCCTTATATGAGTTAAAGTCATGCAATTTTGCTTGCATTACTCTTTATGTAGTAATAGTAATATTAATTCGAAGTATGATATAGTTTAGTGAACTGCAACGCATATCTGTCATATAAACATAACATTTCATCAGCCATAAATCCGTTTCTATATGAGATATCGCGATAAAATTTTTGATGTTTTAATTTTTTGTAAGGATCAATAACACTGTGCTACAAATTCCAAAAAATTTCGTATAAAAATCCTGAGTTATAACCAACACATTAAACTTACCAAAAATTTTCTATTTTTTAAAATGGGTTAAAAAAATCCTGAGTTATAGGTCATTATACGACAAAACAATTCAAATTTGAATACATTGTTCAATTTTGAAAAATCGTTAAAAAAATCATCTTAATCTACATAATCCACGTTTATAATCCACACATTTTTGGATAATCCACACATTTTTACAGTTATTAAAAGTAAATTCAATTACCTTATCAGAACTTTTGGATTTATCAAAATTTAATAAGAAACAACAAAATTATGATTGATTTAATAATTGTCCTTTAAATAATAAAATGTTTTAACCGAGTCATTCCCACACTATATTTACCAAATCAAGTCAAGTCAATGAGATTTAAAGCTCTTTGATTTTGTTTAAATTTTTATATACAAGGGTCAATTAAAATGTTTGGTCAATTATTTTATAATTTTTTCAGACAACTTTATCCTGAAATACAGTGATCCAAAGTAACAAATAATAGACAAAAAAAACTTTTATAGGTTTTATAGATATTAAAATACCTATTGATCGAAATATGCTATAAACCCCGTCGAGGTGTCATTTTAAAGCTAATATAATGGACATGTGGTAATTATACTTGCACTTCAAATTGTATATCCTTAAAAATGACTCTTTTGAAAATTCTGACAAAAAAAATAAATTTGTTTATTGATTTATTATGAATATTCGTGCCAAATTTCAAGATAGTATTATTTGGAGTAGATGTTTTTTATCTATCATAATTTTGTTATTTCTTGCTGAATTTTAATAGTTCAAAAAATTTTGTAATGGTAATTAAATTTACTTACAACAACTGCAATATGTAAAATATCTTACAAGATGTTTTTTTAACGATTTTCCATATATGAAAAATTGTTTTCAAATTTACATTTTTGTCGTGTAATACTCAGGTAGTTATTAACCGATTTCAATATTTCAAAAATATTTACGAACCAACACATTTTGGTTCTTTAAAAAGTTATACAGTCTTTTTAAAGAACCGTAGAAGCTGAGTTTTAATTACATAAGTAAGTTAAGGATTTTGCATTGGATGGATTTTGAGTGGACATTAAAAAAAACTCTAAGTGATACAGAAATTCTGTAAATGTAGATATTCATTGTTTTTCGATGCCTAACCAAAAATACAGGTCGGAGTTCTTGTATATTTTTAGTGTTCCACCGTGATATTCTTTAACACTTATATTTTATAGTTTAGAGATTTAATTATTTGGAATAGATGTTTTGTATCTATCATAACGTTGTAATTTTAAAATGGTAATTAAATTTACTTTTAATAACTGTAAAAATGTGTAGATTATCTTGCAAAATGATTTTTCAACGATTTTTCAAAATTGGAAAATGTATTCAAATTTGAATTGTTTTGTCGTATAATGACCTATAACTCAGGTCTTTTTAAACCTATTTGAATATATTAAAAAGTTTTAGTAAGCCAAAAATGACTTACGTGAATGTTATGTTGACTCAAGGTTACACAAAAATTGCAAATTTCATGCATAAAAAAAATGAAAATCACTGTGTATTTATTATGAATCGAATTCATAAATTTTACAAATTTTATTAATAATCATTACAGGCGAAATTGTGCAAATTCCCTCATCACTTGTGTTTCATATTGCATATTAATGCCAGTTGAGAATAACGATATCGTAGCTGCAGTCTAAAGATAATTTAAGTGTGTGAAAAGAGTGAAAAATGTGTTATTTGAAAATAAATGTGAAATTTAAGAGACATATAATTTGATGTGATGTATATTTTCATTTTTATTTTAATGCTACTTTCCTTAATAAAGTTTTGACTTATTATATTTTCAAATGCAGTATTTTTCACTTTGTTCCGAATAATTTGGACTTGTTTTTCCATCTGCAGACTACGGCTATTTGGTACAATGTAAGACATTTTAATTATGAATAATAAATCACAAAATGTATTATTCATGACTTAAGATTAAAAAAAACTTATTATAAATAAAACATGAGTAAACATACGCATAATTTTATTCAATTAATCATAATAAATATTATAATCAGAAAATTATGACTAAAAAACCAAATCATTATGTATACTTATTCTTGGCTGGATATCATGAATAAGTTTTACGAAATTTATGCGTATAATACATAATTTATGAGAACATTTCTTTCCGTGTAGCACTTTATATGTCATGTTTTTTGGCAGGTCGACGTTGAAGTAGTCCGATCACAAACGGCCGGCAAAAACGTTTTGTTTTTACAAGCTTTTATTTAATTTCACTTGTTTGTTCGTTTGTTAGTATGTCGGGCACAAAAATATCAAATTTAACATACTTCCTTATATCCGATCGAGTTAAAACTTGGAACACATATAGTATTCGATGTGGCACATATAAAAATAAATTTGAAAGTTCGAAATTTGGCCGATAGGGGGCGCTAAAACTAATTTTGAACGTGTGAGATCTGTTCTTTACCTAGAATGTTGAAATTTAGAATATGTATAGTTTTAGACACGGGGAAAAATATGGCAAACTCAGAACTTTGAATTTTGTCCGTTAGGGGGCGCATTTGCTATTAATGGACCCTCTAAAGTGCGTTCTTCACCTAAAAAATTGAAATTTAAAACATGTATAGTCTTGGCAACGGGTAAAAATTTGGCAAACTTGGAACTCCGCTAGAAGTCACATTAATTAATAATGGACCCTCTGAAATGCGATCTTCACCTAGAAAGATCATATGCTTTTAATAAAATAAATAAAACTGATCATCCGATTTTCTTGAAATTTTTACCACAGATGCGGTATGAAACTCACCACATTAAAACTTCTACTGGGAATAACTCTACGGTGAAGAATTCTACGGGAAAGCGTTCTATGGAGAATAATTTTACGGCGAAGATTTCTACTGGGAAGAATTTATTTTAAACCCATACATTTATAAAACTCATAAAAACTTCCCTGATATAAATAATAAAAATGTTTTTTATATTAATAAAATCGATCCATATCTTTGAATTCACAAAATCTTGGCACGAGTCCTGCACGGGTCCAGCTAGTATATAATATGTATAGTATTGAAGACTGAAATATGTCATATTTATTTATATGTTATATTTATTTTCTCCGAGCTTTGATTTTCCATCGCTAGAGGACGTTAAGTACGAAATTTTATATCGCAGTAACCACTGAACCGATCTCTGTAAAACTTGATGCAGTAATTCTTTCGAGCACGCAAATTAATGCAGTTCAAAAAGTAGTTCTAAATTTCATTGAGAGGGGGCGTTAGAGGCACAATTTTATATCTCGGTAACTATTGAACCGATCTATGCAAAACTTCATTAAGTGACTCCTTCGGGACCCCCAATTTAACATATCATCGTTGTAGAACGAAAAGTCACAAACTACATTTGTATGAATAATTTAAATTTCTAGTTTGTTGATTAATACATATTTATATTTATAATGAATACATATTAATATATGAAATAAATTAAATTAAATCTTATTCAAATTATATTATTAAGATATACGTTTATAAGAAATAAATTTAAAAATTTACTAAGAGGTTTCCAAATACAAAAATAAAAGAGTGCGACGAAAATATTAAAAATTACCAGCATATTACATTTGTAAATGTGTAGCTTAAATATGAATTTTAACTATCAAAAGAATACAATTATGATCATATTTATATATATATATCTTATACATCACAAACCTACAACTCTTTATACTTTAAATCTCGCAACCGCTCAGCACACTATAACCCTTCACAGCATAAGGCAAGATTGTAAAGGATATATCACGTCCCGTTGTCCAGTTACACCCAGATTCTACATGACGATTATAATATAAAATATAAGCTTTTACTTCAATTTTCAAAACTATGTACTACTTTTATAAGTCGAGAGTTGTAGCATTTTAAAAGGTTTGCTTATTTGACAGTTGCCACAAACCTCTATGAAATTACAACCCTTTATGGCAAGGAGATATATCGTCGGTGATACTGCAAAACCGTCTAACTGCATGTGAGAATTACGCCTAATTTTGTGTTATAATCGGGTTTTTAATGATATGTTGATCGTAAAAATTAGAAATTAGGCATACTTAATTTATATGAATTAAGTGCAAAATTGAGATTGAAAATAGTTTTGTTTCTTCTGTAAAATTCTTTTTGTAAGAGGTATTCGAAAATGTAGATAGACGGTTTTGCAGTATCACCGACGATATAACGTTAATCTACATCATTTAGCCAAATTCCATTAATTAAATTAAGTACATAAATAAATATTTCTAATTAAAAGTTAAGTTTTACCAGATTATCCTGAGGTAAAAACATAACACATGCCAAAAAAATATCATTGGGCTTCCGATATCAGGACTGCCTACAAAACTCATAGATACTTCTATACAGATCTTCCCCTTCTCCAAAATTATATTGAAAACTATTGCAAAGTTGAATTAAATTGCAAAGTTTATTAGTGCTAGAGTTGGACTGTAATATTCAATAATTTTGCCGCACGCTTTTATTTTTGTATTTGGAAACCTTTTAGTAAATTTTAAAATTTATTTCTTATAAACGTATATCTTAATAATATAATTTGAATAAGATTTAATTTAATTTATTTCATATATTAATATGTATTCATTATAAATATACATACCTACTATAAATATATTTTATATTTTTAGTAAATTTATTTTTAATTTTTTAGTACAGATTTTTATAAAAGCTTGATTTTTAAAAAGTTTTTTTTTTATATTATATGATGTTGAACAATATTTCAATAATATACCTTTTATAACTTAAGAGTTATATCGTGTTTTCTATAAATATTATATAGCAGCTAGGGTGGCAGTTGACAATAACCGCCCATTTTTTGTAACACAGTTTTTACTTAAGACATATGAGTACATACCATATGAAAGAGATAAGAAAAGTGGTAAGAAAAATTCTTACCAATTCAAATCAAAGTGAAATGATCTTTGTTCAATGTCAAGAATTTATGTAAATTTTTTCAGAATTTTAAAAACGCAGTTTTTGGATGCTGTGGTGCAAAACAACAAAAACTGTGGTTTTGGAGTTTGCTAAAGGGGTGAAGGGGGTGCGATAGAAAACTGAAAAATTAAATTTAAACTTCATTGACCAATAATAAAAACATATTAAGATATGAAGCAAATCGAAGGGGGTCAGGTCCAAACGTCGGCGAATTGACGTGGAATGCCCCTTATACTTAATAATTTTATTTCCATCTATTGTTTCTATTTTGAGTTCAGTGAATTACGGATTAATTGGATATTTCACAAGCAGCCACTATCTGGTATTAACAGTAATTGGCGGTACTTAAACAAATTCTTCCACGAAAAAAAACTTTTAAACTATATGAAAAGTATTAATGTGATTACTGAGTACTGAATTACTGAGTATTTTTTTTTTATTAAATTTTAATTATTTAATTATCTTTCTTACAAGTTTGAGTATATTTTTCCAACTGAATTTTATGCTTGATTTATTGTCTATATTTTCTGTCTGTGTATATGTTTATTTATGTATAAAGTTCGTCAAGTATAAATGTGTACAGTGTCCGTCCGTAAAACCCATCCTACATTCGGCCATCCTGACAAATCATTCGTCTCCGAATGATGGATTACATTTTTTCATATTCTCCACAACAGTGTTCGTATTATTTGGGCCTTCACCATTACCGACTTTTTCGACTTTATACCTTCAATGGATAAATTTACCAACAATTTTATAATGTCCAAAGAATTTTGGTTTAATTTTTAATCCGGCCCCAAATTGCGTCCTTTTAATTGTACCCAGCTTATTTAACTCATAATTTGTTTCAGGAACTCTTTTCTTATCGAAAGTTTTTCTATTCTCTAATTGTAGTTTTAAAATATTTTCGCGTGCTTCTTCTCGAACAATGTTTCTTTCTTGATCTAATTCTTCGATAGCAGCTTACCAAGTAGGAATTCGATCCGTGTGTGCCTGTGTCAGGCTTGTACCAATGCTACTCAGGCCTGTGCCAACGCTGTTATCCAAGCTCGTTCCAAGACTGTGTCAAGACTGGAATGATAACTATGTTACAAGCCTGTATCCCAGACTTGTCCCAGCCTTGTTGACAAATGTTGTGCTAGACTTAAATCTCAGTCTAGTGCCATCACTGTGTTTTAGGCCTGTACCAAGACTGTGTCAAGGCTGGAATGATAACTATGTTACAAGCCTCTAATTTAGGATTGTACCAAGGCTTGTGTGCCAGGCTTGTACCAAGGCTTGTGCCTCAGTCTTGAAACCAGACCTATGCTTCAGACTTGCGACAATCCTTTAATACGTCTGCAAATTCAGGCTATTGAGCATAATTTGTCATGGGTATTGCATTCATTATTCATGTCATTACACTTGATAGTTGTATCTGTAGATAAATAAATATGTAAGAGGTTAACAACCAATTCAACAGTAATAATAATAATAGTTTGGAGCTACAGTCCTGTATAGAACTTCGGCCGAGCTCTCTCACCATTTTTAGCTGTGCGTGTTATATTTGTACTCAAAGTGATGGGACCTACAGTTTATTGCCGAATCCGAACGGCGGGTGAGAGCTTTTCATAGGCAATGGTTTTACTCTCGTAGGTTTGCCATTTACTGACGAGAGGTAGCGCGGTATAGAAAAATGTTTCTATGAAAAGATGTTGTTAGCCCCAGTCCAGACTTGAACCGGGGACCTTTCGGCTCGCAGTCCAACGCACTAACCACTGATCTACCGCGGCTACAGTAATACTTACGTTAATTGGCAGACTTATTGTTCAGACAACTCCAAAGAGTGTTCTTTAACATGGAAACAACACAAAAATGTCACCATATTAAACATTAATTTACTCAAGTCAAAGTCGGTACAAACGTATAACAAGGCATGGGACGAAAAGTTTTCGAGACGGAATTTTGAATTACCGTCAGCATATGGCGGTTTGGATAATTGGACAATTTGCATATGTGGCTCAATATTGTGTCAGCCTTGTGTCAATATTGGTATACCGAGGACTGTGTGGAGTCCGAGAATGTAAATTGTGCCAGGCTTGTGTCCAGCATAAACTTACGAGGCTTGTTTGAAATTTGGGAATGACGAATGTGCCAGGCTTATGTCTAGCTGGGTATATCAAGGCCTGTGTGGAGTCTGTGAGTGACGATTGTTCCAGGCTTGTGTCTGGCCCGATATACCAAGCCTTGGTAGTCAAGCCTGTAAAAAGCCTGGCACTATGTTTTTGTAAACTATGTTTTTGTAAATGTTGTATTTGCTCATAGTCACAATATTGTGCTTGTGACGTAAATGCGGTTCCTCTGTCCAAAATAATTCTTTCGGGATTTCCAAATATGACTGCTTGCTTCTGAAATCTTTCGACTACTTCTTTAGTTCCCGTTTGTGGGATAAAGCCACACAAATTTTAAAAATGCATCGACGACTGCCAGAATGTAATTGTATTGTTTATGAGTTTGCTCTAACGGCCCAACATGATCGATGTGATAAGTCAGCAATGGCTTGTCTGCTTTGTCAATTGGATTTAAAAATCATTCTTTTTCCCCAGCTTTGGCTTCTGACACAATACATTTCTTGCAATTCTTAACTACTGTCTTAACTTTCGTATTTAAATTTATAATATAGAATGTCTTCTCTATAAGGTCCTGCGTCTTTTTGACTGCAAAGTTTCCTTGACGATGATCCAACTGTAAAATTTCTTGTACCATTGCTGATGGTACAACAATTAATTCCTTAATTGCATCTTTATGAAGAACATCGTATTTTAGGAAGTAATTCTCGTATTTGTTCTTTTCAACAATTGTTCTAATGACTTTGATCCACTCGTCTTGAAGTTGATCATCTTTTACTCTTTGTCTTAACGAATTTTCTAACATCAAACACGCAACTCTGCTCAAGTCATCGACATGCTTCATCTTCGTTCCTGAATATGCTCCACGGTATAATTGAACTCCTGAAGAAACATTGTCCATCTTGATACTCTAAGTGGCACATTTTCCTTTTTTAGTGTAATTGTAAACGCGTTGCAATCTGTCACGATCTTTATATGCTTTCCTAGAACATACACTCTCCACTTTTTTAATTCTTCTATTATTGCTAGTACCTCCAGTTCGTATGAGTGATATTTTTGTTCTGCTTGAGATGTTTTCCTACTCATGCACTGCACGGGATGTAACTGTTGATCTTCAGAATTCTTCTGCAAAAGTACACCTTCGTATCCATACTTGCATGCATCAGTATGTATTTCAGTTGTTGTAGTTTGACTATATATTTGAAGTACTCACCAGCGCTGTTTGTAACTGTTGAAAGGCCGCAAGTTGTTTATCTTCCATCTTTAATGATGCTTGCTTGGAAAGTAAGTCGGAAAGTGGTTTGGCAATCAACGAATACTGCGGTACGAATCTTCGGAAATATGACGTCAGACCAAGAAATGTTTGAAATGATTTCTTGTCTACCGGCAACGGAAAATTGTTCACTGCTTTAATTTTTTCTTCTGATGGATTTCATGAATATTCAACGATGTATCCCAAAAAATTAACTTTCTTCTGAAGTAACTGGCACTTCTTCCACTTGATCTGCAAACCGAATTTTCCCGCAATAGATAACACCCTTTCTAACTTCTGAATGCCTTCTAATTCTGTTTTGGATGGTATAATTATGTCCTCCATATACACTACAATTGTACCCTCTTGTATTAAGTCACAAAAAATCCCGAATATGTATCTACAAAAAACTGCAGGCGAATTCGATATGCCAAAAAGAACATAAAGAAATTCATATTGTCCATTGTGTAAAGTTGTGTTTAATTCATTATTCACTGTATTTGATGAGAAAATATATAAAAGGGCGCAATTTAGAAAAATTTTAAAACAGGGCGCAAAAAAATCAATCGGCTTCCCCAAGTCATACTCCAAATCATACGCTGGTGCTGGTTCTGCACGAGGTGGCCGAGACAAACAGTCCAGCCAACCCACACTGCTGCTCAGTAGACTGATTCAAAATCTTAAAATGTTTCGCTCCTCTAAAACTGAGAAGAAGCGTTTAAAACCCAAAAAAAAGTGATCATATGATGTTGCGCAAAGAGAAGGACATTTTTGAATTATTAAAGACTATTTTCAATAACATTATTATTACTTCAAGTGTAAAAAGATATCACTCAATTTTCTTTTTTTTATTTAATGTAAAATCTCTCATTGAAATTATGGTTTGTTAAATTATTAATTTTTAGTTAACCGTTACAGTTTCATGGCTTGCTAAACACGTAAAATGTAGACTTTTTTTACTATAGTAATTTTAACGGTCGAAATTTTTCTAATTTTATTCTAACGAGTTTGGGATAAGATTTTTGTATTATTGCACATATTGCACATAAAGATAATTTAAAATGATATGTCACTCTTATATTTTATTTGATATGTCCCTCTCAGTTTTAGACGTCCTAGTTTCAGTAGCCGCGGTAGCTCAGTAGTCGAAAGGTCCCCGGTTCAAGCCTGGACTGGGGCTAACAACATCTTTTCATAGAAACATTTTTCTATACCGCGCTACCTCTCGAAAGTAAATGGCAAACCTACGAGAATAAAACCATTGCCTATGAAAAGCTCTCACCCGCCGTTCGGATTCGGCAATAAACTGTAGGTCCCACCACACGTACAGCTCAAAATGGTGAGAGAGCTCTGCCTAAGTTCTTACAGGACTGTAGTTCCAAACTATTATTATTATTATTAGTTTCAGAAAGTCGATGCGAAGCAAAAAAAAAATTGTTCTAAATTATTCATACAAATTTGAATCAATCTACTGTTCAGCACACTTTTTCTTAGATTTCGCGCTGGTCATACTTTTACTCGATGGCCGGCAATCCGAAGAATCTCTCTCAGCAGTGTCCAGTAAATTAAAAGCTATCCGTCCGTATCATGCGAGCATTGCAAGTGGGAGCTGGCCAAAGATCCGATACTCTTCCATAGGCCCATCGATTCAATTAAATGAATCGCCTACATCAATATTTGCAGACAAATTAAAAAATTCTCAATTTGTTGCAAATTTAACACAAATGATTTTAATTTTTGTTGGCAAATGTTCACTGATTTCACATAAACAGCTGATTTCGAATTTTCGAAGTTACATTTCGAAGTATTGGCAACGCAGAATTCCATTCCCCACGGAACTCATGGTAGTTAAAAATTCGTATTCGTAGCGGAGATTCGGATTTTTGCTACGACGGGCCTCATGATTGTCCTGATTATGATCTTTATTATTTGCTGTTAACTATACTTTTATGCACAAATTTCAAATTTTTATACCCTACACCTATGAGATACAGGGTATACGCCCCTTAGGAGGCATGTCTGGTATGGAAAGGTATATATATTCTTGATCAGAATCACTACTCGTGTTCGTTTAGCCATGTCCGTCTGTCTGTCCGTCTGTCTTGCTGTCCGTATACACGATAACTTGAGAAAGACTGATAATAATGCGGTGAAATTTCTTTTCAATATGTTTTAGACTAAAATTATTTCTGTCAATGCCAAATCGGTCAATGGACACGTCCACCTCCCATAAAAATCACTTTTACAAAATTATTTAGGAACTAATAAACTGAGAATTATTCAAGGTATAGTTATAAAATTATAAATGTATTGTGAGAATTCATCTAAAAATATGTGTTCCAAAAATGGGCCTGATCCGTTCACATTTTATTTTTAATTATTTCCCGCTTTTTTTGCAATTAGCAATTAGTGTTGTGCAAATAAATATTGAAGTTAAAATTATGTTAAACTACGATTAAAAGCTTTTTAAATAACTCTTAGGGCCGGTTTTACAGTGCTAGTTTATACCTAGTTTAACCTTTGTTTAATTAAACTTCTCATAAATTTAAACCACACCTCCGCGATGAGTCAACATAAAGATTTAACTACCCACAAAACTGGCAATCCCCCCGCTTCGGCGGCTGAGGCAAGGATTCTGGAGGCCACAATCCACGCAAACAACCTTGGTACGATGAACCTTTCTGCTCCTGTAGCTGGGGGTTCATCGTGATCCTCCATCTCCCAAATTTATGAGACAGCTAGAAATCTAGATGAGGATAACGACAACGCAGTGGTTTCCATACCACTCGGTTCGGTTCGGCTATGCCTACGACAAATCCTCCACTGTATGGCTGCTCGACAGTGTTGTTTCCTCTCAGGGCTCTTTTCTGTCACGTCGATCGAAGGAAAGTGGTGTCTTACCAGCATCTAAGCCTAGAGAGACTGACCGGACCCGGATCTCTGAATACAGAGGTCAGGTTGTCCGATGCCCAGGTGAGTAGGAGAAGGAAGAATAAAGCAAAAAATCGCAAAGAGGCTGAAAATGCTAAAGCCGACTCTGGAGCTTTCTCTTCCCCAGCTACCACAGCAAAACGCGATAGATCAGTGGAGGTTACTCCGACTGAAATCGGACCCAATTCAAAATGAATAGGCACATGATGAGAAAATAGTTAATTATCCTGTCATGATATTTACTCAGATCAATCTGCAACATTCTAAAACTGCTACCGTTTTACTCGGTAAGCGGCTCTCCATGTTGCATACATTACCTCACATCACTAGTCAAGAATCATAGGTGTATAACAAGCGCATCAATTGTCTTAGTGAACCACGTGGTGAAACCATACTATACGATGAATCTGTCTAGAAGCTGTCTTATAGTATCGAAACACTTTGTTGTCACCAAGTTAACCCAATTCTGTGGGCAAGACCTGGTGGCAGCCAAAGTGAGCTATGAAAGCGATAGTGGATGGAAACATCTGATTGTCGCCTCAGGCTACTTCCCCTATGACTCACTACTGCCTCCACCGCCAGAGGCAATTGTTGAGCTCATAGAGTACTGCGATCTTAAAGAGACTGACCTTATTCTTTGATGTGACGCTAATGCTCAACTCAATGTGTGGGGCAGCAGCAAATGCATGCACGAGGTATCAAACTCCTTGACTTCATCATGACCTCCAATCTGCACATTCACAACACTGGTAATAAACCTACGTTTGTGACCGCTAGAAGGCAGAAAGTGATTGACCTAACTTTGTCTTACTGTAGACTGAGAGAGTCAATCTGAAACTAGATGGTTCTTAAAGAAGATTCTTTAACGGACCACAGGTATATCGAGTTTCATACTGAATGAGAGATGCTGCCTATCTATGACGGTAAGAAACCCTAGAAAAACGAACTGGGCACGCTTCAGACATGAACTTGAGAATTTCCTTAATATTCCTGTAAGAATTCGTACCAAAGAAAGTATTGAGACGTCCGTTCAAGTAATGAACGATGTCATAAATTCTAGTTTTGTACGAACATGTCCGGTACGAAAAACGTTATCTAGACCTCTCGTTCCTTGGAAAAACGATTGTCTTGAAACCTTGCGCAAGGATTCCAGAAAGCTTCTAAATAGGGCCCTAAGGAGCAATTTAAACTCTGACTGGTTTCTTTATCGAGCTAAACAGAAAGAGTATAAGAAACTAATTCGTAAATCGAAAAGTGTTTTTTGTAAAGACTTCTGCAGTAGCATCGAATCCTGCAGTGAGACTAGCCGATTAGTCAAGTTTCTTAAAAGAGACCGAACTGCTCGACTGGACTCACTGCGGAGACCTGATTGCTCGTATACTGAGTCTAAGACAGAGGTACTCAGTGTCTTAGTTGAGACTCACTTTCCGGAAAATAAAATCCACATAGGGCCAATTTGTAATCCCAGCACTGGCGACTGCAATAACAACTCTAATGTGACAAAACATGACTGGCAGGTTGCCAGATTGTTTGTGTACGATGAAGCTATCCAATACGCAGTGGCCTCTTTCGATGGCTTCAAGTCACCGGGACCGAATGGCATCTACCCAGTCATGCTAAAGGAAGGTATAACCCAATTGCTACTATGCCTAAGGAAGATTTTTAGAGCAAGTCTCGCATGTGCATTCATTCCGACATCCTGGCGTTTACTTAAAGTAGCCTTCATTCCTAAAGTTGGAAGAGAAGACTATTCCATAGCCAAGAGCTTCAGACCCATTAGTAAGATGTCGTTCATACTAAAGTGTCTAGAAAGACTAGTTGAGTTGCACATCAGAAAAACATCGTTGTCAATGTACCCACTATCGTCAAGTCAACATGCCTACCAAGGTGGAAAATCTTGTGAAACAGCATTGCAACATCTGGTTGGCTGGAACGAGCATGCTTTTCGGAGGAAGATGTAATTCATGGGCATATTTGTTGACTTTTGATAATGCGACTTTTGATGGAAAGTGTGACGCTGCTAGAAGGCATGGAATAGATGAAGCATTGGTCAAATGGCTAAAGTCAATTCTAATGTTTAGTTCGTTCTTTCACTCCTGCTCTGTTGTATGCTGGTTGACCCTCTGTTCAATGATCTTGATGGACCAGGTGTCTATTCCCAGACCTCTGCAGACGATGTTGCCATTCTTGCCACAAGATTTTCCCTCAATGAGGTCTTGTGTTAAAACACAAAAATCATTGAACCGAATTGACAGCTGGTGTACTGCAAACAGACTCTCCGTCAACCCTTACAAAACAGGGATTGTTCTCTCAAGTAAAAGAATAATGACAGATTTATCTCAACCAGTATTTAAGGGTGTCACTATTCCTCTGTCTAACGAAGTAAAATACCTGGGCTTAACTCTAGATAGTACACTACTTTGGACAAAACAAGATGAAAATTAAATTTCTCGAGCATTGAATGCCTGCTGACAATACAGAGGAATTGGGAAGACATGGGGACTATCGCCGTGCAAAACATTATGGATTTACACTTCAATGATAAGACCGGTGATATCATATGCATCGGTACTCTGCTGGAACAAGCGGTCGTGAAAGTGCGTGACAACTAGTCTTCCCAAAATTCAGAGAACAAGCAATGAAAGGCTGCTGGAGACTAAAACGAGGTGGTTTCTGGTTTAATGTTCCTTGTAATATTTCTGACATTGCACTCGACACTCCAGTAGACAGGTGTCTTACTGGAGATGCCCTCCGATGCAATGATAACAGAAATATTACCAAGACGAAATTTTGAGGTTTGCCAACCTGACATTCAAGACTGGCTAACGGTTAACTGTGAGCCCGGTGGAGGGTCACAGCGCATTTACACCGACGGCTCCAGAACCGATCAGGGATCTGGTGCTGGAGTGTTTGTGGAACCGGATGACCGCAGACTTCACTTCGTCTTAGGCGACAATGCGTCGGTATTTCAAGTCAAGTTTATGCTATTTTTATGGCTATGGACAACATTGCGGATAATATATATAGCTATATCTGTTTGCAGCGTAAGTCAAACTGCTCTTATGGCTTTGATCAACCCGTTCATCACATCCAAAATTGTACGTCAATGCAGATCACGTCTCAATTGTGTTGGTAAATACAATACACTGAAACTGATTTGGGTGCCAGGCCATAAAGGAGTTTCGGGCAAGGAAACATCTGACGAACTAGCACGTGCTGGATCTGAGGATAATCCATTTGGACCAGAACCTGTGCTTGGACTAACTGTATCTAAGGGAAAATTCGCATACAGCTCTTGGGTCGCCTCCGTACACAAGAGCAAATGGCTGAACGAGACGAAATGCATATTCTCCAAGCTCATGACACCGACGATAACCAAAAGATCGGCCTCGTTTCTACTTTTCTTAAGTAGAAGGGAGTGCAGAAAACTGATGGGACGTCTAACGGGACACAACGCATGTGACAAATACATGAACGCAATCGGCCTGGCCGAAAGCGCCTTATGTTCTACCCGGTACGAAGAAACTGGCACCACAGAGCACTATATCTGTGACTGTCCAGCATTTTCTAGAATTAGAAGGCTTATCTTTGGCACAGACGTGATGAGAGAGGATTAGCTTCACTCTTTATCACACAATAGCCCTCTTAGATTCTATAATGAATCTAAGAAATATCATTAAAAACCAGGGAACTGGGTCACAGCACTATGGATATAAGCCTGCCTGAGTGCTGTGGCTCTGTTTTTAACCAACAAAAAAAAAAAGAAACAAAAAAGTGAAATACGACTAAAATGTTCACTAAAAAAAGCCTGGAAACAACTATAAATCAGTTGGGATGGTTAGATCACATGGGAAATTTTGAATTTGATGTTATTATGACAGTTAGGATTATCAAAATTATAGTCGGTCTAAGCCGACTATAAATACCCTACACATATGTGTGGTTACCATTCAAAGTGGTATATTGGTCACCAGGGTTTAGAAATCCTGAAAATAATTACAAACTTTCAATCGTTGATACCCACTTGATACCCAAATTTACAAATGCGTAGGTGTACCGAATTTCGATTTTTATACCCTACACTAAGGGTATAAAAAAAAATAATATATATTCTTGATCGGCATGACCTCCTGAGTCGATTTAGCTATGTCCGTCCGTCTGTATGTCCGTCTGTCAGTTTAAATCCCTACTACTATAACAATTGAAAAGTTAGATAAATGAAACTTATAATTTAGATTACTTATATACCTACGCTGTATGTGCGAAAACAATGGCTAGATCGGTCTATTGTGACCTGTGATCTAGTGTGTAAGTCAGCAGGAGAGAAGTATGTTTAACACCGTTTCTTTCGACACATCAAATATGTGATCATCGGAGCTCACACTGAATTGATATGCCCTGAACGCCAAGAGCAGCTGACTGCGCAATATAGCACCCATATTGAGGGGAGGAAGGGGTGAATCATTCTTTTGTGAGATTACAGACAACATTGGGTCTTGTTTGCATTAAAATCAACTCTATTTGCAAGACCCAACTCGGAGATTGATTTAACGTCATTGTTGAGTGTGTCATTGATAGTGCGTCTTTTTCTCTCAATCTCCAAAGAGATTGGGCGCTTGTTGAACGAATATAAATGGCAAATGTTGCTGTCATCTGCAAAGGAATGAATTGGGTTCTGGGTCAATGACAGAAGGTCATTGATAAATACCAGAAATAGGGACGGGGATAGGACGGAACCCTGCGGAACTCCAGAATTGATGGAATGTTGTTCTGAGAACACACCATCCATCGCAACTCGTATTGAACGACCCTGGAGAAAACTCGATATCCATCGAGTAAAAGATTCACCGATATGCAATTAATTTTGAGACGAGGGCTTTATGCCACTCTCGATCAAAAGCCTTGGAAATATCCAGAGCAACAACCTTACTTTCCCCGAAAAGGTGAACACAATTATTCCACTTTTTGGAGACGACCGCCATCAAGTCACCTGTGGATCTGGTCCTACGGAAACTATATTGTCGATCACTAAGTAATTCGTTTCGCTCTAGATAGTTCAAAAAGTGGAAGTTAATTACGCTTTCCATTACTTTGGAGAGCGCAGAGCATATTGCAATGGGTCGGTAATTGGTAGGGTTCGTAGCCTCGCTCTTTTTCGGAACTGGCTGGACATTGGCAACCTTCCAACAATATGGAAAAACTCCTGTCGTGTAGGAGATGTTGAAAAGGTTACGGAACGGACAAGCTAGCGTTGACGCGCACTTCTTCAACACATGGGCAGATATGCCATCTGGCCCAGAAGCTTTGTTAATGTTGAGTTTTGCTAAAAACTCAACATTAACAAACTCAACATTAACAAGAGTGGCCCTTGGGTTTAATGCTATTCTTTTTAGAAGGTATGAAGGACCGCATACCTAATAAAATAATATTTTGTACCATTAAAGCCGCGGCATTTATGTCACTGTCTGCGAAACACAATTTCCAAATAAAGTTGCGAAAAAATCATTTAACGCAAGCCAATTTGCTTTTTCGTAAAGTCATACAGTCCTCTTCGGGGCTTTAATCGAAGAGGAGCGTAAACTAGAATACGAAAACTCAGCGGAAACAGTACAGTGGTCGGAGTTACCAAGAGGTGCAAGGACTTTTACATCGTATTTTTCATGATGAGAAGTCAGAAAGGGGTCCAGGACTTTTTGGCTTTGCCCACCGACGCGTGGGAGGTACGTCAGTTCCTTCACCAATTGAGTGAGTTGATTGCACTCTGCAAACAGCTCAACATAACAACCCCCCTGTGTTGGAAGACCCGAGTGGCTCAATCAAGTGGCGTTGTACACATTAAAATCGCCGGCAACAACAATTTCACTGCCTGGAAATTGCTCCAATACATTTGAGATCGAATCAGATAAGGCATCCAGCTTATTACAGGTGGAAACCCTATCTAGATTTGGACTCCTATAAAGAAAGCACAAGTGCATGATGTGTGCTTGGTTTTTGAATTTAATCCAAATTGTATTAAATTCGCTATCCGACACACTATGTTGTTGCAGCAGTTGATACACAACGTCACTCCGAATAAATAGAGCGAAAATAATGGCACTAAGTGATATCCAGGTATTTGAAAATCCAGTGGATCTGCATCCTCACTAACCTGAGTCTCACCCAGTGCCATTATTTGTGGCCTTTTAACGGACACATATGCATATATAGAGAATAAATTCGTTCTCCGCCCACGAATGTTGCAAACATCTATGCGAAATTTTTGCGACATTTTTCCTACAGGGCAACTTCAAAACAGACATACATACTACCAACGCGCAGCAGTTGATGCAAACAAATGAGAGCGTGTTAGGCCTTCACCACAGCATAGATCACGCACTCAGTGCAGCCTCAACTGTGAGCGCTAGTAGCGTGGAGTAGGATGAGGGAGGGAAGGGATACGAAACAAACCTGTGCAAGTGCAGCAAAGAGCAAAGAAAAGCCATTTGCGTTGGCAATTTGTACTGGACAGCCTTAAATAGATTTTGATTTTTTTTAGATTTTAAAATAGTTGCTATAAAATATTGAGGCACTCGATAAAAGAAGTGGGTACCTCTGCATAGTATTTCTTTTCGTTAAGTTTCTGCATAGTAACATGTCTACGCACTTCCTTGCATTAAGCCGTACTTCTTGTACTCTACTTTAAACACGCAAGTATATTCGTGCAATAGAATTTCCAACAAACATATTGAGAGTAGATAATAGTAGTTTAATCATGTAGAGTAAGAAATTGATTTTGATATCTATCATTATCATACTCATTTGTAACTGGTAGATTTATCCGAGTATTAATGTTAGTCTCACTTTGTTAAAACCACATGCTGATCACATAAATTTAAAAGCATGGTAGTTCTTTTTGGAAGACACCTTTCACCGATCAAGTCAAAAGTGTGCTTAATATAAATTACTACCATAAAAAAATAATGAAAATTATTATAAATTTCATCATAAAAGTCTTTAAAAAAAAAAAAAAACAAAAAAACTGAATTAAACATTTTGTAAATTTAATAAGTTCGAACGTGTATTTTATGGAAAAACCAAGTGTTCAAGTGTGCTAAATAAATTTATTCTAAATATAGATTTCGAACCAAAATTAAGATTTCGGTGGGTTGTGCCAAGTTTCAGACGGAGCACCTTAAAGGTGATCGTTCGATCACTGCCTGTTCAGCGGAGCACCCACTCCACGCGACAATTTGATATTTATTCTACTGAATAAAAAAAAGAAAATATATAAATGTTTGAAATTGTAATTCTGAAAAAAAAACTTATAAAAGCATGTTAATCTTTAATTTTACACCTACATTTTATACCAAACAATTGATTAAAATTCAACATTTCTTTTAGTTATTTTCTGAAAGTAGCAATACTTTCATTTGTGAAAACAAATGCAAAATTTCTAAAATTTAACAATTTAAAATAAAATTTTTTTCACATAACAAAGACAGATAGGTCTCTTATCTAACTAATTCATGTTAAAAGCAAGTCCTGTTCAAAGGATATTTGAATGTAAATATACGTATTTTTTCAGTATTATTCAAAAAAAATATAAAATGTATCAGTCTATAACTTTTTTGGATCACGATGGATCACGATCATACTATATTAAGAGAATAGTAGGCTTTAAGGTGGTTACAGTCATTTTATACCGTATACCTAACCCTGCTCATGGAAACAGAATTGAACAAAAGTAATAAATATATCACCGTGCTTTTTCAGGTATTGGTCGGTATATAAAAGTATATATATTCTTGATCAGCATCACTCAACAAGTCCGTTTGCCATGCCCGTCTTTTCATATGTCTGTATCTATATATGTCTGTATGTCTGTGTGGCTGTCTGGCAGAAATCACGGTAACTTGAATAATACTGGCTAGAATGCGATGAAATTTTGTTTCAATATGTTTTAGCCAAAAAATGGTTCTGACCTCGAAAATGAGGTAAACGGTAAACGGACACGCCCACCTCCCATACAAGTCACGTATATATAACTCTTAAGGAACCAATAATTCGTAAATTCTTTGAGATATTATTATAAAATTTAAAATGCAATGTTAGAATTCACATAAAAATATGTTTTGCAAAAATGGACGAAATTAATAAATTCTACAATTCCTCAATTTATCACTTTGTTGTCAATGATGTCATTTCCTGCTGGGTATTAATAATAATGAACGATTCTAACTAGGCATGTGCAATTAATCGTTATACCGGAATGTCTGATTAATCGTAAGCACAATATATCATATTTTCGATGTGTCATATTTTTTTGATTAACCGAAAATACTATTATTCGGTTAATTAGAATTTTGCTTAATTAAAAAACGATTACTCGATTAATCAGAAATATGATTATTTTAAGTACGATTAATTGTTTTGTTATTGGCATGATTATAAATAACTATATTATACATAACTATATTATACAAATAAATGGGCATTTGTAATTTTTTTTTTTTTAACAAAACCTTGTTTGTATATCTTTTTATATCTTTTAAACAGCAATTTCTTTGTTCTCAAATTAAAAGTATTTTCATTAATTAAAAGTTTTAATTAACCAATTAATCTTATCTTCGGTTAATTAAACAATACGATTAATCGAATAATTTATAAATCGTGATTGCGATTAATCAGAATTTCCTGTAAAACAATTTATCGAACAGCCCTAATTAGAACGGTACATACTTGTTTACTTAAAATTTAATTTGTTGTAAATGTGTCAAATAACGTGAAAAAATGAATAAAGTTAAAAATAAAATATTATTTGTGATTTTGTGTATCTAATAATAAATCATGGCTGGATCAGGTAAGTGGTTTTAATTATTTTGATATATATAGCCAACCCTATACATTTTTAAAAATATTCTGAAATATTAATGTACAATGGAACACAAATTCACAACATTAAAATTTAAAAAAAAGGATTTTTAGTGTTTGATTTCGTTGATGGTTCAACAGTCCTAAATCATGGATAATGGACAGAATATGTATACACAAATTAACCAAGGTTATATCGATCAAAAATACATATATTATATTTAATTTCTACGCATCAAAAAAATTTTACACAACATTCAACAAAGTTACTTTTTAACTGTAGGGTATCGGTGTAATGTACCAATAAAAAAAACCGAGTATGCCACTCGATTCTCAAAAGAATTATCTTTAAGAATATCCCAATATGTAAATACATATCTTTATTAATTTCTCAACGTGCGTCGCATCGATCGAGTAAATTAATTTAAGTACACAACACATTTTTTTTCTTCTTATGGTTGATCATGGAACATATAAAAAAGACAGAATTGTAGATAACTCTCTTGTTATAGAAATGATCCAGTTTTTTATTATTCTCATTTATCTATATCTATTTTCTTTTGATGAATGCACTGCTGTTGGCATTTTTTTTTTGAATTTTGCATTTCTTTGTTATTAGTTTTTTTTTTAGTTTATTTTCATTTTGAATTTCTACTTCATCTTTAAGGTTGCTAATGAGGTACACATATGAGGTACAGGGTCTATTGACTGTGTTCATATATTGTAACGCCCTTTAGGAGGCGTGTCCGGTATGGAAAAGTATATATATTCTTGATCAGCATCACCACCCGAGTTCGTTTAGCCATGTCCGTCTGTCTGTCCGTCCGTCTGTCTTGCTGTCCGTATTCACGATAACTTGAGAAATACTGCTTAGAATGCGATGAAATTTCGTTTCTATACTTTTTAGCCAAAAGTTAGTTTTGTCAATGTAAATGAGCCAAATTGGTCAACGGAAACGCCCACCTCCCATGCAAGACACTTTTATATAACTTTTTACGAACCAATAACTCGAAAAGTATTCAAGATATACTTATAAAATTTAAAAAATATTGTTAGAAATCACCTAAAAATATATGATCCAAAAATGGGCGTGATACGCCCACATTTGATATTTTTATTACTCCTCGCTTTTTCATAGTGGACATTTTATTCGCAAATTATTGAACACAAAATTATGAAATATTAGCCTTAAATCTCTACATATGTTTTAAAAGGGAGCGTGATCCGCCCACATTTATTTTTCTACATGTTTTAACATTTTTTGATTTTTTTATTTGTTTACTTATACATCAATTTTTTAAATTAATGGAATATACGTCGTCAGAAATTTGATATGTAAATAATATTCAGAGTGTAATTAAGAACTTTAAAAGTAAGTATACAATTAAATTCCCCACACTAAAATTCACACCAAAGTGTAGGGTATTCCATAGTCGGGCCCGACCGACTATAAAAGTCCGTCCCATGTGACCGAACTTACCCATGTGACCTAAACTTCCCAACTCGTTTTTTTTGTATTTTATTAAAATGCTACTATTATATTTTATTTCAATTAGTGTTTATGTAATAAAAATAAATATATAACTCGACTACAGAGGATTCATATAAAATCTAAAATTAAGTTATTTTAGCATTCAGTAATTTCGGAAAATGAACTTATTATTTTTGCTGATAATATTAGTTTCTTTAAATGTTTGGTTTAATTTGGTTTAAATAAATATTAAAAATGAAAATGTAAAACTATATATTGTGGTCTCAAATCCATTTAGGGTAGTTGTTGTTGTAAAGAATATGGGGCTTTCAACTACATCTCATGAAAGCCATGGTTTAGAGTGGGTACAGAGTAGCCAACAAACTAGATGCGCTTCAATTTAAGTTTGGTGGTTTCATTAATAGAAGAACCTATGAAACTGATGCTCCGGGATAAGCAAGTGCACACGGGTGCAACTGAGGATATGCAAGGTTGTCCAGCGACAAACTTGCGCTATACATTTATTTTTGTAAAGCTAATCTTTCATACGATACCATAACAGAAATGGCGCTCAACGTGGATTCGTTGGGTCTTATATATCCTTAACATCGCAAGACTATTAAATAATATTAGCGTATTTTTGTATTCAAATATAAAACGCTCATGTGTATCTGTGGATATGCAGATTAAATAGTCTATATGTTGATTATCTGACCCTCATACACATGTGTTTTTTTATTGATTTTCTTCAGATGAAATTACATATTGAGAATGTCTGGACTTCAGCAGAATTTAGCTATATGCTTGACTTGCTGACCAGCAATATACAATAGGTATTCTTATATCTGTTAATTTTACTTACTTTAATCTTGGTTTCTTAAATTTAATTTTGAATGTTGGATTCGTAAGATAAATAAAACTATTATTTATGTATTTAACCCGTTCAATAATATTTTTATTATCATCCAGGAATTTTCATCACGTCTATTTTTGTATGTTATCACTAAACAGTTATATATTTTATAGCAGCACAACAACCTAATACAGCTCAGCCGAATGTTTCGCTTAATAATAACCAAAATGAAATATTACAAGCGGTTAATGATCCAGCACCAGAACCACAAAGCGATAATGCGTCTGCTAATCTACCAGTGTATGCATCTAAAGTTAGTGTTAGTTACGAATCTGGATCGAATACCTCAGATGAGAATCGCATACGCAATTTAGTAGGTGCTATTATATCTGCAAGACAGGCGACTGCTTTCGAAAATATTGAAGCTCGCATGATTCAAATTATTGAACAAAGAATATAAAGTTCCTTAAATAATGTTATGGGTCGATTAAATTTAAATCATATATAAGGTCGTGAAACCATACACAGACATTTCACTACTCCACTTTATAATCGTACACATTAATACCTGACTTACCACAGGATATGCCTAATCTTAGAAAACTCCGTTCTCCGAATGAGAATACTGATAGACAGGAACGTGTAAGATATAGTGTTTTGCAGCTTGGTTTACGACCTCGCATTCGTCAGCAGTTGTTATACGTAACAATTAATACTGTGGCTGATTTGCGTAGACATTGTCTAAAAGGTGAGACCATGCTTAATGAAATTGCAAAATCTAATCTTTCAGGTAATACTATGAACACTAACAGTAACAGAGTGAACATGAATCGTAGATCATTAAATGAGATTAAAAATAATATAGGAGTAGAAGAGGGAGAAGTTGATCCTAGTTTCGATATAGAAGAAATTAACAGACGGCCGACTAATTTTAAATTAATTTGTTGGAACTGTTGTGTTGAGGGTCATAGGTATTTCGATTGCCTTCAAGAAAGAACTTTGTTTTGTTATGGCTGTGGAGTTCAAGGTACAAACAAGATGAATTGTCCTAACTGCAATCCGGGAAACGAGACAACGAGCGAAGGTTTCAATGCGAAGCTTCGCAAAGACCAAACAAAACAGAATTAAAGTTACTACATACCCACCTGAAAAGGTGTTAAAGTTAAAAGCTATCATACCTTATGCAGAACGATTAAAATATTATATTAGAAAACGATCTGAAATTTTTAAAGAGAATCAACCATCTGTTTGCTCTCTAAACCGCTCGTCTGTCCGAATTAAAACTTATTGAATAAAAAAATAGACAAGATAGAAAAAATATACAGAATATTCTTTGTGTAATACAACAAAAACCACGTGACTTACGACCATACGCTGAGATGATACTGCTCAATACTTCTCGTTTTGGGTTATTAGATAGTGGTGCATGTGTATCATGCATAGGCAGTACCTTGGCGAATAATATCACTGATCGATCGGATTTCAGGAAACACCAGACGTCTGTTTGTACAGCAGATGGTCGACAACAATTAGTATATGGTACCATTTCAACAAAAGCGAAGTTATTGAGTTTTTTGTAGTGCCAAGTCTGTCGCAGGAAATAATTTTAGGAGTAGATTTTTGGTCTAAATTTAGAATAGCACCAAATATTATAGCCGAAATTGATAGTGTGAATTGTGTGAAGGATGTGATTGAACCGAATTCACATATATTAAACGATGATCAAAAATTACGTCTACATTGTGTAATAAACCTTTTTCCTTCATATGAGAAGGATGGTCTTGGGAAAACTTCATTAATGGAGCATGTGATTGAATTGGAGCCAAACGTCCGTCCGATTAAACAAAGATATTTTCCAATCTCTCCAACCATAGAGAAAATCGTCTATTCAGAGATTGATGAAATGATCCGGTTAGGTGTAATTGAATCACCTAATAGTTCGTGGTCCAGTCCAGTTGTTTTAGTGAATAAGCCCGATAAAGTCCGCCTGTGTCTCTACTCCAGGAAGGTTAACAATGTTATAATTAAAGATGCGTATCCACTGCCACATATTGAGGGCATCCTTAGTAGACTACCAAAATTGAATCACCTAATAGTTCGTGGTCCAGTCCAGTTGTTTTAGTGAATAAGCCCGATAAAGTCCGCCTGTGTCTCTACTCCAGGAAGGTTAACAATGTTATAATTAAAGATGCGTATCCACTGCCACATATTGAGGGCATCCTTAGTAGACTACCAAAGGCAGAATTTATTATTTCACTTGACTTGCGTCGAGCATTTTGGCAAATTCCGTTGTCCAAAAACTCAAGGGATTTCACATGCTTCACGGTGCCCAATCGTCCCTTATACAAATACTGCGTTATGCCTTTCGGTCTTTGTAACGCGCCACAGGCACTTTGCCGATTGATGGATCGCGTATTCCCAAATTATCCAACTCCTACCACGGTGAAACAACTGAGGAGATTTCTTGGTATGGCCGGCTGGTACCGGAGATTTATGGATAATTTCGCATAAATTACCACACCTCTGACAAATTTACTGAAAACCCTTAGTTAGATTAGACTCCTCCGAATTTCATTCAGTTGAATAAAAAAAAATTTAAAAGGTCATGTGCGTGACAATAAAAATCGTTTACAAGATCTTCGGATTCTCGATAATCACCTTTATAAACGTACGGAGCATGCTAATGGAAACGCAGACGAAGAGGTTTTTAATTGGAAATTGTGGCTACCAAAAGGACTAGTCCAAGAAGTTATTGAAAATGCTCATGTCTCTCCAAATAAATGCCAAAACCCTCCAACGGGTAAAAATGAATCTATACTGGCCAAATATGACGGTCGACGTAAAAGAATATATTTCAAAATGTAACATATGCCACCAAACAAAGTCCCCGAATGTAATTTTACGATCACCAATCTCTTGGCAGAATTATTTGCAAGTAATTCAACGCTCCCAGATAGTAATCAACCACTGCCTGTCGTCGATTTTGTTTCTTCTGCAATGCCGGAGATACATTTTCGAACTCGGGCAGTTAAAAAGGTTTTAGCAAACCTCAACATTAACAAAGCCTCTGGGCCAGATGGCATATCTGCCCATGTGTTGAAGAAGTGCGCGTCAACGCTAGCGTGTCCATTGCGTAATCTTTTCAACATTGAGAGTAAACGACGCACTATGAATGACACAGTCAATAATGACCTTAAATAAATCTCCGAGTGGGGTGTTGCAAATAGAGTAGATTTTAATGCAAGCAAGACCCAATGTTGTCTGTTATCTCACAAAAGAATGGATTCACCCCTCCCTCCCCTCAATATGGGTGCTGTGTATATTGCGCAGTTAGCTGCTCTTGACGTTCTGGGCATATCAATTCAATGTGATCTCCGTTGGAATGACCACATATTTAACGTGTCGAAAGAAGCGGACAAGTGCCTCGGTTTTTGAAAACGCTGTAAAACATACTTCACTCCTGCTGATTTACGCACTGTCTACATTACCTTAATACGGCCTTAAATGGAATTCAATTCGCACATTTGGCCAGGGGCCTCAAAATCCTCCTTAGAATTCCTGGACCGAATCCAACAACGTGCGATATATTTAATAGGGGATGAAAATATTTCATCGTCTATTGCTTTTCTTGAGCACCGAAGGACCATTGGGTGTGTAAGCCTGTTCTATAGGTATTACAACGGCAAATGTTCGAGGGAAATACATGGCCTGATTCCACCAGGTCGTGTGTTCGCTCGTTCTATTCGGGCGTCAAACCAAGCCTACCCCTTCGTAGTCCACTCAGCTCTCAACAGAACCACGCATTATAGAGAGAATTCGTTCTTCATTCGCACGATTCGTTTGTGGAACAATCTCCCTGCGTACGTTTTTCCGACATTTTTGATATTGGCAAGTTCAAAACAAACATTCACCGACACTACTCTACCTTTCGTCCCTCCTTTTAACATATCATCCCTTCTTACGATCAACACTGTGCTTTGCATGAATAGGGGGCATCCCCTGAGCGTTTGTTAATTTGTAAAAAAAAAAAACAAGAAAATATAGCTATATTAATTGTTTTGGATCACCTAACGAAATTTCCACTTTTCAAAGCCATAAAAAAATGTACACTGTGATTTGTGAATATCTTAAAGAACACGTTTTTTTCATTTTTGGTTCTCCGGAAATAATTTTCAGTGTTAATGGTAAACAGTTTTAGTCGACTCAATTTAACAGCTTTTTAAACGAGCGAGGCATACGTCATGTATATACCGCTTTGTATAGTCCTCAGGCAAATGCCAGCGAAAAAGTTAATAGATCTATTATAACAGGAATCAGATCGTATCTGTTAAAAGACCAAACAGTTTGGGATAAGCACATATCTAATATCGCTGAAGCACTTAGGGGTTCACATCACCAAACAATTGGCTTTACGCCATATTTGGCGTATATACGCCATATTTGGCCAACAGATGGTTACGCACGCGTCAGACTACGAACTGCTGCGGATAAAAATGACAGATTAAAATTAGTCAGAAAAACGTTTATAGAAAATATTGCGAACGCTTTTGAATCGTCCGCTAAACGATACAATCTTCGAAGCACAACAAAAACATTTAGTATGGGCGAAACTGTCTACTGTAGAAATGTTGTATTAAGCGACGCAACCAAGCGTTTTTGTGCTAAACTTGCACCAAAATTTATAAGGGTCAAAGTTTTTGGTAGAAAAGGTAATTGAATGTACGATTTGGAAGACGAGGAAACTGGAAGACGAGAAACATATCATGCAAAAGACATACAGAAACGTTTATAATCATTAGTATATTATCTGTCCTATGGGGGGACTATGGGGGCGATTATCACAAGGCAACGTGTCTGAGTGCTTCAACATGGCGAAGCCAGCGCAATCCTTGTAGGTGTCGTCTCAAGTCAACTCACTGGTCACCAGAATTGACAAATTGTCAAATGGTGACACCTCCACTTCGGTGGAAGTCCTCCTCGTGGAAGTCCCTGGAAACGGCGCTCTACACCACCCGGTGTAGAAGTCGGCTAAAGTGAGTGGCGAGCATCTCCCTCAGAGTGAGGGTTCGTGCGTTGGGTTTGGGTCCCACCACGGAAAAAACCTATGCGCCCAATGAAAACAAAAAAGAAGCCTCGGATAACGACCGATTACAACGATGACGACCCACGCAAACGTTTTAAGGACCATGATTTACGGATATGCACCTGGAATGTCCGGACCCTTTATAGGGAAGGTGCCTCTATCCAGCTGGCAGATGTCCTCGAAAAATATAAGGCTGACATCACCGCTATCCAGGAGATGCGATGGACGGGACAGGGCTGTTCGAAACAAGCGTCCTGTGATATCTACTACAGCTGCCATGCGGAGAGACACGAATTTGGATGTGGATTTGTGGTCGGCAAGAGACTCCGCCACCTTGTCTCTAGGTTCACGCCCGTGGACGAAAGGCTGGCAACAATCCGCATCAAGGCTAAATATTTCCATATCAGCCTAATTTGTGCACACGCTCCGACGAACGAGAAAGATGACGAGACAAAAGAGCGCTTCTACGAGCGCCTAGACAACGCATACGAGCGCTGCCCCCGCCACGATATCAAAATCGTGCTAGGCGATTTTAACGCCAAGGTGGGCAGAGAAGCCATCTATTGTCCCACAATCGGAAAATTTAGCCTCCATGCCAACACTTCCGATAACGGAACGAGACTAATCGACTTCGCCGCAGCACGAAACATGGTAGTTAGTAGCACTAGATTCGAACATTTCGATATCCACAAGGCCACATGGTTGTCGCCCGATCAAAAAACTCGAAATCAAATTGATCACGTTGTGATTGACGGAAGGCACTCTTCAAGCGTGATGGACGTACGCACTATCCGAGGTGCCAATATGGACTCGGATCATTACCTTGTAGCAGCCAAGGTCCGCACACGCTTAAGCGCTGCGAAGAACGTACGGAACCAAACGCAGAGAAAGCTAGACGTCGGAAAGCTGCAATCACAACAGACAACGCAAGCCTTTTCCACTCGACTCTCACACCTGCTTAGACAAAGCACTCCTCCTCTCGATGATATAAGCGCGCAGTGGAATCATATCTCCTGCTCTATGCGTACGGCTGCCGAAGAGGTGCTTGGATTCCAACGCCCCCTGAGGAATCAGTGGTATGACCAAGAGTGTCGCGCGGCCACTGCAGAGAAAGACGCTGCGTACAAATCCACCCTGCAGTCAGTAGCTACGCGAGCTGCGAAGGAGCGATACAAAGAGAAGAGGAGGGAAGAGAGACGTCTTTTCAGGCGAAAAAAAAGCGAGGCAGAAAGACGTGAGTGTGAGGAGATTGAGATGCATGGGGACAGGAATGAGGCTCGAAAATTCTTCGAGAAAATAAGACGCCTAGCCGGAGGTTCGAAATCCGGAGCCTCTTCCTGTAAAGATGAGAACGGAAATCTAGTGACAGATATCCAGAGCACACTGAAAATATGGAGGGATCACTTCTCTAAACTGCTGACCGGTGATGATGACCTCAATTCCACCGATAGAGAAGCAAACCCGGCAACCCCAGTACTTGATGACGACGTTGAGATTCCGCCACCCGACCATGACGAGGTCAGAACAGCCATTGCTCGGCTGAAAAACAACAAAGCCGCAGGTGCTGATGGCCTGCCTGCTGAATTGTTTAAGACCGGAGGCGAAGAGCTAATAGAGAGCATGCACGAGCTCGTAAGCAGAATATGGTCGGATGAAAGCATGCCAAGTGACTGGAACCTCAGTGTACTCTGCCCAATCCTTAAGAAAGGGGATCCCACTATCTGCGCCAACTACCGTGGGATCAGCCTACTCAATATCGCATACAAGGTTCTATCGAGCGTATTATGTGAAAGACTGAAGCCCATCGTCAACAGACTGATTGGACCTTATCAGTGCGGCTTCAGACCTGGAAAGTCCACCATAGACCAGATTTTCACATTGCGCCTAATCCAGGAAAAGACCCTAGAAAAACAGATCGACACCTACCACCTATTAGTCGACTATAAAGCCGCCTTCGACACTCCGATAAGGGAACGATTATACGCCGCAATGTCTGAGTTCGGTATACCTGCGAAACTTATAAGACTTTGCAGGATGACCCTGAGCAACACACGTTGCTCAGTGAGAATAGGAAAAGACCTCTCCGAGCCATTTCATACCGAACGAGGTTTCAGACAGGGTGACTCCCTATCGTGCGACTTTTTTAACTTATTGATGGAGAAAATAGTTCGAGCTGCCGAACTCCGTCAAAGCGGCACTATCCTCAACAAAAGTGTCATGCTGCTCGCATATGCCGACGATATTGATATCATTGGCAGGAGCACACGAGCAGTCAGCGCAGCATTCTCCAGATTGGAGAAAGAGTCGCGTCGAATGGGTCTAGCGGTGAACGAGGACAAGACGAAGTTCCTTGTGTCAACAAGCAAAAAAGAGTCCGTGCGTCTTGGACAAAAAGCTGATTTTGACACCCACAAGTTCGACATTGTGAAGGACTTCGTCTATCTGGGATCCAGCGTAAACAGCAACAACGACGTCAGCCTGGAGATCAAACGGAGAATAACTCTTGCCAACAGGTGCTACTTTGGGCTCAGTAGGCAATTGAGAAGCAGAGCCCTCTCTCGCCGGACAAAAATAACGCTCTACAAGTCACTCATCATGCCCGTCCTACTTTATGGTGCAGAAACATGGACGCTGGCCACCACCGATGAGAGAGTACTGGGAGCGTTCGAGAGAAAGATTCTCCGTAAAATCTTTGGCCCTATCTGCTTTGCTAACGAGTATCGAATCAGGATGAACCACGAGCTATATGAGTTATTCGACGACATTGACATAGTCAAGCGCATCAAGATCCAGCGGCTTCGCTGGCTAGGTCATGTCGAACGAATGGATGAAAACACTCCAGCCAAGAAGGTGCTTGAATCGAAACTCGAAGGTGGACAGCGTAGAAGAGGGCGTCCAAATCTGCGTTGGAAAGACCAAGTTGAGGACAACCTGGCAACGCTTGGTATTTCTAACTGGCGTCAGCGCGCGCAAAGCAGATCCGACTGGCGCGGCTTCATCTCAGCGGCCAAAACCGACCCACGGTTGTAAGAGCCATTTAAGTAAGTAAGTAAGTATATTATCTGTCCTTTTTCAGCCCATATCTCTGAGAATATTTTATCAGACCATTTTTTTTTGTTCAAATTCAGAAACAAAACGACGAAATTTTAAGTCTTCTATTTCAGATAAACGTGTTTACTATTTTTAATAATAATAAAAAAAAAATTAAACTAAATAAATAGTTGAAGCTAATTTTGGATTTTTTTTTTTTTTCAAATAAATATTCAAAAATGTTTTCTTTTTGAACAATTGAAAAACTAACTAACAAGGATTTGATTTGAATTTATATACAAAAAAATATATATAATAGAATAATACTTATGTCAGTGGATCTCAATTCTTTATCTAGCTCGTAATCGCTAACTCATTTTGCGTCATATTCATAGGTTGAAGCTCTGAATCCATTTCGCATGATATATGTTTTTAACTGGACAGCCTTAAATAAATTTTGATTTTTTTTTAGATTTTAAAATAGTTGCTATAAAATATTGGAGCACTACGCACTTCCTTGCATTAAACCGCACTTCTTGTACTCTACTTTAAACACGCAAGTAAATTCGTGCAATAGAATTTCCAACAAACATAGTGAGAGTAGATAGTAGTAGTTTAATCATGTAGGGTAAGAATTTGATTTTGATACCTATCATTATCATACTCATTTGTAACTGGTAGAGTCATACCGTTTATCCGAGTATTAATGTATAGACATACTTTGTTAAAACCACATGCTGATCACATAAATTTAAAAATACAAAATACAAATTCATTTATCATCGTCGCTGGGCCCAACGTCGCATCGATGGAGTAAATTAATGTAAGTACACAACACATTTTTTTTTCTAATTATGGTTGATCATGGAACAATATGGTATTTGGGACATATAAAAAAAAGAGAATTGTAGATAACTCTCTTGTTATAGAAATGATCCAGTTTTTTTTAATATTCTCATTTATATATATATATCTCTTTTCTTTTGATGAATGCACTGCTGCTGGCATTTTTTTTTAATTTTTCATTTCTTTGTTATTCGTTTTTTTTTTGTTTATTTTCATTTTGAATATCTACTTCATCGTTAAGGTTGCTAATGATTTTTTTTTTGTATTTTATTAAAATGCTACTATTTTATTTTGTTGCAATTAGTGTTTATGTAATAAAAATAAATATATAACTCGACTACAGAGGATTCATATAAAATCTAAAATTAAGTTATTTTAGCATTCAATAATTTTGGAAAATGAACTTATTATTTTTGCTGATAATATTAGTTTCTTTAAATGTTTGGTTTAATTTGGTTCAAATAAATATTAAAAATAAAAATGTAAAACAATACTTATATAGTGGTCTCAAATCAAACTAGATGCGCTTCAATTTAAGTTTGGTGGTTTAATTCATAGAAGATGTGATAGTAGTTCGTACTTAAATATTTTAATGTAAATGGTTTTTTTTTGCAACAATATTTTTCGTGTGCATTTACTTTTGTTTCGATTGTAAGGAATGTGAGTGGTTTCAGGGTGTCTTCGGTTGTTCAAAAACGAACCTACGAAACTGATGCTCCGGGATAAGCAAGTGCACAAGGGTGCAACTGAGGATATGCAGGGTTGTCCAGCGACAACAAAATAAAATTGGATTTATCTAATAGCATAGACAAATCGCTCCGCTTGCGCTATACATTTATTTTTGTAAAGCTAATCTTTCATACGATACCATAACAAATTACAAAAAAAACGTTGAGTGCAGCAACTCTGCAGGCAGCGCGAAGGGTATTAATAATTTTAATTTGATAATCCTAACTATCATAATAACACCAAAGTTAAAATTTCCCATGTGATCTAACCTTCCCAATTGTTTTTTTTTTTGTTTGGAACCACAAGTCGTATCGGCGGAAAACATTATTTTCATGTATTTGAACATGATTTTAATATATATTTGGCCAAAAAGTTTACCTAATTGACATCTGTAGATGTCAATTTAATATGAGGTATTTTTGAATATAAATGGTCAGATGACAGGTCACAATGGACCGATCTCGCCAAATTTCGCACATACAGCGTAAGTAATCTAAATTATAAGTTTCATTTATCTAACTCTTAAAATGTTTAAGTAGTAGAGATTTCAACAGACAGACGGACATCGCTAAATCGACTCAGGAGGTCATGATGATCAAGAATATATATATATTTTTCCATACCGGAGATGTTTCCTTCTGGGTGTTACAAACGGCGTACCAAACTGAATATACCCTTTCACTCTTAGTGTAGGGTATAAAAACCTGGCGGATTACGCCCATTTTTGAAACAAATATTTTTAGGTAAATTCTAACAATACGTTCTAACAATAAGTTTTGTAATTGTATATTCAGTATTTTTCGAGTTATAGGTTCCTAAAGAATAATAAAAAATATCTTGTATGGGAGGTGGGCGTGTCCGTTGAACGATTTGGCTAATTTCCATTTGTTGGGAAAAACATATTGGAACAAAATTTCATCGGATTCCGACTAGTATTTCACAAGTTACCGTATAACAGATATACAGACGGATAGTCCGGCAGACTGACATTGTTAAACGGATTCGGGTCGTGATGCAGATCAAGAATCAACGAAAAGATTCGCCCTTTTGGCATGACAAGATTTAAAATTTTTCCAATTTCTTCGTTTTTTGTCTATAATTTTTTATTGGTGCAAGATAAAATAGTGGTGTAAATGTATTTATTGTTTTTTTTTTTTAACATCATTATTTAAAAATATTTTGAAAACATTTTATCCTGCAAATAACAAATAAATGTTTGACAAAATATTTTTAATTAATGATGCCAATAGGTGCTTTAAAATCAAACAATTAATGCCTTTACATTACTATTTTATCTTGCGCTAATAAAAAGTTATAGCATAAAAAACAAAAATATCTGCGTTTTTATCTGGAATTCCGTATTTATATTTCAGTAGGTTGTCCAAATCTAAAGATAATTTACATACGTTATACTAATTGACAAATAAACCAAAATAACAGAAAAATTAAAAATATAAATTTTGCTAATTTTTAAAGCACTTTAAAATTTGATTTCCCAACATTTTTAAAAATGCACATTCGCCCCTTTGGCATGAAAGAGACGATATATATTTTTCCATAAAGGCCATGCATCCTATGGAGCTTATCCATATCTGCACAAACTTAATATACCGTGTACCTCATAGGTGTAGGGTATAATTAATATGTAGTATAAATTTGTATAATTTTTTAAAAAGACACTTTTTCAAATCGGTTCTTTTTTATCTCTCCGGGGCATTCCGGGCCCATGTTTTTATACTAGCGTATGGCTAAATATCTGTAGTTATTGATCCTAGTGTGTTTTGAATTAGTCAAGATTAGCCACACATGTTGCATCCTATTTACAAAAAAGTTTTTTTCGAAATATTTCATAATTTGCTATATATAGCGTATGGCTATATATCTGTAGTTATTGATCCTAGTGTGTTTTGAATTAGTCAAGATTAGCCACACATGTTGCATCCTATTTACAAAAAAGTTTTTTTCGAAATATTTCATAATTTGCTATATATAATATGCTATATATATACTTAAAAATGAAAATTTTTAGTAAAGTTTTAAAGTGTATAAAAAATACACGATTTTAGATATAATATGTGAAAATTTCAATGTAATAAATTAATAAAAAGTAACTTAAATTAAATTTAAAAAAAGTATTTCAAAAAATTATCAAATTAACAAAAAAATCAAAATAGAGCTATTCGGACTGATATCCTGTTGAAAATATGTATGAAAATATAAAATGGGTTTTTATTCACTAAGATGTTTATTTTATGATTACTTACTTACTTACTTACTTACTTACTTACTTACTTACTTAAATGGCCCTTACAACCGTGGGTCGGTTTTGGTCGCTGAGATGAAGCCGTGCCAGTCGGATCTGTTCAGCTTTTTGTCCAAGACGCACGGACTCTTTTTTGCTTGTTGACACGAAGAACTTCGTCATGTCCTCGTGCACCGCTAGACCCATTCGACTCGACTCTTTCTCCAATCTGGAGAATTCTGCGCTGACTGCTCGTGTGCTCCTGCCAATGATATCAATATCGTCGGCATATGCGAGCAGCATGACACTTTTGTTGATGATAGTGCCGCTTTGACGGAGTTCGGCAGCTCGAACTATTTTCTCCATCAATATGTTAAAAAAGTCGCACAATAGGGAGTTACCCTGTCTGAAACCTCGTTCGGTATGAAAAGGCTCGGGTCTTTTCTTATTCTCACTGAGCAAAATGTGCTGTTCAGGGTCATCCTGCAAAGCCTTATAAGTTTCGCAGGTATACCGAACTCAGACATTGCGGCGTATAATCGTTCCCTTATCGGGGTGTCGAAGGCGGCTCTATAGTCGACTAATAGGTGGTAGGTGTCGATCTGTTTTTCTAGGGTCTTTTCCTGGATTAGGCGTAATGTGAAAAACTAGTCTATGGTGGACTTTCAAGCTCTGAAGCTGCACTGATAAGGTCCAATCAGTCTGTTGACGATGGGCTTCAGCCTTTCACATAATACGCTCGATAAAACCTTGTATGCGATATTGAGTTGGCTGATCCCACAATAGTTGGCGCAGATAGTGGGATACCCTTTTTAAGGATTGGGCAGAGTACACTGAGGTTCCAGTCACTTGGCATGCTTTCATCCGAGCATATTCTGCTTACGAGCTCGTGCATGCTCTCTATTAGCTCGTCGCCTCCAGTCTTAAACAACTCAGCAGGCAGGTCATCAGCACCTGCGGCTTTGTTGTTTTTCAGCCGATCAATGGCTGTTCTGACCTCGTCATGGTCGGGTGGCAGAATCTCAACGTCGTCATCAAGTACTGGGGTTGCCGGGTTTACTTCTCTATCGGTGGAATTGCTGTCATCATCACCGGTCAGCAGTTTAGAGAAGTGATCCCTCCATATCCTCAGTGTGCTCTGGATATCTGTGACTAGATTCCCGTTTTCATCTTTACAAGAAGAGGCTCCGTACAAATCCACGGACCAGAGGGTAGATTTGTACGCTGCGTCTTTCTCTGCAGTGACCGCGCGACACTCTTGGTCATACCACTGATTCCTAAGGGGGCGTTGGAATCCAAGCACCTCTTCGGCAGCCGTACGCATGGAGCAGGAGATATGATTCCACTGCGCGCTTATATCATCGAGAGGAGGAGTGCTTTGTCTAAGCAGGTGTGAGAGTCGAGTGGAGAAGGCTTGCGTTGTCTGTTGTGATTGCAGCTTACCGACGTTTTGCTTTCTGTGCGTTTGGTTCCGTACGTTCTTCGCAGCGCTTAAGCGTGTGCGGACCTTGGTTGCTACAAGGTAATGATCCGAGTCCATATTGGCACCTCGGATAGTGCGTACGTCCATCACGCTCGAAGCGTGCCTTCCGTCAATCACCACGTGATCAATTTGGTTTCGAGTTTTTTGATCACCATTTGACAATATGCCAATTCTGGTGACCAGTGAGTTGACTTGAGACGACACCGACAAGGATTGCGCTGGCTTCGCCATGTTGAAGCGCTCAGACACGTTGCCTTGTGATAATCGCCCCCATAGACCCACAAAAAAAAAATTCTAATTGATGAAACTTTTGTTTCGGCCCAAATGCGCGCCTTCGATCCACTGTGCGACGTTTAAGTTTGATAGCTGTTTTACAGTGAAAGTTTGAAATGAACTGAATCAAGTCGGATAAATATGGCATCACTGGCAAATGTCGACAAATGATCGATTATTTCTCTCATTTACAACAGCTGATAATTTTATGCAAACATATTTTAAATCAAAACATTGAAAAGAGATTTTAAATTAATAAAATAAATGAAATATACAAAAGATCGAGCAACTTCAGTATATGTGAGGATAGAAGTTTTATTTATACAATGCTGAAATACAAAAAAAAAAAACAGAACACAAACATGCTGACAGACAATGCGGGAACAAGAAACAGAGAGCATGGACGGGCAGTTAAAAAAGTATCTGTCAAAAACATTATGATTTTAAACGTAGTTTAAACGGCCAACGTAAGACGTTTAAAACGATTTCAAACAACCATTTAAAGTCACTGTAAAACTAAATTCTGAGATTAAACTACGTTTAACCCACAAATCTAGTTAAACTTCCACAGTAAAACTTGTAGTTTTTCAATTTAAGAAAATGTTGTGATTATACTGCGTTCATTTTTCAAGAGTTAAAAAAAATTAAGATATTCCCCAACCGGTGAAGTTTATACGGTGGTTAATATATCTCTAATTAATTTGTGCAGAAATATGTAATTAAGATTTATTTAAATAATTTTTGGTGCTATCCATAGATATTTGTTAACATATTATAAATAATAGTTTAGTTAATAAAAGTGTTTTTGTTTTTAGTTAATTCTTTTCCCCGATGAAAAAGTGGCGAATTTTTTCGGCTAAATAAGGGTGTTTTTTCCTCCAAAATGTTCATGATACGTAATTTTTTTATGGAAACATTTTTTCACATTTCGAACATTGTTCACGATACCTATTTTCCACCAAGGGTAAAAATTCCCTGAGGAATTTTATTCACGATAAGGCTGAATGTTACAATCAGAAATTCGGCATTGAATTCGATGAGTTTTTTGCACCAGTCGTGTGACATACTACTCTTCGGATGTTTTTAGCAATTGCAAGTACGCTTAAATACAATGTCACGCATTACGATATAAATACGGCATTTTTGAATAAATTCCTTGATCAAGAAATGTATATGCACCAACCACCAGGATAAGAGATACCTTCAGAAAGTGGAAAGTTCTTGTTTGCAAACTTCATAAAAGTTTATATGGCCTTAAGCAAACAACACGATGCTGGAATATGAAAATATTTGAAGACTTGAAAAATTGTGGATTTAGGTAATTCGAGATGTATCCAAGGATTGAAACCTAAACGAATAAAGGTTTCGATTTCGGTTTCGGTTTTTTCTGCGTTTCGGTTTCGGTTACGGTTTCGGTTTTAAGTTTTTATAACGAAACGGTTTCGGTATACCGGTTCAATGTTACGGTTTCGGTTTTTGTATAAATTTTCTTTTTTCCATATTTTTCAAATAATTTAACATTGTTTAAATGGTGCTAAGTTATGTTCAAATTATGATATTGGGGTAAAGTGGGAAACGTAATTTAAACAATGTTTTTTGTTATTTTAGTTAAAATATAGTGTTATATTAATTATTTAATTGATTACGCCAAGAAAAAATTTTTTTCAAAATTTCATAACCACAAACCAATGAAAAGCAATTTTTTGACATAACCTGAGATATGATCTGAATTGCAAAGAAGAATAATTTTGTACAATTTCCATACATAAAAGCCAAAGAAATTAAATTTCAACAATTCAGTGAACTGCAACATATGTAAAATAGTGTTGATCATATGCAAGAGCAAGTCAAGAAATGGTAATCTTGTTCTTGTTCTTAAACGCTGAGTCTTGCTCTTGCATAGGTACATATGATCTTGTTCTTGCAATACCTTTTTTGCTCTTGCTTGCAAGAATCTTTCAAAATTTTACTTTTTAAATTTTAAATAAAAGAACGAAGACAAATATCTTAAACTGCATATTAATTATGAAAACGAATAGATTTTGAACATTAATTGTATTTAAGTTACTCATTTTTCATATTTTCAATTTCTTCAACAAAAATAAATTATTTTTCTAACAAAAAAAAATTTGAATTATATTTTAACAATAATTAATTAATAAAATATAATTGTACAAATCAAATGATGTTGGCAAGACAATTCAAAATCTCAAGGCCATAATAAAATGAACATAATATGTTCAATGTATATTATACATTCATAATAAATATAAGGAATATTTCGTATAGGCATATTTCTATTTTCGTCAGAGATTAAAAAAAATCCGAATGCTGCACGCACCGTATGTAAAGAGAACACAAATAATATCTTGCAGGGTAACATTTTTTTTTGCGAACGCAAACGCTACAAATCGAACACTAACAGAAAGAAGAGAATACAACAATAACGAATTACGATTCGTATATACACACTTTCACAACGACAACTCTTTGTTGCTATCCGGTATCATCGCAAGGCAACAAACAGAGTTTAATGACAACAGACAGACGCATAACAACGGACAGACGCATGACAGCAGACAGTCGCATGACACCACACATCATGTATGTATCTAGTACAGCTATGTAGTTGGCAACAACAACGAGTTTTTTTGTGGTACAAAAAATTTCCCGTCAAAAATTCTATCAAAATCGTGGATGCTGCTTTATTTTTATTTCTGTTGTTTTTGCACTTTCAAACGAATCAACGGATTTGTGAAAAAAAAGAAAAACACAAAAAGCATTATATAAGCTAAATGAGGTACACTGTGGAAATGTTCATATATTATTTTTTTTTTGTTTTATAAGTTGAATGAAATAATGCACATAGAACTTGACTTAAGTAAACTTTATGATTTTACAAAACAATAATAATAATGTGCATAAGTGCATATGCACAATCGATGTACGAACTAGCGTAGCGAAGAAAAGCGAAAAAAACATTGTTTTGTCTATTTTATCTTATAGAAGCGACTTTTGAAGCACTTATGAAGCTATTTACCGCTACAAAAGTGCTTCACAGACCTTATTTTTAAGATGCTTATATTCTTTAGCCTTGAAAAAATTTTGGGAACTTAAAATTTTATTAAATAACACTTTACATAAGATCTTCTATTATAAAATGAAATATGTTTTTCTGTTTCTATTTATAGGTACTTTTTTAAAAACGGTTTTAAACCGGTATAAAACCGAAACCGTTTATATCGGTTTTGGATATCGGTTTATTTCTGATTTTCGTATAACGGTTTCGGTTACGGTTTCGGTTGTAAAAATGAAACGGTTTTAAACGGATATCGGTTTCGGTTACGGTTTCAATCCTTGGATGTATCCATGTCTTTTATAAATTAAGGTAGGAGAAGATTTTGTGTACATACTCGTATATACTGTGGTGTAGAACTATAGATGCACCAATTTTTTAAGCGATTCTCTGCTTTCAAAAAATATTTTTAAAATAAAACAAAAATGGTTAAAAGCTCATGCCAAAAAAAAAAACAATTTCTTGAAAGGAAATTTTAAATTATCTTTATTTTTGTAACCGTGGTAATTAAAAGTTTATTTCCTTAGTTGTACACAACTATAGACACATTTTAATAAATAACACAAAATGACACATTATTTCATGTTAGATTTAATTTATATTAATTTAATAATGAGTATTAATTCCGTGTAGCCGCGGTATCTCAGTGGTTAGTGCGTTGGACTGCGAGCCGAAAGGTCCCCGGTTCAAGACTGGACTGCAGCTAACAACATCTTTTCATAGAAACATTTTCTATACCGCGCTATCTCTCGTCAGTAAATGGCAAACCTACGAGAGTAAAACCATTGCCTATGAAAAAGCTCTCACCCGCCGTTCGGATTCGGCAATAAACTGTAGGTCCCACCACTTTGAGTACAAATATAACACGCACAGCTCAAAATGGTGAGAGAGCTCGGCCGAAGTTCTATACAGGACTGTAGCGCCAAACTATTATATTATTATTATTAATTCCGTGTTTAAAAATTTAATTCCGTGTTTAAAAAGATTTTTAAAGTACGGTCTGCTGGAGGATTGTTAGCCGCTTGATGAAAAAATTTCACAAAATTGTTTGTAGATATGAAAAATTTGAAATTGTAGGAAAGGAAACACTTTTGTTAGTTAATATTCTAACTAGCTGGACCCGTGCACGACTCGTGCAAAGATTTTGTGAATGTAAGAATATGGAGTGATTTCATTAATATAAAGAATATTTTTATTATTTATATCAAGGACCCATGCTTGGCTTTGGACTTTTTTATTGGTGTTATAAATGTAGTAACCAAAACAAAAATAATTCCCCGTAGAATGCTTTTCGTAGCATTCTTCCCGGTAGAATTCTTCAACGTAGAATTCTTCCCCGTAGTGTTTTTCCAGTAGAAGTTTTAGTGTGGTGAGTTTTAGTTTGGAGAGTTTTAGTGTGATGAATTTAGTGTGGTGAGTTTTGGTGTGGTGAGCTTTGGTATGATGAGTTTGGTGTAGTCAGAATATGTAAGCTTAGTATCATCCAAATTTAAAGTTTGGTGGAAATCTATACATTAGGGTTGAGATATAATTAACTGAATTTAAATAGAATTTAAGAAAAGCTTGCAACGAAGATATTGTTAGGACCTTTCGTTGCAATTTAAAAGATAGTAGTTTAGTCAGCCTCAAGTGGAGGTAGTAAAGTCTTCGTAGCATTCTTCCCGGTAGAATTCTTCAACGTAGAATTCTTCCCCGTAGTGTTTTTCCAGTAGAAGTTTTAGTGTGGTGAGTTTTAGTTTGGAGAGTTTTAGTGTGATGAATTTAGTGTGGTGAGTTTTGGTGTGGTGAGCTTTCGTATGATGAGTTTGGTGTAGTCAGAATATGTAAGCTTAGTATCATCCAAATTTAAAGTTTGGTGAAAATCTATACATTAGGGTTGAGATATAATTAACTGAATTTAAATAGAATTTAAGAAAAGCTTGCAACGAAGATATTGTTAAGACCTTTCGTTGCAATTTAAAAGATAGTAGTTTAGTCAGCCTCAAGTGGAGGTAGTAAAGTTAATAAAAGTGTTAAAATAATAAAAGTGTTCTTTAAACTCTAATATTAAAAAGTGTTTAATTAATTGAAATCTGGAAAACGATTCATCTAAACTTTACAACATTTGGCGCAGCCGGTACGTCGGTACCAACCTCTCAAGGACCGAGAGTGGAAAAAAGGACGAAGGAAGGAGGACGAGAAGGAAAAGTAACCAAAATGGTAAGAGATTAAAATTTTAATTATTTGTTTTTTAATTTAAAAAAAGGGAGCTTTGAAAACTAGATTTTATTATATTTTGTTTTTTTTTTGTTATAGAGATAAGGAGAGTTTTTAAAAGTTATGAATAAAAAATGTTTAAACATTCTAAGTAATATAAAATATATAAAAATAAATATATATAAAAGAAAATACACACTGCGAATCCGAACTTCGGACCCTCTAGTGTATAATAAAATAATTCATACTATTAGTATGCAAATTATAAACACTATAAAATCAAACAAATATTTATTTTCAAAACGTATCAGTTTTTCGCAGCATGGATGGCTGTTGATAAAGAGAATTAATTTTTAAAAAATCAATATATTTTCTGAATGTGTAGTCAGGAGTAACATTTAGAAATATTCAAAATTTTAATATTTTATAATATTCTAAATAATAAACTTACATTTGACATTTCTCTTAAACGTCTTCTGTACTATGAAATTAATTACATATTAACAGCGATTACATACATTTTAATTTAATCATATTTTTATTAAAAAATCGAAATTTTACAAATTGTCTGAAAAGAAAAAGGACTAAGGACCAAATTACGGACCCACCAGTGTATATCAAATAAAAACTAAATGATTTGATTAAATTTTAAAGAGTGTGTGAACATAGCACTGATTGCTTTTATGATTTTAAAAATAATAAAAAATTTATTTTAAAAATCATTGTATGTTAAAATTTTTATTTTACAATCTTGAGTAACCGAATATACACATAATTTTTTTTTTATTTGGAATATTCAAAAGCAATCTAGCGAATTGGACAGATTTGTTGAAAAATTATGGTCGCAATTTGTACCAACAATACTAAATAAAGATAGTACAGCATTATTAAAAGATAATATATATAGAATTCTGCATTTATCTAAATAAGAGAAGGCAGATAAAATAGTAGAAGAGTTATTAAATTTCCAGAATTTAAAAATTAAATCTGTTTTAGCAGAAAAAGGTGAATTAGAAAGATTAGTTGACGTGTTGAGAAAACGTTTAAACGATTATTGTTTAAAACGTAGAGGAAAATATAAAATTAAGAAATTTATTCAAAGAAAAGAATATTTCTGAGGAATCAATAAATAATTCTGTCAGACGCCAGGCAAGGGAGGAGTACGCGACGTTGGAGGAAGCGAACAACAAAATACAGGAGTTGAACGCGCGTATTAGATATTTTAACGAGGAGGTTAAGACAGCGCACGAGACATCCTTATACCACAAGGATACCATAGAAAGTGACGACATCACAACACAGGGCAACATGGGATTAGGCGAAGTCGCGAAATTCGAAATGCGGTGCCAGATTTTGCAGATGCAGGCTCATCATCGCTGAGGACGGCTCTTTACCGTTTTATTGAAGGATGTGAAGTGGTGAGGGCAGAACTGAAGCTTGAACAAATGAAGGAGTTTATTAAAGGCGTTAGGGTTCGTTTACAGGGAGATGCTTTTGACTTAGTAAGTTCACAGGAGGTTGACACAATAGAAGATTTATACAATCTGTTAAGGAATACGTACTTGGAATGTAGGTCAGTAGATGCCATTTAATATGACATTAGAAAGGCATCTCAGTATCCGGGGAAAAGTATTAGATCTTTCTCTAAGCGTTTGGTTAACCTGCAGTCGGCAGCATTAAATGAAAATATAACGATATACTCCTACATGTTCGTTTTGCAAAAAGAAGGAACATCTGAGAGAGAAACACTCCGTATTGCAGTGACTGTCGTACTTATGGACATGATTATGCAGATCGTTCGGGTCGGAATGTTTTTCCAGGACATACTGCTCCCCAAGGAAGTCAGCCACCCGTACCTCAGGTAAATGGTCAAGGTGGTATCCAGACCCATGGCGGGGGTGCTCCAGGATTGAGATGCGATTGGTGCCATAGAGGGGACACGTCGAGGGGGATTGTCGTGTTTAACGCGATACACAAGTTTTTCAAGGAAATAATTGTAAGGGGAATTTTGCAAACAGGCCCTCTAAATATTGCACTTGGTGCAGAAAGGACGGACATGTTATTATGAATTGTTATGCCAAACGCAAATATGTTGCATGGAACAATAATAGTAGTCCACAGGGAAACTACTAGTGGCCTAGTCAAGGCCACTAAACTGGGGACCCTTAGCAAATAGTGTAGTAAGGCCAGTAGTTGTAGAAGTTCCAAAGAGGACACTACAACAAAATAAAACAGCGAATATTATTAACGCAGAAAATGAAGAACAAAAAGTAAAAATACATATTAATGAAGATAGAAATCTTCCACCAAAAACATATAATGAACTAAATAATAATACACAACTTGACGCGAATAATAAACAGAATATAGGAATAAGGGAAATTAAAAATAAACATATTATAAAGAAAGAAAATAAAGTAAAGAAAGTAAAACCAATTGAATCGGATGTTATAAATATATATTCAAGAATAATAAAATCAAAAGTAAATAAAAAAAAAACTTCCCTGAAAATTTGGGAATTGTAGATCAAACGTCTGGAAAGACTGAGGATACATTCCGTACAGGGGCGAGTATAATTTGCAATGGAGTAATTTCAATATTTATTTTAATTATTAGTGCGTTTTATCGTCAGAAATGTATAATAAATTCACGATCTGTAAAATTAAATTGTCTTCAATTGCTAATAATTTTAAGAGTAATTTTATGTCGAGGAAAATGAAATTAGCTTCACATTTAGGCATGCATCGTAAAATATTTAACCGACATGGAGAGTGTTTCAAGATATCCGATACGAGTGATGTATTCATTGAAGTACCTTGCGAGGCAGCAAAAAAAAATGGGAAACTTACTTTGTTAGTGGATTCTGGAGCTGAGGCCAGCCTGATTAAAGAAAATAGGATGGTACATTTGCCGAATTTTAATAAAACCAGTTGGGAAGGTTAGATCACATGGGAAATTTTAAAGTAGGTGTAATTATGATAGTTAGCATTATCAAAATTATAGTCGGTCTAAGCCGACTATAAATACCCTACACATATGTATGGTTACCATTCAAAGTGATATATAGGTCACCAGGGTATACGAATCCTGAAAATAACTACAAACATTCAAACGCTGAAGAATTTCCATTCATTTGATACCCATGTTTACAAATGGGTAGGTGTACCGAATTTTGATTTTTTTTTTTGTGAACCACAAGTCTTTTCGCCGGAAAACATTATTATCATGTATTTGAGCATGATGTCAATATATATGTGACCAAAAAAATTTACCTTTTATATGAGGTATTTGAACATAAGTGGTCGGATCATAGGTCACAATGGCGTAGGTATATTAGTAATCTAAGTTATAAGTTTCATTTATCTAGCTCTTCAATTTTAAAAGTAGTAGGGATTTCAACAGACAGACGGACAGACAGACAGACGGACATCGGCTCAGGAGGTCATGCTGATCGAGAATATATATACTTTTCCATACCGGAGATGCTTCCTTCTGGGTGTTACAAACGGCGTACCAAACCGAATATACCCTTTCACTCTTAGTGTAGGGTATAAATATTCGGAAAGATCTGAGTGGTGCTTTTGGTGGATGCGTTAGAACCTTAGGCTCCACTAAGATTCAGCACACAAACATAGAAAACCTGAGTTTAACGCTACACGTTGTGTCACTTGAACAAGGGGTACCAGCTGATGGAATATTCGGGCGTGACAATCTCTGGAACAGATCTGTAATAAAAGCGTTAAATAAAAAAAATACATTTTTTGATGAAGACAAAAATCACCTTGTTAAATTTCCATTAAAATCATTGCAAGACATAGAAAATGTTAAATTTAATCAACAAATCAGGGTACAGCCCAGAACAGCCATGGTTGTATCACTGCCGTTAAGAACAAGAATTCCTATAGTTTTGTTGCACAAAAAGGAAATTCAGTCAGGAGTATATTTGGGAGAGAGTTTAACAAACGTTAGAAGAAATAGATTATATGCATCAATTTTAAATGCCACCGATAAGGAGGTGACCGTTGATAGCAATTTCAAGCCACAATTTTCAAATTTTAACAAATATAAAGAAGCAACAAAGGCGAGTTCTACAATAAATAAAATAAACTCGGTTAATATAAAAAATAGAATAGATAGATTATTAGGGAATGTAAAGATCGATAAATCATTAAATAAAGAAGAAGTGGCATCTTTGCAAAATATTTGCTTGTCATATCATGACGTTTTTCATTTGGAAGGGGATGAATTAACATTCATCCAATATTAAAACATGAAATACCCACACAATGGAATCAACCACCAGTAAATCAGAAACAGTATAAACTTCCTCATATGCATAGAAATGAGATTAATAGACAAGTATCAAAGATGTTAGACGATGGAATTATTTCACCAAGCATGTCGCCTAGGAATTCCCCATTATTATTGGTACCTAAAAAGGGTGATAAAGATGGCAATAAGAAATGGAGACTGGTTATAGATTTCCGAAAATTAAATGACGTCACCATCAAACAAGTATTTCCTATACCACGAATAGATGAGATTTTAGACCAGTTAGGTCATAGTCGGTATTTTTCAACACTATATTTAGCAAGTGGTTACCATCAGGTTCTAGTTGAAGATAGTGACAAAGAAAAAACTGCTTTCAGTACAGGTCTTGGTCATTTTGAATTCAACAGGATGCCATTCGGTTTAACGGGGGCACCTGCCGCTTTTTAAAGGATAATGAACCACATACTAACAGGTTTATAGGGTATTGACTGTTTCGTTTATTTAGATGACATAGTGGTTTATGGAAATAATTTAGCAGAACACGAGCATAGGCTATGCACGGTTTTGCAAAAGCTGAGAGAACATAATTTGAAATTAAATACAGAAAAATGTCAGTTTATGCGGCGCGAGGTTATATATTTAGGACACAATTGTTCTGAGTTAGGTGCCCTACCAGATCCAGCCAAAGTAGAGTGTGTACAGAATATTCCAGTTCCGAAAATAGGAAGGAAGTTCAAGCATTTTTAGGCTTAATTAATTATTACAGAAAATGTATAGGAGGTATGGCGAAACTGTCATTACCAATAAACTGTTTGCTTAAAAAGGACGCTAAGTTCATATGGAACGACAATTGTCAGAATTCGTTTTTAAAACTTAAAGAGGCAATTATGTCACCACCCATACTAGCGTATCCGGATTTTAACGAACCCTTTTTGCTCACGACAGACGCCAGTAACGAAGCAATTGGCGCGGTTCTTTCGCAAGGTGAAGTTGGAAGCGACCGTCCGATCGCGTTTGCCAGTAGGTCTCTAAACGATGCGGAAATACGCTACTCTATTATAGAGAACAATTTTTTGGCAATTGTATGGGCAACAATAAATTTTAGGGCATATCTTTTGGGAACACCATTTAAAATGTATACAGATCATCAGCCCCTAAAGAGTATAGCAAACTTAAAAGATTAGACATCACGTCTTGCGCGTTTCCGACACAAATTATCGGAATATGATTTCGCAATTCATTATAAACCGGGAAAAAGTAATTTAAACGCGGATGCGCTTAGCCGCATACCAAATAATACTGAAAAAGTAGTTGTAGTACAAACACGTTCGAAAATCATGAAAAGAGACAAGGAAGACGATAAGAAACAGTCAGAATACGATCCTGACGATTTGGTAACAAAGGAAAATGACAATATAATAATTCTAACTGAACCTTGGGACATAGAGACGGTAATTAAAGATTTTTCACGATTCACCGTTAGGTGGTCACCAAGGTGGCGTAAAAACATTTTTAAGAATTCGGCAACAGTACCGATGGAAGGGTATGCAGAAGCAAATAAAGGATTATGTGAAAAATTGTTCAAAATGCCAGGTGAACAAGAGTTCAAGGCTGGCGAAGAAGCCAATGGTTCTAACTGATACGCTAGTCAGACCCTTTGACATAGTGTGCATAGACCTGTTGGGTATTCTGCCTAAAACCATTTCAGGAAATAAATACATCTTAACGTTTCAGGACGATTTTTCTAAATTTATGTGCTGTGTGGCTATACCCGATGCGGAAGCTAACACCGTAGCTAAAGCATTCTTCAACGAAATAGTTACACGCCACAATGTACCCAAAATATTGGTAACAGACAATGGATCGAACTTCGTTAGATGGGTCAAACTGGGACCAATGGTTAAATTCTGCAACGCATGTTTATAATAACACGGTGCATACGTCGACGGGTTCGACATGCCTACGAATTTAAAGCGTAAATGTTCACCTTTATATAACGCAGAAGACTACAATAAGGTACCAAAGTACCAAATACAGCGATCACACGAGATCGTCAGGCAAAAACAATGTAGGGCCAAGGAGGTTCGAAAAAACAATACGACAAGAACCCTATACAATTCAAACCACTCGACATGGTTTTAATGAAAAACCAAACTAGGAAGAATAAGTTCTATCCAATTTGGAAGGGACCCTACGTGGTCGTAGAGGGAAGTAGGCCAGTGACCACGACGATATTGATCAAAAACAAAGGTAAGAAAATTCAAAACAATTTGTCAAAGGCATATCACAAATAGTGTATGCCGTTAAAACTAAAAATATTACCCTAGGTAAGAACTCATAAAAGTAACAATATAAAACCAATTGCCTATGCGTTGACAATTAAACTAGTAGATTGCAACGTTATGAAAACATTATGCAACATATAGAAAAAATAAATCTAACCATAAGATGTAGAGTAATCATTAAAGAAGACCTTAAATAACTCGTCATTTAGAGGAAGGAATAAACATAAATAGTTTATAAAAACAGTGAGTAAAAACAAAAGAAAAAATATAATAATGAAAAAAAAAAAACATTGGACACATTAAAAATAATAATTTAGTAATAAAAATATATATATATATAACTATTTTAGGAGAAGAACTTATAATTTAAAGTTAGAATCATCAATTGAGAAAAGAAACAAACTAAGCAAAGGCAACAAATTGCCTTCATATAAAATTAAATGAAAATTCGTCATAAAACTGTCGTATTCAATGCAGATAACGCAAACCTACAATTGTCTTACTGACCTATAAATAGCGCAAGCTATCGAACCTTGAAAATGGTCACTGCACCCAAGTGTTTCATGCTGAAGCACATATGCAATTTGTAAAACGTATGTATATCATACGTAAAGCGAGCGTTCATTGCTGGCATATAAATGCAGATCTTGCATTTTTTTGATACCATAAACAATGCAAATAAATATAATTTAATTTTACCGTCATGCCAGTAGGAAGTTTCATATAATGTGACTTATATCTGTACATGAAAATAATATAATAAATTATTTAACATGTTTAGAAAATAAATCGCAACTCTAATTATATTTATTTACCTGCAGAGTAATCATACATAGGTACTTTCGTAGATTAATATAATTCAATTTGAATAAGTTTAAATATAACAAATAAATTTTAAATCAATTTTAAGAACTTACTTATAATAATTTAAATTACTTAAAGAAGAAGAAAAATATCAGTTAGCATTCAATTTAAAACCAGTTGGAAAGGTTAGATCACATGGGCAATTTTAAAGTAGGTGTAATTATGATAGTTAGGATTATCAAAATTATAGTCGTTCTAAGCCGACTATAAATACCCTACACATATGTGTGGTTACCATTCAAATATAGGTCACCAGGGTATACGAATCCTGAAAATAACTACAAACACTCAATCGCTGAAGAATTTCCATTCATTTGATACCCATATTTACAAATGGGTAGGTGAACCGAATTTCGATTTTCTTTTTTGTGAACCACAAGTCATTTCGCCGGAAAACATTATTATCATGTATTTGAGCATGAGTCAATATATATTTGACCAAAAAAGTTTACCTAAGCACGTATACATAAAAATTGATCTTTATATGTACATTTTATATGAGGTATTTGAACATAAGTGGTCCGATCATAGGTCACAATGGACCGATCTCGCCAATTTTTTCGCACATACAGCGTAGGTATATTAGTAATCTAAGTTTTAAGTTTCATTTATCTAGCACTGCAATTTTAAAAGTAGTAGGGATTTCAACAGACAGACAGACAGACGGACAGACAGACAGACGGACAGACGAACAGACGGACATCGCTAAATCGACTCAGGAGGTCATGCTGATCAAGAATATATATACTTTTCCATACCGGAGATGCTTCCTTCTGGGTGTTACAAACGGCGTACCAAACTGAATATACCCTTTCACTCTTAGTGTAGGGTATAAAAAAAACAGAGATATATAAATATTTAGTACAGTTAAAATTAAAAAAAGGGAGCAGGAAAATATAATAGTAGAATAAATAAAATAAAAAAAAACAGGTATTAAATATTAAATTTTTAACAGATATAAAAAAACAAAAACAAAGAATTTAAAATTAAAGAAATTGGGATTTATGTATTAAAATAATTAGTGCAGTTAAAATTAAAAAAAAAAGTTTTAATAATTGAATCGTAAAAAAAGAGGAAACATATTAGTTAAATAAATAAAATAAAGAAAATATATAGGTATTAAATATTATATATTTTTTTTAAGAATTTTTAATTTTTAAAGAAAAAACAACAGAAAAAATATAATAAGAAGAGATGAAAAAAATAAAGAAAAATATGAAAAAAAAAAATAATAAACATGAAAAAGAAAATGGGGAATTAAAATTAAAAACAACGGAGGGATACAAATTTCTATTAAAAAGCAAAAAAAAGAGAAGACAAAAAAATAATAATAATTTTAACTATTAAATTTTTAAAGAAGAAAAAAAAGAGATAAAAAAAATATATATATGAAAAAAAGGGAGAACATTTTAATTAAAGAGAAAAAAAAATATTTTGAAAAAAAAGAGAAGAGAAAAAATATATTTAAATAACAGATATTAACTATTATTTTTTTAAAGAAAAAAAAAATGATAAACATAAGGGGAATTAAAATATAAAAATTAATTAATTTATTTTAATTTTTATCTAACATTTTATTTTATATTAAACTTTTAAAAGAGATATACAAATTTGTATTGGAAATTAAATAAATTTTTAAACTAAATAAACACAGTTTAAAAAAATATGTAAATATAATAAATTCAACAATTCTTGAGAAAATTTACATAAACAACTATACTTTACATGACACTAAGTTAAGATAAACTAATACCACACTAAATAGTAATAGTTCAAATAATGAACCATACTTTAATTCAAGTAATTTAAATATCTTCAATCTTTTTCTTGTGACGAATGTACATAAACCTTTATATAATTTACGAAAATTATATTAAGTTTAAAATCAAAATTAAATTATTTGTTTGTAAAATATTCAGGTAAAATTAAAATATCCGAGTGCACAAAAATTGTTATTTAGAGTGACCAACTGCGCTGGATACTGACACAGAAGACGCATAGATGATCGTTGGGGTCTTGGGGCTTTAAGGGGGACATGTTGAAGGAGCTCTTGGTGTTATCAACAAGAAGGAGTAATGAAGCAGAGGCCCAGAAAATTCGAATAAAAGAAAAGCAAAGAAACGAAGCAGAATGGCAGCATATTTGAAAACGAGGCAGGACACACTAAACGCAAACTTGTTGTTATACCAAATACAAGTATGTTGCAATGATTGACTGTTTACAATTACCACAATTGCAAAATACAAGATGCAAATAACAAGATGCAAAATGGACCTTGAAAATTGCCACTATTGCAGATACTAGATGTAAAATGGACCTTGAAAAATATAATAAAAAAGAAAAAGAGAAATCGCATTATTATGTCTTCAATCATACATAAAGAAGAAACGATGCAATATCGAACCACGAGGTTTTCTGATATCAACAATTCGGAAATCTAAAATATCCTACATAACGCGAAATGAGCACCAAGATGATTCTAAAATTTGTTTGACAAGATCGCCGAGAAAAAAAAAATAAAACTCTCATCTCGAACACATCGACAACCGACTCAAACTCTCCTGAACGATTTAGAATCCAGAGTATTAACATGACGATTTCCACTGGAGATAGCACCGTTTGCAAATTCCACAAGAACTATCGAAGCCCAACAGACCCAACGCACCACATACAACGAATCATTGAAGATGAACGAGGCAAGTCCGGTCCAGCACACAGAAGATGAAGAGGAGAAATCTGGTCCTACAGTAGGGCTTATAAAAGTCACTCATACAATTTTTTTCACCTCTCCAAACCAAATATAAAATCAATATAGTCATTTCAGAACCAACAGACACACTCAATACACATGCAAAACACATATAAGTTAAATCATTTGTATGAGTTTATCTATTTACATATATATATATATATATATATATATATATATATATATATATATATATATATATATATATATATATATATATATATATATATATATATATATATATAAATAAAAATAAACATATTATAATTGTTAAAATAACATAAGTATTATCATTCTTTTAAAATATACATATTTTCGTTATTATTCTTCATATTAATTCTAAGAAAACATCATTTCTATATATTCAAAAATATTCTTAAGATATCTAGTAAAAAATTATTAGTATTCTTAATATTAATAATATTTTTTTTTCCATAAGGGGGGAGGAATGTTGTGAATTAGTTCTCACATTTTTCTTTTCTTTATGGTTCTTCACTATTCATTCACTTCTGGATGTTGCAGTACACATGTTGAGCGCATCATATTTTTCATATCATGTTGAACTCATGTTGTACAGCAACATGTTCATAGCATTGTCCCAACGCTTCACGTTGAAAACAATAATAATAATTTGGCAAAGCGCTAAGCTTTACGTAGAACACAACTCTTTCAAGTTAGCTTCCACAGTTAACAAAAGCTTGCGATAATTCGGCAAGGCGATAAAACTTTACTTAGACCACACCTCTTGCAATAGAATTTATCATTGCATGATTAGGGGGCTACGTTAAAATAAGCAGAGCAGCGTTTGCCAACAATTCTGATATTTCGCAATTGGTGTCAGCCAAAAACTGCAAGTCGGACTTTCTTCAAAAGTCACTTACACCAAAATTGAGTGAAAGTGAAAATTCACTAGAACATTATGAAAATAGAATTTAAGAAAAGCTTGCAACGAAGGTATTGTTAAGACCTTTCGTTGCAATGTAAAAGATAGTAGTTTAGTCAGTCTCAAGTGGATATAGTAAAGTTAATAAAAGTGTTAAAATAATAAAAGTGTTCTTTCAACTGTAATATTTAAAAGAGTTTAATTAATTGAAATCTGGAAAACGATTCATCTAAACTTTACGACACTAGTATGGTTTATTTATGGTGTAGGATACTGCATGCACTTTATATAATAGTAGTAAAGGTTTTAGAAAAATACATTCAGTGATTTTGCTATGAAACTGAATTATACACCAAAAATAAAAATGAGCGTAAAAGTGGGGTTGGTCAACGAAAACTATGACCGCACAAACAAACGGAAAATGAGTTTTATATATGGGTTATTCCACGTCAAATCAACAGAAATTTTATTTTGTTCGGTGGTTTTATGACTTAAACTTAAGAAAAACGCAAAACTTCAGTATCCTAACTGAAGTAGTTTTAGGGATATGAGTCCTTGAAATATGAAAAACTCACAAAAAATGCACAAAGTTGCGCTAGCTTAACTTACTGTAACTTAGGAAAGGGTTAACTTACTGAAACCATTTATACGGCCTTGTAAAGGTTATAAAAATGAGCAAAAGTGGAAATATAAAAATTTTAATATTAGGGTGACCAGAGGTAGATAATAATCATAATATTATTAAAATAGAATTACCTCAATAACACCCTTTTTAAAAATTAAAAAAAAATATATATGTAAAAGAGTATCCTTTTGCTAACAAACTGTAAAAATTTCAGAGTGGGCTCGTTCCCAAGTTAATAATAAAAATGTTTTTTAAAGTAGACATTTTCATATGCAATTTTTATTATAAAATTTTGTAATTATTTTCTTTGTAATGTTATTAAACTATAAAAGTCATTAAAATGTATTTTATAGCTTTTAAAAAGATTAATTAATTTGGGGTGACCATATTTCTTAGGTGACCAACAGTATATATAGATCTTTAGGCTGATCTGTACTTTACCAGCCGAAGTGAAAGTTTTTTATTCTTCTTCAAACTATCCCTTCTGTTTGGATTCAAAAGTAAAATAAATATATAAATTAGGGTGCGGTCGGACCTGTGGTATCCTAGAAAAATCGAAAAATTTTTACACCTACCTATATTAACATATAGGTACTCAAATAAAAGGTAATAATCTCACGATTGTAAATATGATAACCGTAGTGACCTCAGTACTCTTTTTAGAGTCTATATTATACAGTCAGTCCAGTGACTATATATTATTTGTGTATAAAATGTGTATATTTGTGTATAATATTCACAATAAATTGTTTTTGTTTTACGACCTCTTTTGATTATTTTAAGATATTGTCTTAACGTGCTCAAGGTCCAGTCGGTACAAATTGGGTGTTTTGTACCAACCAATAAAACAACAAACAATTGGCAAAATGCATTGAGTGGCAGATCGTACAGCTGTTTCAGAGGCAGCCAAGCCCCTTCATCAGCGATCTTTCTCTGCAGATTCTACATTTCAAGTCGCCTAAGTTTTCCTTCTCCAATAAACACAATAAGAATTATGTGCATTAAAGAAAGAACCAAAAGCAAAAATGTAAAACTGCAACAACTCAATATTTTGCCAAAGTTGTTGTTGCGTGCAGCAATTTGCTACGTATAGGCTGCAGAGTTTCCACGGAATCAAATACGTAGGCTGCACTTTGCATAAAAAAAGGGTTTTTTTATTATTTTTAAAAATATAAAAAATCCTTTAGATTTTAAACGCCGCGCACTGCGTTAACAATTAATTGTTTTTTCACAATTGTGAGATCATTACCTATCATGAGTACATATATATTAATATATACAGGTGTACAAGTTTTTCGATTTCCCAGGGGTACCACAGGTCCGATCGCATCCTAATTTATATATTTATTTTAATTTTGAATCCAAACAGAGTTGAGAGTTTGAAAAAGAAAAAAAATATTTCAGTTCGGCTGGTAAAGTAAAGTTTTGCCTAATGAGCTATATTTACAGTTGGTCACCTAATAATTATTCTTTTTAAAAGCTATAAAACTAATTTTAATAGCTTTTATGCTTAATAACATTGCAAAGAAAATAATTACAAAATATTATAATAGAAATGTTATATGAAAATGTCTACTTTATAAAACATTTTTATTAATAACTTTCGAACAAGTCCGAGCACAACTCTGAAATTTTTATAGTTTGTTAGCAAAAGGATACTCTTTTACATATATTTATTTTTAATTTTAACAAAATGGATTTATTCAGATAGTTATATTTTAATAATATTTTGATTATTATCTATATATGGTCACTCTTATATTAAAAATTTAAATATTTCCACCGATGCTCATTTGTGTAACGTTTATAGTACCGTTTAAATGGCTACGGTAAGTTAACTATTTCCTAAGTTACAGTAAGTTAAGCTAGCGCAGCTAGTTTTTCATATTTCAAGGACTCATATCTCAAGAACGACTTCAGTTAGGAAACTGAAATTAAGCGTTTTTCTTAAGTCATATAACTATCCTACATAATTTTATTAATTTCTGAGATGGTGCTGCCAAACCTCTGGTTGATCTGACGTGGAATCACCCATATACAGATTTATTAAAAATATGAAGTATTGTTACGATGCTTACCGCTTGATGGTCGATTTAAAAGAGACCGCTTAAAATAATGGTACAAAAACGGAAACTTAATTTTCAAATGTAAAAAATATTTATATAAAAAGGCAGCGCCGTCTGCATGATAAAAATAGTGACTTGCAGCATAGTGACACAATATAGTGACACAATTATTATCTATATATATAAAACTCTTGGTCCGTCTGTCAGTCTGTCGGTCTGTCTGTCTGTTTGTTCCAGCATCACGTCTAAACCGCTGAACGGATTTAACTGAAATTTTGCACCAGAATACTATGGAGTCCGGAGGGTGTCATAGGCTATATATGGGCGGGATTGGACAAAGGGGCGTGGTACCTCCCATACAACCTGAACTTTCAAAACGACATAACTCAGCACATACACAATTTAAAAAGATGAAACAAAAAACTTAAATTCACCACACTAAAACTCACCACACTAAAACTCACCACACTAAAACTCACCGCAATAAAACTCACCACGCTAAAACTTATCACACTAACAATTCACCATACTAAAACTCACTACACCAAAATTCACCACACTAAAACTCACCACACTAAAACTCAACACAATAAAGCTCACCACACTAAAACTCACCACACTAAAAATTCACCACACTAAAACTCACCACAGTAAAAACTCACCACACTAAAACTCACCACACTAAAACTCACCGTACTAAAACTCACCACAATAAAACTCACTACACTAAAACTCACTACACTAAAAATGCACCACACTAAAACTCACCACACTAAAACTCACCACACTAAACTCACCACACTAAAATTTAACAGATTAATTTTCACTCCCCACACCATAACTCACCACACTAAAACACACCACACTAAAACTCACCACACTAAAAATTCACTAAACTAAAAATTCAACACACTAAAACTCACCACATTAAAACTAACTACACTAAAACTTCTACTGGGAAAAACTCTACGGGAAAGAATTCTACCAGGAAGAGTTCTACCGGGAAGAATTCTACGGTAAAGCGTTCTATGGGGAAGAATTTTACGGCGAAGATTTCTACTGGGAAGAATTCTGTGGCGAAATATTCTACTGTCTGAATTGTCTTTGAGAAAAGTTGTTTTGGCGAAGAATTATTATTTGGTTACTACATTTATAATACCAATAAAAACTTCCACAGCGAATCACGGGCCCGGCACGGATATAAAAAATAATAATAATTTTTTTTTATATTAATAAAATCGCTTTATATCTATGAATTCACAAAATCTTGGCACGAGTCGTGCACGGGTCCAGCTAGTATATATATATATATATATATATATATATATATATATATATATATATATATATATATATATATATATATATATATATATATATATATATATATACATATATATCTATATATATAAAACTCTCGGTCCGTCTGTCAGTCTGTCGTTCTGTCTGTCTGTTTGTTCCAGCATCACGTCTAAACCACAGAACCGATTTAACTGAAATTTTGCCACAGGATACAAAGGAGTCCGGAGGCTATATATGGGCGGGATTGGACAAATGGGCGTGGTACCTCCCATACAACCTAAACTTTCAAAACGACATAACTCAGCGCATACACAATGTAAAAAGATGAAACAAAAAACTAAAATTCACCACACTAAAACTCGCCACAATAAAACTCACCACACTAAAACTCACCACACAAAACTCACCACAATAAAACTCACCACGCTAAAACTCACCACACTAAAAATTCACCATACTAAAACTCACCACACTAAAACTCACCACACCAAATTCACCACACTAAAACTCACCACACTAAAACTCAACACAATAAAGCTCACCACACTAAAACTCAACACACTAAAAATTCACCACACTAAAACTCACCACACTAAAACTCACCATACTAAAAACTCACCACACTGAAACTCACCACACTAAAACTCTCCACACTAAAACTCACCGCACTAAAACTCACCACAATAAAACTCACCACACTAAAACTCACTACACTAAAAATTCACCACATTAAAATTCACCACACTAAAAATTCACTAAACTAAAAATTCAACACACTAAAACTCACCACATTAAAACTAACTACACTAAAACTTCTACTGGAAAAAACTCTACGGGGAAGTATTCTATCGGGAAGAGTTCTACCGGGAAGAATTCTACGGTAAAGCGTTCTATGGGGAAGAATTTTACGGCGAAGATTTCTACAGGGAAGAATTCTACGGCGAAATATTCTACTGTCTGAATTGTCTTTGAGAAAAGTTGTTTTGGCGAAGAATTATTATTTGGTTACTACATTTATAAAACCAATAAAAACTTCCACACGGGGCCCTGATATAAAAAATAATAATAATGTTTTTTTATATTAATAAAATCGCTTTATATCTATGAATTTACAAAATCTTGGCACGAGTCGTGCACGGGTCCAGCTAGTATATATATATATATAGAAAACACTTGGTCCGTCTGTCAGTCAGTCTGTCTGTCTGTCTGTTTGTTCCAGCATCACGTCTAAACCGCTAAACCGATTTAACTGAAATTTTGTACCAAGATACTATGGAGTCCGGAGGGTGTCATAGTCTATATATGGGCGGGATTGGACAAAGGGGCGTGGCACCTCCCATACAACCTAAACTTTCAAAACGACGTAACTCGGCATATACACAAGCAAAGAAAATGAAACAATAAACTCAAATACAAAAAAAATACAAAAGCAAAAACACAAAAACAAAAACAAAAGCAAAAATCAAATACAAAATCAAAAGTAAAAGCACAAAACTTAAGCTATAACTCAAAAACAACAGAAAAATAAGAATGGATAGTAAACAAAAACAAAATCAACCACACTAAAATTCACCACACTAAAATTCACCACACCAAAATTCACCACACTAAAACTCACCACACTAAAATTCACCACACTAAACTCACCACACTAAAATTTACCAGATTAATTTTCACCACACTAAAATTCACCACACAAAAACTCACCACACTAAAATTCACCACACTAAAGCTCACCACACTAAATTTCACCACACTAAAACTCTCCACACTAAAATTCACCACATTCAAATTGACCCACTTAAACTAACCACACTAAAATTCACCGCACTTAAATTCAACACACTAAAACACACAACAATAAAATTCACTACACTTAAACTCACTACATTAAAATTCACCACACTAAAACTCACCACACTTAAACTCACCACACTAAAACTAACCACTCTACGGGGAAGAGTTCTACGGGAAAGAATTCTACTGGGAAGAATTCTACTGGGAAGAATTCTATGGGGAAGCACAGTCTGAGAAAGAATTGTCTATGAGAAAAGTTGTTTTATCGGATAATGAGTATGGTTTTGGTTACTACATTTATAAAACCAATAAAAAAAACGTCCAAAGCGAAGCACGGGTCCCTGATATAAATAATAAAAATGTTATTTATATTAATAAAATAGCTCAATAACCTTGCATTTACATAATATTTACACGAGTCGTGTACGGGTCCAGCTAGTATATATATATATATATATATATATCAGAGACGGGACTTTGTAATTGAGAATTGATTTTGAATTGAATTGAGCAAAACAAATTCTATTTCAAAAATAAAAAATTAGAATTGAAGCAAAGTAATTCACTTCAAAAAAAATATAAATAAATTTGAAATTTTATTCCAATTCAAATTTGTTTTGAAATAAATTGAGCAAAGTATTTCAAATTAAAAAAATTTGAATTATAAATACTCAATTCAACTTATTGCTTAGAAATACTCAATGCCATCAAAAAATTTATGAATTGAATTGATTTGAATTGAATTGAATTTATTTGAATTAATTTGAGTTTTAGCAGTAAAAGTTCAAGTGGTGATAATTTCCATGTGAATTCGCACTCCGATGCATCATTAGACATTTTTGGTTGAAATTGTTCCAATGTACACAGTTTCACATCCTGATGCGTCATTGGAAGTTTTTGGGTGCATCTGTTCAAATGGACATAGATTACATTCAAGTACGTCATTGGAATTTTATGTGCGTTTGTTCCAATGGGCATAGATTCACAGCCAAGTGCGTCATTGAAACATTTGTGGATGAATCTGTTCCAGTGGGATTACAGAAGCACATAAGTGCGTCATTGGAACTTTTTTGGATGGATCTGTTCCAGTGAGATTACAGAAGCACCCAAGTGCGACATTGAAACATTTTTGGATGGACTGTTCCAGTGAGATTATAGAAGCACCTAAGTGCGTAATTGGAACTTTTTTGGATGAATCTGTTCCAGTGGGATTACGAAAGCACCCAAGTGCGACATTGAAACATATTTGGATGGACTGTTCCAGTGGGATTACGGAAGCACCCAAGTGCGACATTGAAACATTTTTGGATGGACTGTTCCAGTGAGATTACAGAAGCACCCAAGTGCGTCATTGGAAGTTTTTTGGATGGATCTGTTCCAGTGAGATTACAGAAGTACCCAACTGCGTCATTGGGAATTTTTTTGGACAAATTAGTTCCATTGGGAATTGGCCAGAACCCAACTGCATCATTGGATTTTTTTTTGAAGAAAATGGTTCCATTGTGATTTTGGCAGAAATGTCCAATGACGCACTTGGGTTCTGGCCAAATCCTAATGAAACCAATGTTCCAAAAAAAAAGTGCAATGACGCAGTGGGTTTTGGCCAAAAGAATTTGGGCTAATTGGTATATATTCAACCAAAAACTTCGAATGATCCACCTAGATGCGAATCTATGCCCCTTAAAACAGATTCAAATATGCTGGCCCCGGGTGCAACAGATTTACCGAAAAATATCCCATGATGCATCTGGATGCAATTCTGTGCCATTGAAATACATTCAAGCCAAAATGTGAAAAATAATTAATTAGTCCCGTCTCTGATATATATATATATATATATATATATATATATATATATATATATATATATATATATATATATATATATATATATATATATATGTAAATATACATATTGTTTACGTACTAACGTAAACTAGATATGTTTGAAAATCTCCGTCCGTCATATGCACACAATCGATTATTTATCGATTACTGCGGTGAACCGATCGACCGTCGGCTCTGTCAACGTTCGCCGCATATAATACTTTACTCGTACGTTAATAAAATAGAACTTACGCACACCCACCCGTCTCCGCGACAAAGTAAAAGTTAAATGTTTATTTAACACGCATCACCGCGACACAAAAACACAATACCCGTCCTCGCGACAATCGTGTAAACGCGTTACGTGACAATTAACAAACAAAAACCCAACAATCACCAATCAACACAAACCCAACAACCACACCTTACACCAACTTCACGATTACTGCATGACTTAGTCATCGCTGTAGTAGTTGTAAGGTGGTAGGGCATACGTATAGGAGTTCAGCAAACAGTATTAGCGAAGCTGGGTCAAACCAGCGGTGGCGTGATTGGCTAGAGTGGAATTTGCGCACGACACTCTTACGGAACATGTTAGATTTGAAACATACCTCCATATAATAGTTTAAGTTAGATTTTAAGTGAGTTGTTAGTTTTTTTTTGATTATTTTGATTAATAAAAACCGATGTTGGATATTTGGGTAGGACATCATGGGTAAGTATAAAAGGAACGTTGCGACATTTGGCTACACGCCAAGGCAACCGACTTTTAGTTACACATTTGGCGCAACCGGTTTTTGGACCATACATCAACTCCGAAGAGCCGATAATGACTGGATGGAGACTAATATTAAAAGAAATAACTATTTTGGATCAGGGAAAATATTTTTTGTATTTGTGAGTATTGTGAACAATAGTGGAAAAATGTGAGCGGTAAAAAGTAAAAATGTGTGAATTTGTGATTTAAAACAAAAGAAATATTTGAGAATTTTAAATGTGCAAAACAATCATGGAATTATGAAAATTGACATTTGAAAAGAGAAAAAACAATTGAAAATTTTGAAATAAATTGTGGAATAAAATAAACTTTTAATAAAACTTTGAAATAAAATTGTGAAATGAACTACATAAATGATAAAATTTGATAAATCAGGAAATTGCTTATAAAATAATTATGACACGGTATATAATAGTTTGAGACATTAAGTGATAATGATTAATAAAATTGTGAATTTAAATAAATTTAATAACATAAGAATTTTGATACAGTAATGTTTTCATAATGTTGCGAAATTAATTAGTAACAAAACTGGTAAATTTTAACAAAATTAAATGGAATAAATAAATTAATTTAGTAGTAATTAATAATATGTTGATATGATTTTGAAATATACATTAAAAAGTTTAAATAATAAAACATAAAAATGAGATAAATAATGTAGCAAACAATTTGATAGATAAATTAAATAATGGTTAAAAGTTTATTTAATATGAAACTAGTAAAAACAAAATAAATAATTTAAATAAGAAAGGTATAGCTATATGATTAAGTAAATGAAAAACAAGAAAAACTAATATTGGGTATTGAAAATGTATTGAAACGCGTTCATAACGTGGTTCCTTACTTTTCTGGAGAGGAATCTCCATTATTAGAAACAGAATTATATAAATTTATTGAATGTTGTGAAACAGCAAAGCTTAAAATTAAAGGATAATATAGTGAGGAATTTATAAAATGCGTTAGGTTACGTTTGGAGGACAAAACATTTTAAAAAAATAGAAGGATTATACGAGTTGTTAAAAAATACGTACTTAAATGAAATTTCAGTACTAGAAGAGATTAAAAAGGCTTATCAAAATAGTGAAGATAGTTTGAGATCATTTGGAAGACGATTAGATTAGATGCAATCCATGGCTTTCGAAATTGCAATTAAAAAATACAGTAAAAAGATTAGTGAGGATGGCATATTCAGATTGGAATTACATAGCTCAGTGTTAATCTCTTTTAAAGTAGGGGTGAAGGATCCAACGATAAAAGTTGTACTGTTGGGTAGTAAGTCAGAAACATTAGATACATTGTTGGAAGAAGCTTTAAATGTACAGACTGTTATGCAGCGAAATATGGAAAAAAAACTATATTAAGACACATACAGTCAAGCGTAAAATAGGAAAATGAATTGCAACAAATAAATAATGAAAGTAACTATAAAAGGAGTGTTCCAACATGTTGATTTTTTAGTAAATTGGGGCATACTAGGGACGATTGTATCATTAGGAAATATACGCCTTTCTGCTACGAATGTGGAACTTATGGTCACGAATCTAATTGGAGATGTGCTAACAATAATATGGGCAATTGTATATTACCTTTTGTATATACTGATAGTAAAAATAATATAAACACGGAAAATAATACAAGTAATATGGTATACTCATGGAGGGCTACACAAGGGCATAAAATAGATAACTGCCACGCGAAAAGAAAATTTGAATCAGCAGGAAATAGTAGTTATAATCAGGGAAACTAACAGGGGCTCAGTTTAGGCCAGAAAACTGGGGAACACAGAATAATAACAGTAATATAGGGCCGAAAGAGTTAGGAATTGTAGATCAGACGTCGGAGGAGACTGTGGTCAAATTTACTACTCCATTGAATTTTCATAGAACAGAGGAGACCAATGAATTAAAATATGAATAAAGGAAGAAGAAGGTGATCGCATAATGTGCAGTGCGCATGGAGATAGCTTGGATTTATCTAATGTAAGTGACGTTTTCATTGAAGTACCTTGCGAGGCAGCTAAAAATGAAAGACTTATTTTACTAGTAGACTCAGGAGCTGATGTCAGTATAGTAAAAGAAAATGCAATGACAAATTTACCAGACTTTAACGAAAATATCCAAAATGATTTAAAGGAAGCTTTTAGGTTCCACCAAAGTCTAACATAGGAACATAGGGCGCTTATGTTTAATGCTACACGTAGTGTCATTTAAACAAGGCGTACCAGCTGATGGTATAATCGGACGTGACAATTTATTGAATCGATCTGTAATAAATGCGATAGACAAAACAATAACATTCTTTGATAAACATAAAAACGATATTATGAAACTACCAATGAAATCACAGACAGAAATACAAAATATTTTTTACAATCAACAAATTAAAATTCAAGCGAGAATCGCAAAGATAGTATCATTGACGCATAATCATAGTCAAAAATAAAGCATACTTTAAAAAAGAAAAAGCTCACTTTTTCAAAAAGTCTACTTTATGTTAATCATAGTCGAGTTAACATCAACTTTATATGATAAAGTATACTTTAAATTTAAAGTCACCCAAAGCCGCATTTATTTCAGTTAAAATTATTTTAAATTAAACAAATGTCAAATTGCATAAAATAAATCGAATAAAAAATGTTTCGTGTGCAAGATATAAATAGAGATTTTGAAATAATTAGTGACATGGATTTATTGAGAAAGACAAAAGAATATAAACAAAGAATTGACCCCTTTGACCTCGAAGAAGATACGTTTTATTCACGGTATAGATTTGATAAGCCCACAGCTCGGTTTATAATTGAAACATTGAATATCGATCATCCTAGTAATAATAGGGGACTTCCAATCCCAATAAACATACAAGTACTCTGTACTTTGCGTTTTCTTGGTAGAAATGTTCATCAAAGTGATATTAGTATGTTAAAATAGTCGAAATATTTAGGTTAATAAATAATATTTGTTCATTTATAAACAGTTGATTTACACGGAATGTCTCAAGCTATAGTTGGAAGAGTAATAAAAGATATAACGAAAAGGTTAGCTTTGTTACTTCCACATTTCATTCGTTTTCCTAGCCGTGAAGAATTTTCTGAAATAAAAAGAAAATTTTATCAAATAGCTCGCTTTCCAAAAGTAATTGGAGCCATCGACTGCACGCATGTTCGCATAAAATGTCCATCCATAAATGTTGGTCCAATGATGGCGTGTCAATATCTCAATAGAAAGGGATATTATTCTCTAAATGTTCAGGTATTTTGGGTCCTTTCTCATATATCAAAATAAACTCCAATATATTTCTATAGATTGTATGTGATGCAGATTGAAAAATTATAGATATCGTGGCAAGATCTCGTGGTTCAATACATGATGCACGAATTTGGAACAATTGCCAACTCAAAAAGAATTAAGCAAAAACGAACATAATGGAGTATTGCTCGGAGATGGAGGATATCCTACATCATCAATATTATTGACACCTGTCAGAAACCCATCTACTTCTAAAGAAGAAAGGTACACTGCACTTTATTAATTATTTTTAATTGGATCGGATTAACAATGCAACCATACCCTTTTAACTGAGGACGGTTTGAATTTGTATTTTCCGATTTTCAATGAATGTGGTATAGTAATATTAAAAGTGTGCCCTGTAAAAGTTTTCTTAGAACGCGTTTATTCCCTTCACAGATATAACAAAAGCCATATAGCAACGAGAACTAAAATAGAGTGTTTAAATGGACAACTTAAATCAAAATTTCGCTCAGTTTTAGAAAGACTTAGAGTTGACTTGAACACAGCTAAGAATATAATAGTTGCAGTTGCTATACTTCATAATATTGCAAAGGAAAGAAATTTATCACGTAAAATGTGGTTATTTATATCGAATTTATCCACTTATTGTTTATTTGTAGTCTTGGGTATGGAGTCTTCTATTGAACAATCGACACTTTCAAACAACAGTGAGACTGCTGATATAATTACATCGGATTCGGGACGAGCATACAAAACTGCATTTATAAATTCACATTTCTAAATAAACCACTTTAATTGTAATAAAGATTAATACATTTATTAATATAGACTAAAACAAACAAAAAAATTAATTAACAATTTATTCGTTAATTTGTTTTTTTAAGAGTAAAATTTGCAGCTTATGTAGTTCCTCCAACTTCTCCTCCTTCCGTTTCTGATGAGCTATTTCACCCTTAATCTGCTCAATTTTCAATTATCTCTCAATTTGGTGAGAGATATCACTGCGTAGCTGCGTCATTTGTATCGAATGTATTTCATCAGAATGAGTAGACTCCAGACATCATTACTTAGAATATTTAATTCTTGCAAATCGTCGATGTGTGGAGCGCTGCAGGTGACTGGTGAAAGAGCAATGCATGTTGGTGCAACAACAGTGTCACTATCAATTAAAATTTCATCTTCAACAAAATCGTACACGAGCATCCCTTGAATTTGCTCATCGCCACCTTCCAATCTTGGAATCGTAACAAAATTTCCTGTCGCGATTCTAGCCTTTCTTACCTCCGCCACTGCTTTCTTGACACTAACCTTCACTGTTGTTATAATTTTAAGATTTCTCGGTGAAATCCAGATGCCAGCATATCATTTTTAATGGCCACCCATGCATCCTTCTTTTTTATACCCTACACCTATGAGGTACAGGGTATATTAACTTTGTGCATATATTGTAACGCCCCTTAGGAGGCGTGTCCGGTATGGAAAAGTATATATATTCTTGATCAGCATCACTACCCGAGTCCGTTTAGCCATGTCCGTCTGTCTGTCTGTCCGTCTTGCTGTCTTGCTGTCTTGCTGTCTTGCTGTCTTGCTGTCCGAATACAGAATAACTTGAGAAATACTGATCGGAATGCGATGAAATTTCGTCTCAATATATTTTAGCCAAAAGTAGGAACTAAGTTTGAAAATGAGCCAAATCGGTCAACGGACACGCCCACCTCCCATACAAGTCACTTTTATATAACTCTTTCGGAACTAATAACTCGAAAAGTATTCAAGGTATAGTTATAAAATTTTAAACATAATGTTAGAATTCACCTAAAAATATGTGGTCCAAAAATGGGCGTGATCCGCCCACTTTTTTTTTTCATTATTTCCCGGGTTTTCATAGTGGAAATTTACTCCGTAAATTATTAAAATCAAATCTATGAAATATTAGCCTTTCAAAATTTTAAATATAGGCGTGGTCCGCCCAATTATATTTTTCAAATTTTTTTTTTAGTTTTTTATACTTTATATAAATTTTTTAAATTGCGGGGATATAAGACGTAAATTTCTGATATATGAATAATATTCTGAGGGTTAATATTCCCACCAAAGGTGTAGGGTATTCCATAGTCGGGCCCGACCGACTATAAAAATCCGCCACATGTGACCGAACTTACCCATGTGACCTAACTTTCCCAACTCGTTTTAATTATGCTCGTATCGTTCCCAACGACTACTATTTTGTCTATGATTACCAAAAAAATAAAGTCGACTTTTAAAATAAAGTTTGATATTTTCTAAAGTCGACTTTAACTTGGGACAATGATTATGCGCCATTACGTTTAAAAACAAAAATTCCAATAGTATTAAAACATAAACAAGAAATTTTTCCAGGAGTATATTTGGGCGAAAGCATATCGAATGTTAGCAAAAATAGAGTTTGTGTTTCAGTGTTAAATGCTACGGAAGAAGAAATATTAATAGACAGTTATTTTAAACCAAAATTTTCGAATTTTAATCAGTATAAAGAATCGGATACCACTAATTCTACAATAAATAGCATACATTCAGTAAACATTACAAACAGAATTAACAAATTATTAGAGGAAATAAAAATTGGTGAAACTTTAAATAAAGACGAAATTACATCTTTACAAAATCTGTGTAGTTCGTATCATGATGTTTTTCATTTTGACGGCGATGAATTAACATACACGCCAGCGCTTAAACATGAAATAACAACACAGTGGAACCAGCCACCGATAAACCAAAAGCAATACAAATTGCCACACACTCATAGAGATGAAATCAACAGACAGATTAAAAATGTTGGATTACGGCATTATATCGCCAAGTATATCACCCTGGAATTTACCGATGTTGCTAGTTCCTAAAAAGAGCGGCAAGGACGGTAACAAAAAGTGGAAGCTAGTAATAGATTTCCGTAAATTGAACGACAGACAATAAAATAAGTATTTCCGATTCCTCGATTAACGGAATATTAGACCAATTAGGTCGCTATTTTTCAACTTTAGACTTGGCAAGTTGTTATCATCAGGTACTAGTAGAAGAAAGAGATAAAGAAAAAACCGCTTTTAGTACAGGACTAGGTCATTTCGAATTTAACAGAATGCCATTTGGCTTAACAGGTGCACCAGCTACCTTCCAAAGAATAATGAACCACATAATAACAGGTTTACAGGGTATCGATTGCTTTGTTTATCTTGATGATATAGTGGTGTACGGAAAAAATTTAGCTGAACATGAGCTTAGGCTGAGTAGAGTATTGCAGAAATTAAGGAAACACAATCTAAAATTAAATGCAGAAAAATGTCAGTTTTTGCGTGGCGAAGTTGTCTATGTAGGACATAAATGCTCGGAGCTAGGTGCCCTGCCAGATCTCTCTAAGGTTGAATGCGTAAAAAATATTCCGTTTTTGGGATTAATTAATTATTACCGAAAATTTATAAGCAATATGGCAAAATTATCATTACCAATTAATAAATTACTTAGAAAAGATGTTAAATTCACGTGGACAGCCGATTGTCAAAGTTCATTTATTAAATTAAAAGAATCAATAATTTCACCACCCATTCTCGCATATCCAGATTTTACAAAACCATTTTTACATACAACAGATGCAAGTAACGAACACCAATAGGCGCTGTACTATCGCAAGGCAAAGTAGGGAGCGACCGACCAATAGCATTTGCTAGTAGGGCATTAAATGGAGCAGAAAAAAATTACTCCACCATTGAAAAGGAATTTTTAGCCATAGTCTGAGCAACAAATAATTTTAGAGCATATTTATTAGGAAAACCATTTACAATTTTCACGGATCATCAACCATTACGTAATATAGTAAATCTCAAAGATAGACATCTAAGTTAGCGCGTTTCAGACACAAATTGTCTGAGTATGATTTTGAAATAAACTATAAACTGGGTAAAAAGAATTTTAACGCAGATGCTTTAAATAGAATTCCATATTCAGATGCTGAAATTATAGCAGTTCAAACACGGGCCAAAACAACACAAAGTAAATTAGATCAGCAAATTTCAACAACAAAGCCTCAAGCCAGTACACCGGTCGTAGATGAAACGATAACAGAACCAAATAATGAAGCTAATAATGCTCAATTATTAACTGACCCAGAAGAGATTAAAACGGTAATAAAGGATTTTCGTGACTCAGCATTAGGAGGTAATAGGGCGCAGTAAAAACCATACTATAGAATCAGAAAACAATTTAAATGGAAAGGGATGCAGAAGATTACGACAAAAATTGTTTAAAATGTCAAGTAAATAAAAGTTCTAGGCCTACAAAAATGCCAATGGTTCGAACTGAAACGCCAGTGAGACCATTTTATAAAGTATACATGGGTCTGGTAGGAATTTTACCGGAAACTATATCAAGAAATAAATATATTCTAAATTTTCAAGATGATTTCTCAAAGTATATGTGCTACGTAGCCATACCAGAAGCAGAAACAAACATAGTAGCAAAAGAATTTTACGACGAAATCATTACACGTCATAATATACCTAAGTATTAGTAACAGATAACGGTTCAAATTTCGTTTCAAAATTATTTTCAGATACATGTAGATTGTCAGGAATTAAAAAATTGCATATTACGCCATATCATCCACAAGCTAATGGGTCTTTAGAAAGATGCCATCGACCATTAGCGGAATATTTACGGAGTTTTGCAAAAGAAGATGGGTCGAACTAGGACTGTGTGCAATGCATGTGCACAATAACACATTGCATATGTCCACTAGTCAAACGCCTTTCCGTACTTTATACGAATACGACTTCGATATGCCAACAAATCTTAAGCGAAAATGCTTACCCGTACATAATAACGATGATTACAACAAATTATAAAAAAAAATTTCAAATTCAACGCACACTCGAAATCGTGAGAGAGAATCAAGAAAAAGCAAAAGATAAATCTAAACAAATCTATGATAGCACATTACACCCAAAAATATTTAGCGTAGGCGATAAAATTTTGATAAAGAATCAGAATAGAAAGAATAAATTTTCACCCATTTGGGTAGGACCCTACGAGGTACTTTCGATAGTAAGTCCTGTAACGACAATGATTTCTATCAAAGGAAAAGGGAAAAAAATCCATAACAACTTATTAAAAGCATATAATTTTAAGTAAATATAACGAAACAAACAGTTCATAATGATCATAACACATAATGTAGAACATACTAAAAGCATAATATTGCAAATAAAGTTGAAGAAATTACGCGTAAATAAGATTATTTTTTTTTAGGAATAGGTTTTAATGAAATAAATTAGTGCATGAAAAATAGCTATGTATCAATTTCAAAGGTGACTAGCATTAAATCATGTACTAACAAATGTTTAAAAGGAAAATAGATATAGGAGTAAAGCATTTTAAAAGACTATGAGTAAGAAAATATCAAAGGTTAATAACAGTTAATGATGAAATAAGGTAATAAACATGATTATATTAGATGAACTATAAAATGGCAAAAATAAAATTTAAATTGTCACTACAATTGAGATAGGTCAGTACCTCAATGACATTGAACCAAATGAGATACGTTAATACAAATAAATAAAAAAAAGATGAAAATGAATAATAATAATAATAGTTTGGCGCTACAGTCCTGTATAGAACTTCGGCCGAGCTCTCTCACCATTTTGAGCTGTGCGTGTTATATTTGTCAAAGTGGTGGGACCTAAAGTTTATTGCCGAATCCGGTTTCGGTTTTATACCGGTTTAAACCGATTTTTAAAAAAGTATAAAAAGAAAAAGAAAAACATATTTTATTTTATATAGAAGATCTTAAGAATAAGACATGTTTAAATGTCATTTAATAAAATTTGGATTTTCCAAAATAAAAATGTTTGTTGTACAAAAATTCACATGTGGTTTTTTTGAGAAACAATATTACCAAAACAACGGTCATTGGTCTAAAATGTTTTTTTTTGTTTCATTAATTTGTGTAGCGGTTAGTGCAAATGATCATGCAAAAACAAGACAAAAAATGGTAATCTTGTTCTTGCACACTAAGTCTTGCCCTTGCATAGGTACATAGGATCTGGTTCTGGCTTGAGATGGGCCCGTGCCTGTTTTTGATGGCTCAGACACGCACGGGCACGCCGATAGGTGACACGCACGAGCACGAGCCCGACGACTAAAACTAGCACGCACGAGAAGCAGGGGATTTAAAAAGACACGAAGAACCACGGAAAAACACGACAAAACACGGAAAAACACGACAAAACACGACAAAACACGAAAAAAAGGCACGGAAAAACATGAAAAAACTAGCGAAACGTTAAAAATAATACCGTAACCGTTTAGATTTTTGGAACCAGAATCGTTATTTAAAATGTATGGAACCGGAGCTGGAATCGGACCCATATATATTTTTTTCAGATTGGAATCAGGACCGCTATTTTGAAAATCTCGGAATCAGAACCGGAACAAATATTGAAAGTCCCTGTCGGGGAACGAAAAGAACCGGAATCGGAACCGTTATTAAAAAATGTATGTAACCGGAAATGAAACCCATTTAAATTTTAGGTTGGAACCGGAATCGTAACCGAAACCACAATATTGAAAATCTTGGAACCCTGTAATAAAAAATTCAAAAATTAAGTTTAATACTGTTTTATTCCAAGAATAATAGAATAATAAGATTACGCATTGCGCATGTACACCCTGTATTGCTGACGTCGAAAAGTATGGAATGTCAAGTAAAGGAAATTTAAATTTAGACATTTCATAAAATACAAATATTTATTTCATTGACATTTTTTTATTTACATTTTTGCCCAAAACAATTGGTGGGAAGCAGGCTTCCGGCAGTTTCCTTAGTGGGGGTATTAACTCCCGTGCTGATCAAGACATTGCTGTACATGGGCTTGGGTGGATAGCAGTTAATTTAAATTTCAAATCTAAAATATATATTTGTTATCCTGACCGAAGCTACACAAATGCTGTTGAATTATTTTGTTTTTAGAGGATTTCGATGGTGGTTTCTTATCTTTTAGTTTTGACGGCCGATTCAGTGCAGTTTTTCACACATATCTATTAATCACACGCAATTTTTTCAAAAATAATTGAAATGTTTGGTTTTTTTTACAACAACATTCTGACACAATGAAAAATCTACAGTTGTCAAAAAACTTCTACGTACATCTTTAATGAGCGCGTGCCTGATTTTCGATGCATGGACACGCACGGGCACCCGATAGTGACACGCACGAGCACGAGCCCGACGACTAAAACAGGCACGCACGAGAAGCACAGGATTTAAAAAGACACGAAGAACCACGGAAAAACACGACTAAACACGAAAAAAGGCACGGAAAAACATGAAAAAACTAGCGAAACGTTAAAAATAATACCGGAACCGTTTAGATTTTTGGAACCAGAATCGTTATTTAAAGTATGTGGAACCGGAGCTGGAATCGGACCCATATATATTTTTTTCAGGTTGGAATCAGAACCGCTATTTTGAAAATCTCGGAATCAGAACCGGAACAAATATTAAAAGTCCCTGTCAGGGAACGCAAAGAACCGGAATCGGAACCATTATTAAAAAATGTATGAAACCCATTTAAATTTTTGGTTGGAACCGGAATCGTAACCGAAACCACAATTTTAAAAATCTTGGAACCATGTAATACATAATTCAAAAATTAAGTTTGATACTGTTTTATTCTCTTAAATCCATAAGTAAAACTAAACCAACAGAATTTTAAGAAAAAATTAAAATACCACAAAATTTTTATTTTCTGAAGGGTTTTTTAAAATTGGGGTAGAAACCATAAAAAAAATCTGCCTGATATTCGATGCACGGACACGCACGGGCACGAGAGCAACTAGCACGCACGAAGATTTGCACACACGAACTCAGATTTTCGGGCGTGACACGAAAAAAGCACGGCACGCGCCCATCTCTAGTTCTGGCAATACCTTTCTTGCTCTTGCATGCAAGAATCTTCCAAAAATTTTACTTTTTAAATTTTAAATAAAAGGTCGAAGACAAATATTTTAAACAGCATATTAATTATGAAAACGAATAGAATTTGAACACTAATTATATTTAAGTTACTTATTTTCCATATTTTCTATTTCTTCAACAAAAAATAAATTATTTGAAAAAAAAAATACAATACAATAAAAATTTGAATTATATTTTAACAAGAATTAACTAATAAAAAATAATTGTATAGATCAAGTGATGTTGACGAGACATTTCAAAATCTCAAGGCCATAATAAATATGTTCATTTTATAAATATAAGGAATATTTCGTATAGGCATATTTCTGTTTTCGTCAGATATAATAAAAAATCCGTATGCCACACGTACCGTATGTCAAGAGAACACAAATAATATCTTGCAGGGTAACATTTATCTTTCCGCACACAATCTCAAACGCCATCAAGCGAAAGAAGAGAAACAACAATTACGCATTACGATGCCTATTCACACACTTTCCCAACGACAACTCTTTGTTGCTATCCTGCAGACGCATTACAATAGACAGTCGCATGGCACTACACTACATGTATGTATCTAGTACAGCTATCTAGTTGGTAACAACAACGAGTTTTCTTTGTGGTACAGAAAATGTCCCGCCTAAAATGATATCAAAAGCTTGGAAGCTGCTTTATTCGCATTTTTGTTGTTGTTGCACTTTCAAACGAATCATCGGATTTGTGAAAAAAAAACACAAAAAGCAATATCACATTTAGCTGATACTCTGTGAAAATGTTCATATATTATTTTTTTGGTTTTATAAATTGAATGAAAGAATGCACATAGAAATGAACTTAAGAAAAACTTCATGACTTTACATTTAACAAAAAAACTATGTATAAAAGTAAAACAAAAATAATATTGTGCATATGCACAATCAATGTACGAACTAGCGTAGCGAATAAAAGAGAAAAAAAAACATTTTTTTGTCTATTTTATCTTTTTGAAGCGACTTTTGAAGCACTTTTGAAGCTATTTACCGCTTCAAAAGTGCTTTACAGACCTTATTTTTTAAGATGCTTAGCGAAATTTTATACAAAAACCAAAACCGTAACTTGGAACCGGTATACCGAAACCATTTCGTTATAAAAACTTAAAACCGAAACGCGGAAAAAACCGAAACCGAAATCGAACCCGTTATTCGTTTAGGTTTCAATCCTTGATTCTGATATAAGATAACGTAAATAGAAATAAATTAAAGAGGATGTTAAAAATAAATTATATATAAAATTTAAAGATTTCATGATGTATTAGTATTTAAGAGTATTTAATTAATGATCCTGGTTCTGGCAATGGACAAGATGAAAACGAAGAGACGGAGAAGTAACAAATAAACGAAGAATAACAAAGTAAAGAAGTAGCACGTCAAATAAGATCGATTGTTGGGAATAGGTCTAAAATGGTACGAAACAACATGTGAGAGTTACGGCGCGGACGACAACAATTGGATGTCAATCAGATGATTCATTAAGATAAAGTAGCTATACTATAAATATGGATGTAGAAATTTGACATATATGCAAGGTTGCGACTATTGTACCATAATAAGACAACAACGGTTTACATCTTTACATACATAGAATTAAAAAATATCAATATACACGCTCAAAAAACACGCTAATATTGAGTTGAAGGAGCTATTCCATATACACTTAATTAGCTGTGAATGCGAACCTGGACGAAAACAACAAGGTTAAATGAAAACGACAAACTCTATGTATAATTAAAATATGGTAATTCCTGATCTATAGAAGAACTCGCTAGAGGAAGACAAATTATAATAAGATCCACAAATATACGATTACAAAATTATCCATTTTATTACCCGCTCTCAACAAATTATGTTTTACTTGGCAGAAATACTAAGCAACATCGAAGATGAAAAAAACAAACGAAATTAATTAACATCGACGACGAAAAGTTAAAATTAAGGCGAAGGACCTCAGCTATTGTCCATTCTATTCAGGGAAGGGGAGAAGAAATCGAGAGTTGAAATGCAGCCAACATAATATACACGAGTAACAGAACCAGCGATCGCAGAAGTTTATGTCATGTTAATGTTATTAAAATATTTAGTTACATACCGGCTGCCCCAAAGGTTGAACCTAAAAGTCGGTTGCCTTGGCGTGTAGCCAATTGTCGAACGTTCCTTTTATACTTACCCATGATGTCCTTCCCAAATGTCCAACGATGTTGTTCTGTTTTTATTAATCAAATAATTTAAACAAGTCTTTTCTTCTACTCTAGCCAATCACGAAACCGCTGGTTTGACCCAGATTCGCTAATACTGTTGGCAGTATATTTGTTTGCTGAACTGCCATACGTATGCCCTACATTGCACCTTACACCAACTTCACGATAACTGCATGAGGTAGTCATCGCTGTAGTAGGTCACGATACGTTTATAATATCAACGTATAGTAACATACCAAAACACACTATGGGTATTCAAATAACTTGTTAAGTCCTGTTAACTGGCTATACTTAACACATTTTTAAAATCTATTACAATTTTTGTACGGAAATCGACTTAGCAGGGAATAGCAACTAATCAAGCTCTGAGATGTGTTTATATTTGACATATCTAATTTGTTAAGACTAGTTTAAAATTCATCATTGTTAATTGTGTGTTATTCATTTAGGAGTTTTTTTAAGCACTGGAAACTAAAATATTTAGATGCAAATTATACATTTTGACAGCATTTTTAAGTTAACAAGAAAAAGTACGTTCATATAAAAAGGTGCTAACTTTAACAATTTAACAATTTAGCACGACTTAACACGTTATATGAATACCCTTACTATGTTGACTTACAACAGTGCACTAAAATAGTGTTTTCGTGGGATTTTATAAATTACCCGTGGGAACCAAAAAATTATCCCATATTTTTTGTAAATTGCCTATTGAGCAATATTTAACTCTTTTAAACCCATTTTTAACCCTTTTCGACCCAAAAAAAAATCAATTTTATTGATATTTAATAATTTTTTATTGAAATATTATAACAAAAAATTACCCGACCCGTTTTTTTATCAAAAATATTTTTTAAAGCTTAACTCATAGTGACCCAAAATCATTTAATTGATTTTTTAAATAATTATTTTGTACAAAATTAATTCTTTTATCGAATTTTTATAAAAAATATTTTTGATTTTTAACAAATTGCAACCCAAAAAGCTTAACTGCGCTATAAAATTTTAAAGTTAACCCATTATGACCCAAAGATAAAATTTTTAAAGTTTGTTGAAATTTTATCTAAAAAAACTAAGTTTTGCAATACATTTCGTTGATAATAATAATTGCTGTTAACCCATACACACCCAAAAATATTTTTTTAATTAAAAAAAAAAATATATATTTTTTTTCTGAAAAAATAAGTACGACCCGTGAAAATCCAAAATATTTTTTGAAGATTAATCACATTGACCCACACATTAAATTTACTTATAAATGTTTGTGATTTTTTTTTTGATTTATTTTCTGAAAAATTATTGCGACCCGTTATTAATTCAAAAAACATTTTATAAATTAAGCTATCCAGACCCAACATTATGTTATTGAATTTTTTGAGATTTTCTCAAGTTATTTAAATCTAATATTATTTAAACCCAACCCCAATAATAAAAAAGATGGCAGCTCTGACAGCATTTATTCAATTCCGAAACGACATCGGAAGCAGCTTACTTTTCTGTGGGATAATTTCCAAACTTCGTATAATACTATACCAAGTGAACCCGACAGACCCGATGTGGACCGAAAGAAGCTGAAAGATAAATATTAGGGTGTCATTAATTTGACACTTTTTTCGATTTTTAGTTTTCTCACCCCCTAGGATTGTTTATTAGGGACAAAAAATAAGATATGCAAAATTTTTTTGAATTTGAACAACGGGAACACGTGCCGCAAGTACATTGAAAATTGTACTAGGAGTCGAAATTTAGAATATTTCAAAACAATATTTGTTTGCGAAAAAAAATTATGTGTAATCGGATTTTCGATATTTTAATAATTTTCCGAGTTATCGATTGTTTTATACAGTAATAAACACATATCCTGCTGGTTGGTTAGCGCCAATTATAGTGGCCGCCAAAATAATTATGCAACAGGTATGGCTCGACAAGACTGAGTGGTAAAATAGTCTAACCACTTTGACCTCAGCAGTCCAGAGGTAGCGCTTTGGACTTGCATTCTGAAGGTCTCGGGTTCGAATCCCGGCTTGGGCATGGGCGCTTGTGGTGATATTAACCACAAAATTGTAGGGAATAGATTTCACAGTACAATGGATATAGTCTGTCTGAGTGCTGATGATCTTAGTAGATATTCCAAAAAAAAAAAAACACTTTGACGCAAAGTAGATGGCAATCGTTTATCGATGGTTATCCATCGATAAATTGAATTGAGATTCCCAGATGGACTCATTTCACAGCCGACGTTTCCGTTGAGTTTCACGGATTTTGCGACGCCTCAGAAGAGACCTATGCAGCAGCTTTCTATGCTCGCACTCAAGACCAACGGCGCTGTCGTCAGGACCCTTTTGGCAGCGAAGACGCTTTAGCATCCGTCAAAACAGTTTCACTGCCACGACTCGAACTATGCGGTGCGTTTTTGCTCGCAAATATAGTTGATGCCATTGTACCTAAAATAGACATGACCCAGTACAACATGTACTTCTGGACAGACTCGGCTAGCCTGGCTCAATAAACCGCCCTGCACTTGGATCACTTTTCTAACCAGCCGTATTTCGACCACTACAGAAAGCGTTGGTGTTGAAAATTGACAACTTGTCGATTCACACGAAAACCCGGCGGACGTAGAAAGCCGAGGTTGTTCTTCTCTAGAACTGGCAGAACATTAACTCTGGTGGAACGGTCCAAGTTGGCTAAGGTGCGTAAGAGATGAATGACAAATGTCCACTGACCCGATCAACACGATCCTTGATCTTAAACCAATTAATACATTTGCGATCACGAACCAAGAGGATGTGTTGTAACGATTTTTTACACTTCCAAAAGCATTAAGAGTCTTAGCATACGTTCTAAGATTCGTGAGAAATTCTTTACCATCTCGTCGTACTCAAATAACCCACTCAACTATTGAAATAGTACCCGAGAAAATTAAGATGGTTAAAGAAAGACTCATAGTAGTGAGTTAGAAAATGTGTTTTTCTGATGGATATATCGCTTTGACGAATAAAACCCAAATTTCGTCTAAAAGTTCACTACTGATCCTAAACCCATTTATAGGTAGTAAGGGTCTATTAAGAGCACATGGTAGATTAGCAAAGTCATCGACCCTTACATATAATGAACGCCACCCAATAATTTTAGCGTATCATTGTAAACTTGCTAACTTTTGACCCATATGACCCATATTGTGACCCTAAATGGTGTTAACCAATTAGTTTTGAGGCTACTACAAAACTACGTTCAATAATTGAAAAATGTGTGTGTTTTTTTTTTACAAATTAACCAACGCTCAGGGGATGCCCCCTATTCGTGCAATGCACAGTGTTGATCGTAAGAAAGGATTATAGTTTAAAGGGAGGAGGAAAGATGGAGTAGTGTCGGTGGATGTTTGCTTTAAATTTCCCAATATTAAAAATGTCGGGAAAAACAAACGCAGGGAGATTGTACCACAAACGTATCGTGCGACTGAAGAATGAATTATCTCTGTAATGCGTGGTTCTGTTGAGAACCGAGTCAACTACGAAGGGATGGGCTTGGTTCGATGTCCGAGTAGAACGAGAGAATACACGACCTGGTGGAATCAGGCCATGTATTTCCCTCGAACACTTACCATTGTAATACCTATAAAACAGGCTTACACACCCTACGGTCCTTCGGTGCTCAAGAGAACCAAAAGAGGATGAAATATTTTCATCCCCTATTAAATATATTGCACGTTGTTGGATTCGATCCAGGAACTCCAAAGAAGATTTTGAAGCTCCTGCCCATATGTGCGAATTGTATTCCATCTTAGGCCGAATATAGGTGATGTAGACAATGCGCAAGTCAGCGGGAGTGATGTATGTCTTACACCGTTTCAAAAAACCGATTCGTTGTGCGCCTTTTACTCTCAATCTCCAAAGAGTTTGGGCGCTAAGTAATTCGTTTCGCTCCAGATAGTTCACAAGGTGGAAGTTTATTAGGCTTTCCATTACCTTTGATAGCGCAGAGCATATTGCAATGGGTCGGTAATTAGCAGGGTTCGTAGCCTCACCCTTTTTCGGAACTGGCAACCTTCCATCAAGGTGGAGAAACTCCTGTCTTGTAGGAGATGTTGAAAAGGTTACGCAAATGGGCAAGCCAGCGTTGACGCACACTTCTTCAACACATGGACAGATATGCCATCTGGCCCGGAGGCTTTGTTAATATTGAGATTTGCTAAAACCTTTTTAACTGCCCGAGTTCGAAAATGTATCTCCGGCATTGCAGAAGAAGCAAATTCAACGACGAGCAGTGGTTGATTGCTATCTGGGAGCGTTGAATTATTTGCAAATAATTCTGCCAAGAGATTAGCTTTATCAACCGGGTCATTGAAGGTCTGGCCATTCATAATAAGAGTTGGAGTGGACGATGTCGTCTGATTCTTCACCCTTTTTACGAATGACCAGAAATTGTTACTACCTCTGTGGTAGAGTAGGACCTGTTTGCGCGCGTTTTGTTCTTGAAGAAACTTTTCGCACGAGATCACGGCATTACAGCGATTCCTTGCCTGTATACGAAGTCTTTCAGTATCAGCATTCTTGTTAGAACGCCAATACTGCAAGTCTCATTAAACCAAGAGTGGTCCTTGGGTTTAATGCTAATCTTTTTAAAAGGTATGAAGCATACCCAATAAAATAATATTTTGAACCATTAAGGCCGCGGCATTTATGTCACTATCTGCGAAACACAATTTCCAACTAAAGTTGCGAAAAAAATCATTTAACGCAAGCCAATTTGCTTTTTCGTAAAGCCATACAGTTCTCTTCGGGGCTTTAATCGAAGAGACGCGTAAACTAGAATACGAAAATGCGAAGTCAGAAAAAGGTCTAGGACTTTTTGGCTCTGCCCGCCGACGCGTGGGAGGTACGTCGGCTCCTTCACCAGTTGCGTGAGTTGGTTGCACTCGGCAAACAGCTCAACATAACAACCCTCCTGTATTGATAGACCCGAGTGGCTCAACCAATTGGCGTTGTGCACATTAAAGTCACCAGCAACAACAATTTCACTGCCTGGAAACTGTTCCAAAATATTTGAGATCGAATCTGATAGTGCATCTAACTTGTTACAGGTAGAAACCCTATCAAGATTCGGACTCCTATAAATAAAACACAAGTGCATGATGTGTTGCAGGATTTTGAATTTAATCCACATAGAATTAAATTCAATATCAGAAACACTATGTTGCTGTTGGTGCTGGTACGCAACGTCACTTCGAATAAAAAGGGCGATACCCCTATGGGCAGAGAACAATGGCAGTAGGTGGTACCCCGGTATTTGAAAATCCAGTGGATCTGCACCCTCGGCAACCTGGGTCTCACCTAATGCCATTATATGAGGCCTATAGACGGACACATGTGCATACATGGAGAAAAAATTCGACCTCAGCCCACGAACGTTGCAAAAATCTATACGGAAGTTTTGCGACATTTTCGACAAACATACTAATGGCGGGCACAGTTGAGACGAACAGATGAGAGCGTAAGCTAAACAGTGGTCAGTGTTATGCCTTGGCCACTGTCTTCGTCACGCACTCTTGCAGTCACAACTATGCACGCTGTTAGCGGGGAGTAGGATGGAAAAGGAACGAACTACTATCAACAAACCTGTGCAATTGCAGCAGGTAGCATAGAAAGGCCCTTTGCGCTGGCAATTGCAAATAAAAAAACGGCGAGTGCAGAGTACAGCAAGTCCAGAGGCAGCGCAAACCGGTTCTGCTCTATTATTGATGTTGTTGTGTTATTGCTATTGTGGTTTTAGTTATTTGTTCTGTGTTATTTAATTATGTATTTTTAATTATGTTAAATTTTTCCACGACGATTGTAGTTTTATGTTATTTAATTTGTTATTTGTTTGATGATGTTATTTGGCGGCACATTTGACTATTTGACAATTAATCATATAAAACGACGGACGGAACACGTTTAAAGACAAGGGGACGACACGACACGTCCGTCTCCCATAGAAGCATTGACGCTACTTCCAAAAGCATTGACGCTACTTCTAACCTGGCATTTTAATCCACCCGTAGCTCCACACATGGGTAGACTCTGGGAGCCGGCGTTAAATGTTTTAAGACACATTTCAAAAAGATATCTGCAAGTAAAGATTTACGTTCGAAGATTTACGTTTCGACTTTGCTTGTACGAATGGAAGGTTGCCTTAATTCACGACCCTTAAGCCCTTCAAGCGAAAATCCTCTAGAATTTTCGCATTTGACCCCAGGACATTTTCTAATTGTTACTCCGTTATTGAACCCGATTTAAGCAACTTGACCATATATGTTGTAAATCGTTGGCATAAGCTGAAGATATTACATCACCATTTCTGTAACAGATGGAAATATGAATATCTTAAAGAATTACATAAACGCTATTATAAATGAAAAATCTCTCGTTGTTTTCGCGACACGAGAATTTACCCCCAAATCGCGACCCTAGGGCGAGTAGTAACAACGTATCTATGTTCAGACTCAAGAACAAGAGTCGTCGATATTCGAAAGGCCAAAAGGATTACTATTAGACCCATTACAAAAGTAGTCCTACCCACCCAATAAATACCCTATTAGGTCGTCATGGCAATATACAATTTGACCCACCCTTATTTTTCAGTAACTATGGCCCCAAACAACAAGCGCGTCAGCAGCGGTGCCAACAACAGCGGTGCAAACATCAGGCGCACAAATAATGAGCGCCCCAACAACTGCGGTGCCAATAAAAAGCGCGCCAACAGCAACCGCCCCAACAACAAGCGGTGCAACGACACCAACGACAACGATGCCAGCACGAGCAGTGACAGTTGCACCGATGGCAACCGCAACAACAATTCCAGCTGGCGCAACAAAAAGTCTTCCCGACTTAACACTGCCCACTCTAGCCGTCGTATCGATTCAATTGGACGATACACTCGACCCAACATGTGCCGTGTGGAATTTGCCGCCAAGATCATGGCCTGTCCACCTGCTTCAGGTTCTGGGAGAAGAACCTGGCGGAGAAGTATGAGGTGGTGGTGCAGTATCAGTATCATTAGGCCCGGTCGCATTTTATTGATCACAACAGCACCAAGAAACGCACCTCACAAGATTGCATGGACATTCGCGACTCAATCAAGGCGACCGGAACCCAAGCTGTGCAGGACTCAAACGACCCGTTGCGAACGCAAGCATTGCGAGCAACAAACGACCCGCTGCGAACCCTGGCAATTCCACCACCCATAGACCCATTGCTAACCCAAACATATTTTAAAGGCAGACCCTCATAACCACTGCCACTATAAAAGTGTACCATGGCAAAAATGGCCATGGTACACTGCCACTACGTTTCATATGCTTTTACAATGAACAATAACAGCTTATGATTTGTTAACATTTCTAGTAAATTTACTATGAATTGTATTGATCATTAATATTTATAGTAAATTGTGTGTCAAATCTTTTTCAACTGTCACAGAGAAAATTTGTCCAATCATTTTTTTACATCAAATTTCAACGGCGGCGGTAGACTGCTGTTGAATATTGTAGCTGTTGTTATTTGTACAACATGCAGCAGCACGTATCGAAATTTCGTATTGCACGGCGTCTGCGATTTGCAGCTCTTAGGAGGCGATATCGTCATTTTTGTCCTGCTTTTTTGTTCCTTGAAATGCAGCGGAATCTCCTGTCTAATTTGCTCGGCGTCTTCGCCAGGTGTGTCTCCTTTAAACATGGAGTTGGATAGTTGTAGCAAACATGTGCAATAATTCCTCGTGGATATTTAATGCGGCCCATGCGGTCGTTTGAAGCTCCAAGTCCGTGAACAGTGCACAGGAGCGGAAGTAATTCGACAGATCTGATCACCGTCCTGCTGACACAGGCAGTCACAAAGTTGTGCGAGACTGCGCCACAATGTAGGAGGTGCTATTTAATTTGTTTTTTTTTATTTAAATATAATAATTTGAAATGTCAGTCTTTCCATTCATTTGTTTCTGAAGTAAATATGTTAACAATCATTGTTAATTTATATGCAGCCCATTGTAAACAAAAAAAACATTATTACACATAGTAAATTCAAATTAAACATAGTAAATTTGTGACATTTGACAATTTTAAAAAATTACTATGAAAAATAATGTTTTTACTATAACTAAATTAGACTTCATATCGTTAAGATCTATAACAAATTTACTATGAATCCTAACGGATTTACAATGTTTTTTCTCTGGGTATATAGAGTTTGGTTCGGGACCAAGGAGTTGAAAAAACTACCCTAGACCCTAAGACTCTAATAAAACTGCAAGGCGGGCGGAATGTTTACGTACAAACGTAAATTCGATATGTTTGAACATCTCCGTCCGTCATATCCACACAATCGGTTATTTATCGATTTACTGAAACCGATCGACCGTCGGCTCTGTCAACATTCGCCGCATAATATTTAATTCGTTACGGGTTAATAAAATCGAACGCACGCACACCCACCCGTCTCCGCGACAAAGTAAAAGTTTATTTAACACCCGTCACCGCGACACGAAAACATAATAACCCGTCCCGCGACAATCGTGTAAACGCGTTACATGAAAATTAACAAACAAATAAACAAAAACGCAAAAATCTCCAATCAACACAAACCCAATAACCACAGAACGAATCCTACAGAACACAACAAAGGAATTTCAACATCACCCAACATCATCTACATAACACCCACAAACCATCTATGCCATCACTCAAAATAAGGTAAAATCTTTGCATTTTAATATACATATTGTGTTTGGCATATTTTATCGCGACCCACTCGACCCATTAAATTAAAATTACATATTTCAATTAGTGTTTCTCAATCCGCCAATTGCCATTACTTCGTTCGCCAGTCGAACATTTGGTCTCTTCGAGCCTTTTTGAAAAGGACTACGAAATAGTTTTGGCAAGGACTGACCCACCCGCAGAATCAATCAAAATTGTTGGCTTTTATTTTAATATATTTTAAATTGACGCGACCCATTATAAAAAGTGAATTAAAAACATTCAAAACAATTTTTTTTGTCAAATTGTTTTTGCAGAGAATCGAATTTTTTGCCGACCCGACCCGAACAAAATCGTATTATACGAAACAATTTTTTAAAAATAAATTTAATTTCGCCAAAAATGTTAAATTTAATATGTTGCTTTTATTTATTTTCACTTTTTAAATTGATACAATATATTGTATTTAACAAAATCGCCAAAAATTTTTGTTTCATTTGTTTCAGCTATCTACACGCCGCTGCAATCGTTTGTTTATTTGCTCATAAAACAAATAGACATAAACACTAATTCACTCACATTAAAGAGCGCTGCTGTCAAGTGTATACAGGGTTGCCACGTTGTGCACTAAAATAGTGTTTTCGTGGGATTTTATAAATTACTCGTGGGAACCAAAAAAATTATCCCATATTTTTTGGAAATTGCCTATTGAGCAATATTTAACCCTTTTAAACTAAGTTTTGCAATACGTTTCGTTGATAATAATAATTACTGTTAACCCATACACACCCAAAAAAAAATTAATTATTTAAAAAAAAAAGTTTTTTTAATTTTTTTCAGATTTTTTCTAAAAAAATAAGTACGACCCGTGAAAATCCAAAATATTTTCTAAGATATTGAGTGATGACAATACGCAATATTAAGTTTTTATGAAGAAAGATGTGATTTATTTAAACGTTTTGGCAGAAGTGAAAAAATATTTCAGAATAGTTTGAAACTACTTTTACAAATTTCATTTAAATAAATATATAAAATGCAAACTACAAAAGAACAAAGTAATAATTCAACACCCTCTCTCAATCTGACAATTGTAAGTAATTTCGGATTGCAACAAAATTAGTATTATCCAATGCTTTAGTAAAAATATCAGCAACTTGTTTTTTAGTAGAAATATACTCGATCTTAATCTTTCCAATGTTAATATAGTCTCTCAGAAAATGATGTTTAATGTCTATGTGTTTTGCACGTTTACATTCAGCATTTTTGGCCATAGCTATACAGCCAGCGATGTCCTCATATACAAGAATTTGATAATTTTTATTTATTACTTGAATATCTTCAAGAATGCCGGAAATCCAAAGTCCTTCTGATACTGCATTGCTCAGTGCCACATATTCTGCTTCACTGGACGATGTAGCAACGGTTGTTTGTTTTTTTACTACACCACGAGACAGGATTTCCGTAAACATAATAAATATATCCAGATTTGATGCCCAATCAGCATCTGCGTAACCGATCAATGCTTCAGAATTTTTGTTATCTCTTTTGTATTTCAATTTAAATGTTTTTGTACCTTTTAAGTAGCGGAGTATTCTTTTAAGTGCATTCCAATGCTCTTCTCCGGGATTTTGCTGATATCGTCCCAGGTATCCCACAGCAAAGCAAATATCAGGACGAACAGTTACCATTAAATACATCAGACTTCCCAACTACTCTCTATATGGGTTTTGTGTTTGCTCTTGGACTTCTCTTTGTAATTGAATACCCTTTTCCATTGGAGTTACAGAACTGTTACAGTCTGACATTCCAAACTTTTGCAACATTTTTTCAATGCTCTTCGTCTGATCCAACATCATAACGCCATCTTCTTGATTGTAGTCGACTTTGATTCCAAGGTAGTAGCATAATTTTCCACAATCTGACACTTCGAATTTTGATTCTAATTCAACTTTTATTTTTAATATTTCAGTTTCGTCATTCGATGTTATTATGACGTCATCTACATACAGCAACAACAATATGATTACGTTACCTTTTGCTTTGGTGTATAGACAGTAATCATGTTGTGATCGTATAAAACCCAGAGTTAACAAATACTTGTTAAATTTTTCGTTCCAACACCGGGGACTCTGCTTTAATCCATAAAGCGACTTTCTTAACTTCAAAACTTTGCCATGATCTAAATGCATACCATCCGGTTCTTCTAAATAGATATTCTCATTTAATTCTTCATGAAGAAATGCTGTCTTGACATCTAGTTGATGGAAGTAGTATCCTTTAGCAACTCCAACTGCGATAAGTATTCTTAGTGTTGTTAACTTCGCCACTGGGGAATATGTATCTTCATAATCGATACCATATTTCTGCAAAAAACCTTTTGCAACTAGACGTGTTTTATACCGCACAGCATTTCCATGTGCATCTTCTTTAATCTTAAATACCCATTTGGTTTTAAGAAGTTTAATGCCCGCAGGTTTTGTTCTTCTTCATGGAATCTAGCTCTTCATTTATAGCTTTTAGCCACTGAACGCGATCTTCACATTTTTCTGCTTCTGCATACGAAGTTGGAGTATATTTGCAATATGTTGTATCAACTGTTTCAAATAGTGAGAGACAATAATCGGACAACTTGATTGGCTTCTGTCGCATTCTCTCGCTTCTTCTTGGTACAACTCCAACTGCTTCGTTTTCTTGATCACTCAAAGGGTCAACTTGAACTTCGTTTAGTTGTTGTGTGCTAGCTTCAGAGTAATCTTGATCGTACTCATTTTGATCACAGTTAAGCACGATCTCAGCACCTTCCATATCATCCCCTTCCAGATCGATGCGATTAACAACTAAAGTGTTATTTTCTTCAGTTTTCAATTCCTTGTAGGGATAACAATATTCGTTAAACTTCACGTCACGCGCCAACACAATATTCTGCAGCTCGAGATCCCACAAACGATAGCCATTTGGACAGTATCCTACCATTATATATGATTTGCTTTTCGAATCCAATTTACCTCTTTTCTGAGGTGGTTCCATACGAAAGCTTGACATCCGAAAATTTTTAGTTTCATAAGATTTGGCTTCTTATTAAACCATAATTCTGTCGGAGTTTTATGTACATGAACAGCCTTCGTTGGACTTCGATTTATGATGTACGTTCCAGTGAATGCTGCTTCATTCCAAAGAAATTTCGGCATACTTGAATCCAACATGATTTCTCTCATTTTCTCAACAAGAGTTCGGTTGAACCTCTCCGCTACCCCATTTTGTTGTGGGCAGTAAGTCATTGTTTCATGAGTTTGTATACCCCTCTCTTTGCAGAATGAAAGAAACTCTTTGGACTTATATTCCCGTCCTTGGTCGATGGTCAGTTTTGATATTTTTCCTGATACTTGTGTTGTAGTAATCGTCTCGAAATCTTTGAAATGTTCAAAAACTTCTGACTTCTTCTTCATTGGATGAATAACAGCAAAATGAGTATAGTCATCTATAAATGACACAAAATAACGTGAGCCATCCCATGCAACTAGATTAATAGGTCCACATACGTCTGAGTGTACATGTTCCAATGGTCTTGATGCACGTACACGAGTTCCAGAAAAAAAGTCACGACATTGTTTACTTTGTATGCATACTTCGCAAATATTCTGCTCAGATGACTTTGTTAGTCCTTCCGACATCTCCACTAATTGATTGTAGCTTTGGTGACTTATATGGCCCATTCGTTTATGCCATAAACTTGCTTCTTCAGACTTGCTTAAATTTGCAGCAGCTTTTCTGATTATAAGTTTTAATTCGAAAAGATTGCCACATCGATTTGCAATGGCAATTTGTGCACCGTTCTTCTCAATTGCAGCACGTGACTTAGAAAATTTGACATTGAGTCCAGCTTCCACCATTTTGCTAACGGACAATAAATTTTCTCGAAATTTGGAACTGTACAAAATGTTCTTTAAGCATATGTCTGTACCTGTATTGCTAACACAGCTTATTTCTCCCATTTTCGATACCGCAATACTCTCATTAGCTTTAGCAACACTTATAAACCGTGTATAGAGTTTTGATATCGTCGAAAAAATCTATGTTGTTTAAGAAGTGATCAGTTGCTTCAGAGTCTAGCGCAAAAACTATTTCTTCATCTTTTTGTGCGGAGACTTTAATGTTGCAGCCAGCCATGAAACTCACGGTTTTTGTTGATGTTACCGCCATTTTTGCTTCCTTGCATCTGCAGTCCTTTTTCATGTGTCCAAACCTCCCACATTTATGGCATCTCCCATTAAATTTCTTTTTAGTTGAAAACGCCGTTATTTTTTGAACCACTTTATCGCCGTTTCGAAATTTCTTCTTTGATTCTTCCGCCAGTAGACGAGTCTTGCCTACATTTAAAGTTAATTCTTCTTCAGTTAGATTTTCCATCGCTGTAACCACTGCGTCGTACGATTCTGGTAGCGTTATAAACAACTGCGATACCAGGTCTGCCTCCTCAGATTTTGCTCCTGATGTTTTAAGTTGTCTTATCAGCCCGTCGAATTTCAAAATATGAGCACTCATATTTTCTCCTTCATGAAGACGTAAATTTGCAAGTTCTTTAAGTACCAGGGTTTGATTTTGCGAAGACTTCTTGGCAAATGCCGCAGACAACGATTCCCACATTTCTTTCGCCGTGCTCTTATCTCGAATATATTCCAGATAGTCATCGTGTACAAAAGATGTAATAATATCTTGCGCTTTGAGATCCTTCTTTCTAAAATCTCTTCAGCCGTCGGTGATGAAACTGCCGTTGTGGTTGGAGCTGACTGTAGTACAGCTTCCACACATCCAGCCGAAGCCAAATGCTGTTCAACTCGAAACTTCCAGTTTTCGAAGTTACCGCCGTTAAATTGCGCGATGCCAGTCGCTTTATCCATATTGCCCATAACCTCTTAGATATTGAGTGATGACAATACGCAATATTAAGTTTTTATGAAGAAAGATGTGATTTATTTAAACGTTTTGGCAGAAGTGAAAAAATATTTCAGAATAGTTTGAAACTACTTTTACAAATTTCATTTAAATAAATATATAAAATGCGAAGTACAAAAGAAAAAAGTAATAATTCAACATATTTTTTGAAGATTAATCACATTGACCCACACATTAAATTTACTTATAAATTTTTGTGGATATTTTTTGATTTATTTTCTGAAAAAGTATTGCGACCCGTTATTAAATTTAAAAAACATTTTTAAAATTTTTAAATTTTTGGAGAATTTCTCAAGTTATTTAAATTGAATATTATTTAAACCCAACCCCAACAATAAAAAAGAAGGCGGCTCTGACAGCATTTATTCAATTCGGAAACGACATTTTAAAATTTGCGCAAACTATTTGCTAGACACCTACCCAAGATTTAGTACCTCATGCCTTAGAGTTTCATCGGAAGCAGCTTACTTTTCTGTGAGATAATTTCCAAACTTCGTATAATACTATACCAAGTGAACCCGACAGTCCCGATGTGGACCGCTGAAATATAAATATACTAAAGGATACAACGCGTATATACGCTGTATTTCTTCCCTTTCAGAAACTAAAGCCTACAGGTAGAAACTCCTAAGGCTAGAGAAGAAACGACTCCAATTCCAATTTGCATCCTCTATTCATAATTTTGATGGTGACTACGTCACCTGGCCCACTTTAAGAGATATGTTTTCTGCTCTCTACATCAACAACGCCAGATTAAGCAATGTGGAAAACTTTTCCATCTTAATCAAAAGACCCGAGTGACATTGTTAAAAATGCTCCTCTTACCAATGATAGTTTTATACTGGCATGGAGTAATGTCGTTGAACAATACGAGAATAAAGAATGCACGTAAATGCTCAACTCAAGACCCTATTGAATTTGCCACCAGTTACGTCTGAGTCCGGTGGCTCTATTAAAAAGTTAAAACGGACAATCAACAACTGTGTGACGACCCTGCAAATGTTGGATATGGACACAGATAAATAGAGTCCAATTCCAGTTTATCTGTGTTCGACCCGTCTCCCCAAAAACACGCTACAGATATTTGAAAGATCTCTAGCAGATAGTTCAGAAATTCCTGAATGGAGAATTTTGGACAAGTTTTTGACCCAAACATACAAGACACATAAATTTGTTGACGACATTTAGTCTTCGACTAAGAAGACTAGTCAACAGACGGTTTCCAGTAATGCTGGACCCAAAACTTGGGGAGACAAACGTGTGAATTCTTTTCACACCAATGTTTTACAAAATCCATGTGCATCAAAAATGACAAAACCCAGATTTGTTGAGCCAAGATCCATACATGCCAAGCCATCAAAATGGGAAGTTGATGGTGCCATTTGTAGAATTTGCAATGGTAAGCACACTCTTCGTGAGTACCCCAGATTCATATCCATGAAAGTACAGGATAGACACGATGCTGTGAAAAGATTTGAGTGCTGTTTAGCAGTATGTCACAGCATCAGGGACTGTAAGAGCGGATATAAATGTATCTTTTGTAGCAAAAAGCATCATTCACTTTTAACTGCTAAGTATGTCGATAAGCCTGGGAATATTATAAGTAATATATAGTTTTATATATATAGGGTGGTGCGCTTCAGGATTCAAATATTTTGTGCACTGATTCCTTGGTTCATTTCATTAAAAAAAATGTTACAAAAATGGGGTGTATCTGGAACACCCAATGATATACAGGGTTTTATCAAAATTGATTGTATAAAAGAACATTGCAACTACTATTTAATTGTACCTACTACAACTTAAATCTCCGATGAATAAGATTATATTCACTTTAGAGACAATTGACCGGAGTTATTAGAGTTTTTTAAATATTTACATTTTGTATTGGAACATAAGAGATTTTAGCCATCATATATATATATATATATATATATATATATATATATATATATATATATATATATATATATATATATATATATATATATATATATATATATTTTTTAAGCAATTTTTTTTAAAATTAGGTTTATCTTTGAATTATAAGTTAACATATATTTTATTTTTCATTATTTGAATGAACCAAAGAAATCAGCTTACAACATTTTTATGTAACTCTTACCGATATTATAGTCGAGCAATTTTTATAGGTAGTATAATTGTTACTATAGAAATGTTATTTGAACTAACAAAAAATGATCCACGATAAAATAGGTGAGTGTTAGATGAAAATGAAGTTCGCATTAATATCCCCACCAAAGGTGTGGAGTATTCCATAGTCGGGCCCGACCGACTATGAAATCCGCCCCATGTGACCGAACTTACCCATGTGACCTAACTTTCCCAACTCGTTTTTCATGAAATGAACCAATGAATCAGTTCACAAAATATTTGAATCCTGAAGCGCACCATCTGGTTTATATAAAACTATATATTACTTATAATCTTCCCAGGCTTATCGACATACTTAGCAGTAAAAACGTTAATAACAAAAATTTAAATTTATATATAAATTATTTTTACATAATGTATCATATAATACCAAAATATATTTTTAAAATACGCAAACAACTACCAAAACGTACATTTCATGGAATAAAAATTATATTACAATAAAGTATGCCACATGTTCAATTTCTTTTTATGTTAATTATGTTTACTGGATATTTAAGAGAAGTTATCGACACATTTTAAGATAGCGAAAATGGGTGTGAACTATCTAAGAAAAGTATATGTAAAAATCGTCGAAAAAATTATTTTTGTTCTGATCGAAATTTTGATAATTTCATTATAATCTGTAGTAAATTATGTTCAAGATTCCAAAATTTGATCAAAATCCAAACAAAAATGAAAAAGTTATTCAACTTTAATCAGACCTACCCACTAACGATTTTAAATGTGCTAAAAACAGAAATTCGCGATGCGCGACCTCTAATCGTTTTTCGATTTGGCCAAAAATGTTTATGAATTACATTTTTATTGTGCTCAAACTTTTTGTGGGAGGTCCCGTGGGAATTTCGAAAAAGTCGTTTTTTGAACCACTCTAATGTACGTAGATGATGTTCTGGCAGGCACTCATAGGATTGAAAGTGCTATTAATGCTCGAGATGAGCTAATCGCTGCATTAAAATAAGCAGGATTTTCCTTGGGCATGTGGATTGCGAACGCGCTCGAAATATTGGAAAATCTGCCACAAGAACAATTGCTGCAGATTAACTCAATTTATCTGAGCACTGTCAAGGTAATGCAAAGACCCTAGTCATTCGATAGAATGCTAAAAAGATATTTTCTTTTTGCAAGTCCCACTCATCGAACTAAAAGATGCATACACAAAACGCAAAGTTTTGTCTTCTATTGCGAAGCTGTTTGACACTGCTGGTTGGTTAGCGCCAATTATAGTGGCCGTCAAAATAATTAAGCAACAGGTATGGCTCGACAAGACTGAGTGGGACGATATTCTTAACCCGTTAACCCAAAGTAGATGGCAATCGTTTTTCGATGGATATCCATCGATAAACAGAATTGAGATTCCCAGATGAACTCATTTCGCACCTGACGTTTCCGTTGAATTTCACGGATTTTGCGACGCCTCAGGAAAGACCTATGCTGCAACTCTCTATGCTCGCATAAAATATGCCAACGGCACTGTCGTCATGACCCTTTGGACAGACTCGACTATTGTCTTATCCTGGCTCAAGTGCAGGGCGGTTACAAAAAGCTATGTGTACGTATTTGCTTGTATGTGTACGTGTACGTGTTTGTTGGAGCTGCATAAATGCTGAAGAAAGATCGGCAAGATTTTATAAAGACACTACAGACCCAACTAGTAGCGACCCAAAGTCATCAAGAACTAACCTGGCATTTTAATCCACCCGTAGCTCCACACATGGTTGGACTCTGGAAAGCCGGCGTTAAAAGTTTCAAGACACATTTAAAAAAGATATCTGCAAGTCAAAGATTTACGTTCGAAGAGATTTCGACTTTTCTTGTACGAATTGAAGGTTGCCTAAATTCACGACCCTTAAGCCCTTCAAGCGAAAATCCACTCGATTTTTCGCCATTGACTCCAGGACACTTTCTAATTGATACTCCGTTATTGACCCCAGCTGAACCCGATTTAAGCAACTCGACCCTAAATGTTGTAAATCGTTGGCAGAAGCTGAAGATATTACATCACCATTTCTGTAACAGATGGAAAGATGAATATCTTAAAGAATTGCATGAACGCTATTATAAATGAAAAAAATCTCTCGTTGTTTTCGCGACACGAGAATTTACCCCCAAATCGCGACCCTAGGGTGAGTAGTAACAACGTATCTATGTTCAGACTCAAGAACAAGAGTCGTCGATATTCGAACGGCCAAAAGGATTACTACTAGACCCATTACAAAAGTAGTAGTCCTACCCACCTAATAAATACCCTTTTAGGTCGTCATGGCAATATACAATTTGACCCACCCTTATTTTTCAGTAACCATGGCCCCAAACAACAAGCGCGTCAGCAGCGGTGCCAACAACAGCGGTGCAAACACCAGGCGCGCAAATAATAAGCGCTCCAACAACAGCGGTGCCAATAAAAAGCGCGCCAACAGCAAGCGCCCCAACAACAAGCGGTGCAACAACACCAACGACAACGATGCCAGCACGAGCAATGGCAGTTGCACCGAAGGCAACCACAACAACAACACCAGATGGCGCAACAAAAAGTCTTCCCCACTTAACTCTGCCCACTCTATCCGTCGTATCGATTCAAGTGGACGACACACTCGACCCTCGACCCAACATGTGCCGTGTGGAATTTGCCGCCAAGATCATGGTCTGTCCACCTGCTTTATGTTCAGGCAGAAGAACCTGGTGGAGAAGTATGAGATGGTTATGCAGTATCAATACTGCATTAACTGTTTGGCCCGGTCGCATCTTATTGATCGCTGCACCAGCAAAGAGATGTGTGCTATATGCTATGAAGTGCACCACACAAGCTTGCATGGACATTCGCGACTCAATCAAGGCGACCGGAACCCAAGCTGTGCAGGACTCGAACGACCCGTTGCGAACGCAAGCAGTGCGAGCATCAAACAACCCGCTGCGAACCCTGGCAATTCCACAACCCATAGATCCAACAACATAATCCCAAGCATGTTTTTAAGGCAGACCATCATACCCACTGCCACTATAACAATGTACCATGGCCATTTGGTCACCGTTATCGCTTAGCAGCTCGTCGATCAGCTGAGTACGAGTCGCCTAGATTTGACGACCCATTAAGATGCGATATTAACGCACTAGTGTCAACCGAGTTGCCTAGGAAGCCGTACGAGCGTGACGTTGAAGAAGCCATTTTGAGCCGATTCACTCACATGATGCTCGTCGAACCAAAAGTTACGGCTTCCGACCCAGTGTTTATAGAGTTGGGTTTAAAGAGCTGGGTTTTTAACTGCGAAAGTGGACACGCAGTGGATCACAGCACTGCGTTCGGCTGGACACTCTCTGGTCCATATTTTTTTCTTAATTTTGAGAATTTTGTTTTTTTTTAGTATATAAATCGCCATAATTTTGGATTGGTGTGAGATACATCAATAATAACTGGTATATACTCATATGTCTTAAGTACAAACAGTGTTACAAAAAATTGGCGGATTTGTCAACTGCCACGCCTAGTTGCCATATAACATTTATAGTAAACACTGTTAAGATATAAGATTTATGTTATCGAAACTTAGTCCAACATCATATAATATAAAAACAAAACGATTTACTAAAAATTGTTGTGATCGGCCTATTTCGACGTCTACCTGTCAAAAAACATAACATATAAAGTGCTACAGTATGTATTTAATTTAGTCTCTTTGAAAAGAGGAAGAACAGGGTATGCTATATGTATATAATGGTCATCATCATATCTTGCATAGTACCGGAATTATGACCAATAATATGCTGAATTTATATGGTAGGTAGGCATTGTAGTAGACCGATCACAATTTAATTTCGTATAATTATTGATCCTTACAAAAAATTAAAACATCAAAAATTTCATCGCGATATCTTATATAGAAACGGAGTTATGGCTGATGAAATGTTATGTATATATGTCAGGTAGGCGTGGAAGTTTACTGAACAAGATCATAATTCGAATTTATATTACTAATTACAAAAGAGGAATACAAGCAAAATTTCATGAAGACCAAAAATTTAGCACTTTATATTTAAATGACACGTGGGCATGATAGTTGGTCGATCGCAACAATTTTCAGTGGTCCATTTTATTTTTATATTACATGATGTTGGACAAAATTTCAATAATATACCTCTTAATCTTCAGAGTTATAGCTTGTTTATTATAATTGTTATGTGGCAGCTAGGCGTGGCAGTTGACAATAACCGCCCATTTTTTGTAACACGGTTTGTACTTAAGACTTATGAGTATATTACTTACTTACTTAAATGGCCCTTACAACCGTGGGTCGGTTTTGGCCGCTGAGATGATGCCGCGCCATCCATTCGTTCGACATGACATAGCCAGCGAAGCCGCTGGATCTTGATGCGCTTGTTCCCTTATCGGAGTGTCGAAGGCGGCTTTATAGTCGACTAATAGGTGGTAGGTGTCGATCTGTTTTTCTAGGGTCTTTTCCTGGATTAGGCGCAATGTGAAAGTCTGGTCTATGGTGGATTTTTCAGGTCTGAAGCCGCACTGATAAGGTCCAATCAGTCTGTTGACGATGGGCTTTAGTCTTTCACATAATACGCTCGATAGAACCTTGTATGCGATATTGAGTAGGCTGATCCCACTGTAGTTGGCGCAGATAGTGGGATCCCCTTTCTTAAGAATTGGGCAGAGTACACTGAGGTTCCAGTCACTTGGCATGCTTTCATCCGACCATATTCTGCTTACGAGCTCGTGCATGCTCTCTATTAGCTCTTCGCCTCCGGTCTTAAACAATTCAGCAGGCAGGCCATCAACACCTGCGGCTTTGTTGTTTTTCAGCACTGGCTGTTCTGACCTCGTCATGGTCGGGTGGCAGAATCTCAACGTCGTCATCAAGTACTGGGGTTGCCGGGTTTACTTCTCTATCGGTGGAATTGCTGTCATCATCACCGGTCAGCAGTTTAGAGAAGTGATCCCTCCAGCAGCGTCTTTCTCTGCAGTGGCCGCGCGACACTCTTGTTCATACCACTGATTCCTCAGGGGGCGTTGGAATCCAAGCACCTCTTCGGCAGCCGTACGCATAGAGCAGGAGATATGATTCCACTGCGCGCTTATATCATCGAGAGGAGGAGTGCTTTGTCTAAGCAGGTGTGAGAGTCGAGTGGAGAAGGCTTGCGTTGTCTGTTGTGATTGCAGCTTTCCGACGTCTAGCTTTCTCTGCGTTTGGTTCCGTACGTTCTTCGCAGCGCTTAAGCGTGTGCAGACCTTGGCTGCTACAAGGTAATGATCCGAGTCCATATTGGCACCTCGGATAGTGCGTACGTCCATCACGCTCGAAGCGTGCTTTCCGTCAATCACAACGTGATCAATTTGATTTCGAGTTTTTTGATCGGGCGACAACCATGTGGCCTTGTGGATATCGAAATGTTCGAATCTAGTGCTACTAACTACCATGTTTCGTGCTGCGGCGAAGTCGATTAGCCTCGTTCCGTTATCGGAAGTGTTGGCATGGAGGCTAAATTTTCCGATTGTGGGACAATAGATGGCTTCTCTGCCCACCTTGGCGTTAAAATCGCCTAGCACGATTTTGATATCGTGGCGGGGGCAGCGCTCGTATGCGTTATCTAGGCGATCGTAGAAGCGCTCTTTTGTCTCGTCATCTTTCTCGTTCGTCGGAGCGTGTGCACAAATTAGGCTGATTAGCTGGGGCAGCGATCGTATGCGTTGTCTAGGCGCTCGTAGAAGCGCTCCATTGTCTCGTCATCTTTCTCGTTCGTCGGAGCGTGTGCACAAATTAGGCTGATATGGAAATATTTAGCCTTGATGCGGATTGTTGCCAGCCTTTCGTCCACGGGCGTGAACCTAGAGACAAGGTGGCGGAGACTCTTGCCGACCACAAATCCACATCCAAATTCGTGTCTCTCCGCATGGCAGCTTTAGTAGATATCACAGGACGCTTGTTTCGAACAGCGCTGTCCCGTCCATCGCATCTCCTGGATAGCGGTGATGTGAGCCTTATATTTTTCAAGGACTTCTGACAGCTGGATAGAGGCACCTTCCCTATAAAGGGTCCGGACATTCCAGGTGCATATCCGTAAATCATGGTCCTTAAAACGTTTGCATGGGTCGTCATCTTTGTAATCGGTCGTTATCCGAGGCTTCTTTTTTGTTTTCATTGGGCGCATAGGTTTTTTTCTGTGGTGGGACCCAAACCCAACGCATGAACCCTCACTCTGAGGGAGATGCTCGCCACTCACTTTAGCCGACTTCTACGCCGGGTGGTGTAGATCGCCGTTTCCAGGGACTTCCACGAGGAAGACTTCCACCGAAGTGGAGGTGTCACCATTTGACAATTTGCCAATTCTGGTGACCAGTGAGTTGACTTGAGACGACACCGACAAGGATTGCGCTGGCTTCGCCATGTTGAAGCACTCAGACACGTTGCCTTCTGATAATCGCCCCCATAGTCCCCCCTTATGAGTATATACCAGTTTTAATTGATGAATCTCAAACCAATCCAAAATTATGGCGATGTATATACTAAAAAACAGGATTTTATAAGTTTAGAAAAAATCACGGATTGAAACCGTAACTGAAACCGATATCCGTTTAAAACCGATTCATACGAAAATTAGAAATAAACCGATATCCAAAACCGATATAAACGGTTTCAGTTTTATACCGGTTTTAAAACAGTTTTTAAAAAAGCACAAGAACAGATAGAACAGATAAAGATATAGAATCTTTAAACTAGTGATGATCAAATACAAGAACAAGAGCAAGTACCAGACTAACACTGCAAGAAATGGAAGAAAAGCAAGAATTGCGTTTTTTATCATTTTATTGTATTTATTATGTTTTTAAGGTAATAATGAAATTCAAAAGTATTTGTGTTATTACTAAATATTGAACAACAAGTTACAATGGAAGGCGTGCCAAATATTTATGAATGTGTACATTAATGAAGATGTGTGTTTTTATTTTTTTTGGTTTCTTAAGGCTAAATAATTTAAGCATTTTTAAAATAAGGTCTGTGAAGCACTTTTGAAGCGGTAAATGAAGCTATTTACCGCTTCACTTCAAAAAGATAAAATAGACAAAACAATGTTGTTTCTCTTTTCTTCGCTACGCTAGTTCATACATCGATTGTGCATATGCACTGTGCTATTCACATTATCATTTTGGTTTTACTTTTATACTAGTTTTTTTTGTAAATTGTAAAATCATGAAGTTTTTCTTAAGTTAAGTTATATGTGCATACAGTGTTCCTCATTTAGCGCATATTGCTTTTCGTCCCCTGATTCATTTGAAAGGGCAACAAAAATGCGAATAAAGCAGCGTCCAAGCTTTTGATAGAATTTTTGGCGTGAATTTTTTTGCACCACAAAGAAAACTCGTTGTTGTTGCCAAATAGATAGCTGTACTAGATACATATATTCCTGAAAGAAATTGAAAATATGGAAAATAGGTACCTTTAAACCAATCAGTGTTCAATTCTATTCGTGTTTATAATTAATATGCAGTTTAAGATATTTGTCGTCGATCTTTTTTTTTTAATTTAAAAAGTAAAATTTTGCAAGATTCTTGCAAGCAAGAGCAAGAAAGGTATTGCAAGAACAATACCAAGATCATATGTACCTATGCATGAGCAAGACTTAGCGTGCAAGAAGAAGAGCAACCTCCACGTCACGTGCAATTCAGCCTAGCATAAAAGCGATACTGAAAAATAAAAAACCAGTCCACCAAAAGGAGAATAGAAAATACAACACAAAGTAGGTTGGAAGGTATTTGAGTAAGTGTGTATGATCGTATGTGTGACATGCAACTTTTGACAATTCTATAAATAGATATTTTTATTTTACTGACGCGTCATGCCGCATGACGCGCAGTGATTATTTTGACAACTCGTCGCGTCGATAGTCGATGCAGATACAGTTCTTAGTTATTATTACACGTATGTCATTTCGTACAAATAAACCGAATCGTTTCCTTTGTTGTTTACAACTCCAAAGAAACGTGCACCGCTGGTACTTAACATCACGCAACAAGAAACAGCAGCAATAGGCAGCAACAGTAAGAGTAGATATAAAATAAAATGTAAGTAGTTAAAAAATATATAAATTAAAAGAATAAAATAAAATAAAAAAGTAATATAATAAAATAAAAAAAATACAAGAAAATAAAAAGTAGTTTATTTTTTATTTTTAAATAGTTTATAGTTCATAAATACCATGAATTTTTTCATAAATATTATGAAAGCGTTCATCAATATTATGAACTTTTTCATTACGGTTTTAAGAACGATTCATAAATTGGATGAATTTGGTCATTGGTTGAGTAATAATGAAAAATTCATAAAATTGATATTCATAAATAGTAAGAACTTTTTTTTCTGTATGTATAGGCGGACAGAAAGACGATCATATCAAAACCGATTCGGAATGTGATGTTGATTAAGAAAAAAGCATATATTTGCTTTTTCATATCAATCATGCCTACTAAGAAGCGCTAAAATATCCTCACATATATTTTATAACTTGTTATCCATGGGTACACACAAAAAAAGATCACCAAAAATTTCACGAACTACCAGTATTCATCATATTGATGATTTCATTCATTAAACTAAAATCATATTTTTTAAATGTTTTTCATTTTCAATATTTTTTTTAACATCAAATTTCAAACACAAATTTGTCTCCATTTTCACATTTATGTATTTATAATTCTTATACGAGTTATAATATTTAATTGCTAATTATGCGAAGACTCCATTTCATCATATTAATGAATAATGTACATCATGTGGTTTGCTCATCAAACCACATTAATTAAAATATCATAAGAATTATAAATACATAAATGTGTAAATGGAGTCCATTTTTTTTGAAATTTGATGTTATAAAAATATTAAAAGTGAATAACATTGAAAAAATACGATTTTAGTTCAATGAATGAAATCATCAATATGATGAATACTGGTAGTTGGTGAAATTTTTGGTGATATTTTTTGTGTGTATAGGGTATGAACATAAAATGTTATTTTTTTTAGTTAGTACTGAATTGTAATGCTTTTTTGTAATGTAATGCTTTTTTCTCAAAATTTATCCATATATTTCTTTTATTTTTACATCATTTTCTTTAAAAATGTGCAAGCTAGTTTTGTAATATTACAAACTGTGCATTATCTTGCGTTTTTAATTTTTCGCCTATTTTTAAATGCATTTTTGAATAAAATTTTGGTCGAAATAATTTACATTTTTCGAGTTCTTCTATAAAGTTCTTTTAAACCAGTGAAACAATTCCAAAGTGTTGTAAGAAAAGTTTATTGGATATTTAATTACTTTTCATTCGATATAACAATTGAGCATATGAGTTCTATTAAACGCGAGATATTTAAAAATATATGTGACCACCTTTTTGAAAGCTCAGTACAAAAGCATTGCCCGAAATCTCGTAAACCTATCCATAGAAACTTTTTTAATTCATAAATTCAAATTCTGCGGGTCATTTCCAATAATACAAAAAAAATGAAATTTACTGCGCAAACTTTTTTTCTCATTTTGTTGTGTAGTGTAATCAATGCAGCTCGATGAGAAGAGGTTGATTTTACACTTAATACACATAAAACACTGAGTACATCACTTAAATTGAAATACCACAAACTTGGGACATAATTTGGCACTATTTAAATGAATAAAATGCATTTTTTAATGCTTATTAGTCTTTAAAACTGAATACGAAAGAAAATTTTAATTTTTCAAAGTAGTTTGTTTTTATTTATTTACAATTAATTAATGTGACTTGAAACTCTCTTCCCCACAGTTTGGGATATTTCTTGAGAGTTTTTTTGTTAGATCTTTGGCAGAATTTAATCTCAATTATTCTAACAAGAAAAACGCCTCTCAATGAGATGTGGCTTGTGAGCACTCATAATGCGAGAATAGGGCTATAGTTACTTATTTTCCATATTTTCAATTTCTTCAACAAAAAATAAATTATTTTACTAACAAAAAAAAAAAAATACAATAACATAAAAATTTGAATTATATTTTAACAAGAATTAACTAATAAAAAATAATTGTGTAAATTGTATACAACGACAACTCTTCGTTGCTATCTTGTATAATCGCACGGCAACAAATAGACGCATGACAACAGACAGACGCATGACAACGGACAGACGCATGACAACAGACAGTTGCATGGCACCACACTACACATATGTATCTAGTACAGCTATTTAGTTGGCAACAACAAAAACAACGAGTTCTCTTTGTGGTGCATTTTCACATTTTCTTTGTTGTTGCACTTTCAAACGAATCAGTGGATTTGTGAAAAAAAAACAACAACACGAAAAGCAATATCCGCTAAATAGGTACACTGCTTGCACATAGAACCTAACTTAAGAAAAACTTCATGATTTTACAATTTACAAAAAAAAAATATGTATAAAAGTAAAATAAAAATAATAATGTGAATAGCACAGTACACAGCACAATCGATGCACGAACCATAGACCACAGGACATGAAACTCCGTCTACTCTCTATATATTTAACATATTCATGTATTACTTCAAAAAACAATATAATATTTCTTGTTAATCATAGCGTATAAACAAATATTAAACTTAGCTTAATTAAATTTAATCAATTTTTTTTTCATTTTAATGTAAATTTTATTCTAAAAATAACGCATCTATGAGCTATATCGTTGAACTGGTAGTGGTGTATTTGATTTTATTAGATATTTTTTTTATAGTAAATTTTATTATTTTTAGTTAATTTATTTTATTTTGGAGAGATAAAATGGAAGAAGTGAAATAATGAGTTTTAACTAGATTTTATTTTAATGTTATTTTATTTATGTTGGGCTTATTTTGGGCTCACCAATTTGGCTTTTCACGCAGTATAAGCATTGTTGACATCATAAACAAAAATATGCAATTTAAATGAAATAAACAAATGCATTCATGCATTCTACTCACGTAGAATACATGCACAAATCGCATTGAGTCGCAATGAAAGCAACTGTTAAAGCAAAAAAAAAAACAAAAGTCTCCAAATAGAGAATGAGAGTGCATGCTACCAGTGTTAGACTTTACGATTAACCAAATGTTAATTAACAGAACTTGCGACAGTGCGTGAAGAGCCAAACATATCAATTCAACATTACAAAAATATATTCAATTTACATCAGGAACTTACCACGATTTCCTGATCAGGTTGAAAGGCCTTCCAATGAACTAGGTGTGGATGTTTGAAAAAATGTATGTAATGTAGGTTGAATTTTATAAATTTTTTTATTTTCTTATTTTTTGTTATACCTTTTTCTTTTTTCCTTTTTTTTCACAGTGTCATTTCTATTTTTTTTTTGTTTACTTAAAATATTTTCTATATTTTTTTTCTTTTGGATTTTGAATATTTTTATACACTTATTTAATTGCGAATTCGCAAAAAACTTTGATTGGGTTTTCTTTTTTCTTATGAAGTTTTCTTTGGGTTCCACATCACATTATTTCTCTTGTAAGGGAAGGGGTTTCGGGGATTTTTTTCTTTTTATATTTATTAATATATTTTTTTTTCTTTTATATATATAGATAATTTTTTTCTTTCACTACTACCTTTTTTTTGTAGTTTATATATATATATTTTTATAACTAGTAGTACTTTAAAAAATTTTTCTTTCCATAATTTCACGATAATTTTTACCTTTTTTCTCCAATATTACTACTAAAATTATAATAACTTTTGTTTTTTTTCTCAGTTCTTTTTTTTGTAAATATGTGTTTTTTTCTATTTTATTTTGATTTTTGATTATGTTAAGACCAGCGGAATTATCGTGTCACTTGAATAAACTAAACTGATGGACTTTAGGCATGCAAAACTGATTGTTTTGGACTACGTTGTCTCAAGCCGTTAGATTTTTGTTTTATTTTTGTATAGACGCAGTAGTTTTTGTTGACAATTCTTGTTTTCTGCATGATCTTCGAACTTCTGCTCTCTGAGCAGTTGAAGATTCCGAGATCTGCGTTGCCCACAGGTGAGGCAATAGGGGTACCCCAATTTCGATTATAGCTCTCTCTAAGAATATTCATATTATAAGACTATACAGAATTTTATTAAAAAATTTCTAAGTTTTTCGACTAAACATACATACCTACAGACATACCTTTGCGAATTGCAGAAATTCACCAACTAAATGATTAGTAATATTTTCGTTAAACCAAGCAAAATGATTTACTCAATTAGAATAAATTAAATAGTTTCAAATATTTTTCCGAACACTTTGAATATCAGGCAATAATTTTAGTAATATTTACGAGAAGTTCTATTTTTCGACGTCTGCTGTCGATTAAAGTTGGATGGAAAAGAACTATACTTATGATTTTTGCACGAAGGTGTTTCCGTTTTCATCCGTGAAGATAGTGATTATAGTTCAGTGAAACTTATGTTGGTAATTCCAATTTATCTTGGATGTGTGCCGGTGTAATTTTAGAACGGTGTAAAATTTAAAAATTGTAATAAACTGATTTTTGTTAGTCGAAATGTAAAACCAGTTGGGAAGGTTAGATCACATGGGAAATTTTAAAGTAGGTTTTAGTATGATAGTTAGGATTATCAAAATTATAGTCGGTCTAAGCCGACTATAAATACCCTACACATATGTGTGGTTACCATTAAAAGTGGTATATGGGTCACCAGGGTATACGAATCCTGAAAATAACTACAAACTTTCAATCGCTGAAGAATGTCCACTCATTTGATACCCATATTTACAAATGGGTAGGTGTACCGAATTCCGCTTTTTTTTTTGGAACCACAAGTCGTTACGCCGGAAACCATTTTTTTTCATGTATTTGAGCATGAGTCAATATATATTTGACCAAAAAAAGTTTTCCTAAGCACGTATACAGTAAAATTGATCTGTAGATATAAATATGTTACGAGGTATTTGAACATAAGTGGTCGGTTTCTCAGGTCACAATAGACCGATCATGCCAATTTTCTTGTTCAGACAGCTTAGATATATAAGTAATCTAAATCTAAAGTTTCATTGCTCTAGCTCCTCTATTTTTTCTGTAATCGTGATTTCAACAGACAGACGGACAGACGGACATCGCTAAATCGACTCAGGAGGTCATGCTGATCAAGATATATATACTTTTCCATATATATATACTTTTCCATATATATATACTTTTCCGGCGTACTAAACTGAATGTACCCTTTCACTTTTAGTGTAGGGTATAAATAAAAAAAATCAAAAATCGAAATTTATCTTTACAAAACCAGATAACACGCTATTTTTAAATAATAGAGTTAGATGGAAGATAAATTACGTACGAATATCTTTGACGTTATAGGTACCTACATTTTTGCCCAGTAAATCTTCGAGGATGTAGTAATTATTGCTGACCTTTCCTCGGACTTTTTCTTTTATAAAGTGTGGACCTAATTTGGCATTAAATTGCTTTTCGAAATTACTTTGAGCGAATTTTCGTCTATATACTTCTTGGCCAACTTGAAAATTAACTAGACGAGAACGCATGTAATACTGAGCTAAATTTTTATCGTATGCTTTCCTAATATTATCTTTTAGATCCTCTCGCAATAAGGCGAATTGTTCGTCTCTATTAATAGTATAGGCTGATTCTTCTAAACTGTTAAGGTTTCTTATAATAATGTGAATAGCGTACGAATATCTTTGACGTTATAGGTACCTACATTTTTGCCCAGTAAATCTTCGAGGATGTAGTAATTATTGCTGACCTTTCCTCGGACTTTTTCTTTTATAAAGTGTGGACCTAATTTGGCATTAAATTGCTTTTCGAAATTACTTTGAGCGAATTTTCGTCTATATACTTCTTGGCCAACTTGAAAATTAACTAGACGAGAACGCATGTAATACTGAGCTAAATTTTTATCGTATGCTTTCCTAATATTATCTTTTAGATCCTCTCGCAATAAGGCGAATTGTTCGTCTCTATTAATAGTATAGGCTGATTCTTCTAAACTGTTAAGGTTTCTTAATAATTTATAGGTTGATGCATGCGTTACCATATCCAACCCGTAAAGAGCACAAAAAGGTGAACACCCAATCGATTGATGAATTGAATTCCTTAGCGAACAACTAATGTTACCTAAATTTTCGTCCCACATAGTCTGATCCTTTTTTAAATATGCGCGAATTGCTGCAATGATCGAACGATTAACGCGTTCAGAGGCATTCGCTTGAGGAGAGTACAAAGCAGTATAAGTATGTTGAATGCCTAACTTTGTTAAAAACGCGTTAAAATCATTCGCTTTAAATTGTGAGCCGTTATCGCTCACGATAACTTCAGGCACCCCATAGCAGTGAAATATATCCTGCAACAAAAATTGTTGAATAACCATAGATGTACATTTTTTTAGGGGACATAGCCAATGGAATTTAGACATATGGTCAACTACAATTAAAATACCAAGGTGGCCTTTTTTGCTGCGTGGGTATGGGCCTAAAATATCGATATATAGTCGTTGAAAAGGACGACATGATTTTGCCTGTTTTCCCATTGGGGGTCGTAAAACCATATTAGGGGCTTTTGTATATTTACAAATTTCGCATTTTCTAATATAATCTCTTACATCATTTACCATTCCTGACCAATATAAATTTCTTCGCAGCAAATGCAAGGTTTTAGTCATGCCGCCATGCGACGAAATAACGGAGTCATGCGCTCGCGCGAGCACATCCTGCCTGAGCTTTTCCGGTATCCACAATTTCCAAGATTTGTTTTCTTGCGTCTCCTCACCCTTGGCATGTTCTTTTCGGAAATATATAAATGTATCTATCACTTTAAGATCTGGTAATTTGCTTTGTTCACGCGTAATTTTTAATTTGAGTATTTCATAATCTGGGTCCTGGAAATACACCGATTCTAAATCTACTTCGGGACTAATTTCTTCAACAACAGAGATCTCATCGAACTCGATTCTCGATAGCGCATCCGGAACAACATTATCTTTCCGTTTTCTTTGGCTGACAGTAAATTTGTATGCTTGCAATTTCAATGCCCAACGTGGTAGCCTACCACTCAAGTTTAGCTGTAGCATTAGCCATACTAAACTAGAATGATAAGTTATTAGTTCAAATTCCTGCATCTCAATATAACAACGAAATTTTTCAATAGCTACAATTGCTGCCAAACACTCACGTTCCGTGACACTATAATTTCTTTGGGCCGAATTTATTTTTTTGACATAAACGCAATTGGCTTCTCCGCACCTTCAGCTGATAATTGCACCAACACTGCCCCAATTCCAAAATCTGGGTTGGCTAGGACAGGAGCCGTAGTCAAAAGTGATTTTAGTTTTTCAAATGCCTGTTGTGCAGCTTCTGTCCAGTGAGATTTCTTCTTGGTCGACAACACCTCCGTAATTGCAAAAGTGACATCCGAAAAATTAACTATAAATCGTCGGTACCAACCAACAAGACCTAGAAAGCCTCGTACTTGTTTAAGATTTTTAGGTATGGGCCAAGACAATATTGAATCAATTTTTCCGGATCTGTAGAAATACCGCCATTTTGTATTAAATATCCTAAATATTTCACTTATGTAACACAGAATTTACTTTAATTTACATTAAGCGTTAAATTTACAGTTTTGAATTGGTTGGCCATACGAACAAGTATGGCTAAATGATCGTTGAAATTTTCGGACACAATACAAAGGTCATCTAAATAACCAAAAATGCAATGTTTTAAATCAACAGGTATGATATCATCCATCAGGCGACACATCGTTTGTGGGGCATTACATAGCCCGAAAGGCATAACCACAAACTGATATAAAGGCCTTCTTGGAACTGTAAACGCTGTTAATGGTTTAGAATTTTCTGATAAGCCTATCTGCCAATATGCATCTTTTAAATCAATTTTTGAAATTATATTGGCCTGAGGAAGATGTGCAAAAATGCCTTCTATACTTTGTAAAGGATAGACGTCCTTCTTCGTCACGTCATTTAGTTTCCTAGCATCCAAACATAATCTCACTTTACCTGGTTTAACTACAAGCCTCACGGGTGAACTCCATGCGCTATTTGACTTTTCAATAATACCTAAACTTATCATACGATCTGTTTCCTGAAACATCAAATTTTCCACGGCGGGCGACATAGGGTAATAACGCTGTTTCACTGGCTTTGCATCTCCTACATCTATTTCATGAATTATAACTTTAGTTCTACCAATACCTTGTACTTCTTAGTTTGGGAATAACAATTTTACTGCATCAAGTTGCTGGGACTGTAGTGCGGACAATGGATATAACTTATCATCATTTTTCTGGTCAAGACTGGACGGACTGCGGACGGACAGGGACGATATAACTCCTAGGGCTATATTAAAAAGTTTCCAGAAATCTACTCCAAGAATTAATCGGTGAGAAATCGATGGAATGATATATAATTTTATTTTTTTAACTTCATTTTTATAAGTGAGTTCAACTATTATAGAACCTAAAACATGTTGTGGATTTCCATCAGCAGTTTTAACTTGTGATTGGATTTTCCTATAGTATGGAAATTTGGAAAAATTTTCTAGCGCAAGAGACGAACCCACGCAACTAATACTTGCGCCAGTATCTCGTTAAAATCGAGAAACTTGACTTCTGCATAAAATCGCATGTCTTGTTGGTTACAATTTAAATTTTTTTTTGTATTCCTAAGAGTTTTCCAAAACTTACGTAATCTTAATGTTGATCTTTTAATTTTTTTAATGGGGCTAATAGGAAAATCACTAAACATTCTATTTTTAGCTTCAAGGTAGTTTTGTAGTCGTATGTGATATGGAATTAGCGGATATAATATTTTCTTCATATCTAGATATTCGCGTTTTAAAATTTGTATATTCTATTCATTTTTGATTTCAATTTTAATTTGTATATTATTAATATTTTTATCATGTGAGCTAGCCGGTAAATTAGCTTCGCTATGGTTTCCCGGAATATTGTTATTTATTTCGGTTGCGATCTGGGGTTTAAGAAAGCAACCTTCAGACCGTTTTCCGATTTCCTAAGAGCACATTTTTCACACTGGGGCTTATAGACGTTTGGTGTCCCGCAACCATAACAAAATATTTTCTTCTCCCGCAGACAATCTTCCCAGTGGTGTCCTACGTCATCACAATTCCTACACTTATAAGTGCGAACGTCATCTATAGAGTGTTCTTCGGGTTCATTCTCAAGGTTTCCGCAGGAGTTAGAATTGTCATCTATTGCAGATATATTACGTCTAATAGGATAATTATTTTGTAAATTTCTATTGAGTGGATTTCGTCTGAAAGATTCCTCACTTAACAGTTGCTCTCTCATCGTACACAATTTTCTCAAATGTGCAATTGAGTGTATGGGTACATACAATAGCTCATGACGAATGTCAGGACGAAGGTTCCGAGTTATAATCTCAATTAATTCAGATTCGAGGATAGGTTGGGAAAGTCTGTCTACAATGTTGTAATTGCTTCGTTAAACGATTCGAAAAATTCAGTGGGCTTTTATTTTCTATTCCTGATATCCTCGCGGAGATCAAAATTCGATCTAAAATCCTTGAATTCATATTTTAATGCTGAACAAAATTCTGACCATTGGATTCGATCAACCTGTTATGATAGCGCCAATACCTATCATGCGCTTTTCCAGTTAACAAAACTTGTAAATTACTACATACTACCGAAAAATCATTATTTAACGATTCGGAGGTTAGAGAGCGTATGCGATAAATGAATTCATCAACAGTTAATCCATTTGATGAACCATCAAATTTCATATTCCAGTTTCTCATAATGTCCGTAATTCTTTTTGGAGCGTTAATAGAAATATAATGGGAATCCTCTCTAGGAATATTTTCAAACCGGTTATCAGTTCTCGTATTATGATTATTATGATTTCCTACATTTCCAATGTTCAAATTCGAAAACAAGCGTTGTATATTTTCTGTAATAATTTCTGATATCAAATTATAATCTACTAAAGGCTGTACATTATTTGTCGGAAAACCATTAGGTCGTATTGAGGTATTATTTATATCATTTCTTGGTGCCGAATAGTGGCTGTTAATCAATGGTGAATTTCTTGCTGCGTTTAGCAGACGAGAGTATTGAGTATTATCAATATGAGTATTTGGTGGTGAATAATTTCTATTAAAGTTTAATGGAAGTGACATATTAGGATTATTTTGCCGGTGATCATTCATGACTGAAGGGAGGGAATTATTCGAATTATTCTCACTATGTGCGTATGTCGTTCTAATATCGTTGACTGTATTTTGGGAAAACTGTTCACTCAACTGACGCCGAGTAGGCGCATTGAGACGCAATGAAAGCAACTGTTAAAGCAAAAAAAAAACGAAAGTCTCCAAATAGAGAGTGAGAGTGCATGCTACCAGTGTTAGACTTTACGATTAACCAAATGTTAATTAACAGAGCTTGCGACAGTGCGTGGAGAGCCAAACAGATCAATTCAACATTACAAAAATATATTCAATTTCCATCAGGAACTTACCACGATTTCCTGATCAGGTTGAAAGGCCTTCCAATGAACTAGGGGTGTGGATGTTTGCAAAAATGCATGTAATGTAGGTTGAATTTTATAAATTTTTTTATTTTATTATTTTTTGTTATACCTTTTTCTTTTTTCCTTTTTTTTCACAGTGTCATTTCTATTTTTTTTTTGTTTACTTAAAATATTTTCTATATCTTTTTTCTTTTGGATTTTGAATATTTTTATGCACTTATTTAATTGCCAATTCGCACAAAACTTTGATTTATATATATATTTTTTTATAACTAGTAGTACTTTAAAAAGTTTTTCTTTCCATAATTTCACGATAATTTTAACTTATTTTCCCCAATATTACTACTAAAATTATAATAACTTTTGTTTTTTTCTCAGTTCTTTTTTTTTATATATGTGTTTTTTTTTTATTTTATTTTGATGTTAAGACTAGCGAAATTATCGTGTCACTTGAATAAACTAAACTGATGGACTTTAGGCATGCAAAACTGATTGCTTTGGACTACGTTGTCGCAAACCGTTAGATTTTTGTTTTATTTTTGTATAGACGCATTAGTTTTTGTTGACAATTCTTGTTTTCTGCTTGATCTTCGAACTTCTGCTCTCTGAGCAGTTGAAGATTCCGAGATCTGCGTTGCCCACAGGTGAGGCAATAGGGGTACCCCAATTTCGATGATAGCTCTCTCTAAGAATATTCATATTAAAAGACTATACTATAATAATTTTATTGTTGCATTACCTTCTGGTTTTTTCGAAGCCAGTTTAATATTTTAATGATATAATTCAGTAACACAGATTAGCCTGCTTTACAATTCCATCCACCACAAAATTTAAAAGCTGTCTTCTATACAGAATTTTATTAAAAAATTTCTAAGTTATTCGACTAAAACATACCTTTGCGAATTGCAGAAATTCACCAACTAAATGATTAGTAATATTTTCGTTAAACCAAGCAAAATGATTTACTCAATTAGAATAAATTAAATAGTTTTAAATATTTTTCCGAACCCTTTGAATATCAGGCAATAATTTTAGTAATATTTACGAGAAGTTCTATTTTTCGACGTCTGCTGTCGATTAAAGTGGGATGGAAAAGAACTATACTAAAGATTTTTGCAAGAAGGTGTTTCCGTTTTCATCCGTGAAGATAGTGGTTATAGTTCAGTGGAACTTATGTTGGTAATTCCAATTTATCTTGGATGTATGCCGGTGTAATTTTAGAACGGTGTAAAATTTAAAAATTGTAATAAACTGATTTTTTTTATTAGAAATTTACAAAAAAAAAAACTCAAAAATTATGGATCGAAATTTATCTTTACACAAACAAGATTTTAATAAAAAAATCATTTTTTGGCAACATAAAGACTCTCAAAAACATAATAAACGTTTTAGTTTTATACTAATTTATTATTACTCAAAAAGTTCAGTCACTCGATATTCAAGCGATTTCGAACGCATTGTGGACAATATCGTTCTCAAGGAAAATGCATGATCAGTTTGTATATTTCGTAATGTATATTTCGCATAACAAGCTTACGAATTGTCAAAAATAATAAAATTAAAAATGTCCGTAGGGAATGAGATAATCAGATCGCTCATTCCTCAAGTAAATTCAAAGTGTTAGTTCATTTTGACTTTCTCATAATTTTTTTTAAGCGTAATATAGTTCCAGTTAAAGTCTGAATAATGTGGTTTCCATGCTATCACTCATCATCTCCGTTTTATTATAAATGTATATGTCTTTTATATTTATACCCTACACTAAGAGTGAAAGGGTATATTCAATTTGGTACGCCGTTTGTAACACCCAGAGGGAAGCATCTCTAGTATGGAAAACTATATATATTCTTGATCAGCATGATCTCCTGAGCGATGTCCGTCTGTCTGTCTGTTGAAATCACGATAACAGAAAAAGTAGAAGAGATAGAGCAATAAAGCTTTGTATTTAGATTACTTATATATCTAAGCTGGCTGAACAAGAAAATTGGCTTGATCGGTCTATTGTGACCTGAGAACCGACCACTTATGTTCAACTACCTCATATAAAAAGTACACCCAGAAAAAAAATCCCTCAAATCCCATTAAAATTGGTCAATAGGACTATTATTGATTTAATAGTATACAATAAAAAAATCTTTTCATATAAACTTAATGGCAAAGTCATGGTATTTTCCGATTAAAATAATAATTTATCCTATTGACTATTTTTAATAGTAAAAAACTATTATTTATTTAGTATTTTTTCTGTGTGTATCTCTACAGATCAATTTACTGTACACGTGCTTAGGTAAACTTTTTTTTGGTAAAATATATATTGACTCATGCTCAAATACATGAAAATAATGGTTTCCGGCGAAACGACTTCGAATCGAAATTCGGTACACCTACCCATTTGTAAATATGGGTATCAAATGAATGGAAATACTTCAGCGATGGAAAGTTTGTGGTTATTTTTGGGATTCGTATATCCTGATGACCTATGTACCACTTTTGATGTTAACCACACATATGTGTAGGGTATTTATAGTTAGCTTTTTTTTTTTTTTTTTTTTTCTCGTTAATTAAACAATTTTTTTGAGAAAATGCAAATATTTAATTACTTTTTGGTTAAACTATGAATTATCGGCATAGTTTTAAAAAATGATTGTTCATTTTTAGACTCATTGCGTGTAACTCCAAACTTCTGCATTTGATTAGTTCAGTACGAACTAGCGTAGCGAAGAAAAGAGAAATAACATTGTTTTGTACATTTTATCTTTTTGAAGCGAATTTTGAAGCACTTTTGAAGCCTTTTACCGCTTCAAAAGTGCTTCACAGACCTTATTTTTATGATTCTTCATTGGCCTTGAAAAACAAAAAAAAAAAAAATTCACATCTTCATTAATGTTCACGTTCATAAATATTTTACACGCTTTCCATTGCTACTTGTTGTTCAATATTTAGTAATATCATGAATTCTTTTGAATTACATTATTACCTTAAAAACATAATAAAAACATTAAAATGATAAAAAAAAACCAAGAGTCTTGCTTTTCTTGCATTTCTTGCAGTGTTAGTCTTGTACTTGCTCAAACCTGTATTTATGCAGATATGTCGCGAAAGCGCAAAGCTGTGTGTGTAAATTAATGTACAGTAAAAGTGTGAAAATAGTACTTAATTTGTGTAAAAAATTACGTTTGCATATTTTCTATAATAAAACCATCTAAAATATTTTTTATGGATATTTTAATTAAAAATATTTAATAAAAAGATTCAATCTCTTTTTTTTAGGATTTATTAATTTTTGTATAAACTTTGAATGAAAGGGCATGAAGCGATGCCAGGGTATTTTATAAGTCTTAAAATGTATGTAACAATTTTGAAATAAGCACTGATATTCCGAATTTAAATCATTTTTATGTAGATACAAATGCTTATTATATAAAATAATGTTCGTAAACGAACAAATACAAATATGGCACTTAAACATAATTTAATTAATACTTTTCAGAAATTTATGCAGAAAAATCGAGAGTGTCACTAAAAGTAAAAAGAACAGGAGCGTGCGTGGCAGCTAAAGACCTTGTTACACGTTTTTGTTTGTTTTTAACGTCATTTCACATATAAAGCGTGTAAAGATCACACACTTCAATGTGTTAATATACAAAACATTGCAGAATCTTTAAAATTGCCATTTTAAACGTGTGATTCCACTCAAAACAGTTCATGTGTGTAAAATAACATATTTTTCATGAGAAACACGTTAGATGTTTATTTTTACGGCCGTATTAGTGTTTTTATTTGAAACCAGTTGGGAAGGTTAGATCACATGGGAAATTTTGAAGTAGGTGTAATTATGATAGTTAGGATTATCAAAATTATAGTCGGTCTAAGCCGACTATAAATACCCTACACATATGTGTGGTTACCATTCAAAGTGATCTATAGGTCACCAGGGTATACGAATCCTGAAAATAACTACAAACATTCAATCGCTGAAGTATTTCCATTCATTTAAACTTTACAAATGGGTAGGTGTACCGAATTTCGATTTTTTTTTGTGAACCACAAGTCTTTTCGCCGGAAACCATTATTATCATGTATTTGAGCATGATTTCAATATATATTTGACCAAAAAAGTTTACCTAAGCACGTATACATAAAAATTGATCTTTATATGTACATTTTATATGAGGTATTTGAACATATGGTCGGATCATAGGTCACAATGGACCGATCTCGCCATCTCGCACATACAGCGTAGATATATTAGTAATCTAAGTTATAAGTTTCATTTATCTAGCTCTTCAATTTTAAAAGTAGTAGGGATTTAACAGACAGACAGACGGACAGACAGACGGACATCGCTAAATCTCAGGAGGTCATGCTGATCAAGAATATATATACTTTTCCATACCGGAGATGCTTCCTTCTGGGTGTAACAAACGGCGTACCAAACTGAATATACCCTTTCACTCTTAGTGTAGGGTATGAAAATGGGTAAATTAACTGCGATAATTGTAGTAAATTCACTACCCCTAAATCAGAGTGCAGGGTATTTTTGTGAGTTTCAATATAAAAACTAGTATAAAACCCAAAATATAAAAACCAGACTGTGATATTTTTATTTATTTTAATTTTTGACAAATTGTATTTAATTGTTTAATGTTGTGTTAACTGGAGTGGAAAAAAATGAAATGACAACTTTTATTTGCATTAAAAAATTATCAGACAAAAAAAGCCCACAAAATATATTAACAAAAAAAGTCAATCTCGTTGAATGGATTTAAAATTGTCTCGTCCGCATCACTAAATTGATAGTGTATTAGTGTAGTGTGTTTTTTATTGGTACTTGTATTAGTATAATATATTTTTTTGTATAATTTAAATACAAAAACCTAAATCAAAACCGAAACCGTAACTTGGAACCGGTATACCGAAACCGTTTTGTTATGAAAACTTAAAATCGAAACCGTAACCGAAACGAGGAAGAAAACCGTAACCGAAATCGAATCCGTTATTAGTTTAGGTTTCAATCCTTGAAAAAAATAGAAGAAAAATTCTTACCACTTCAAATCAAAGTGGAATGCTTAATTAAATATGAAATATAAATTGCATATAGAGCGCCTACTTCATATTTCAATATTTCATTATTCAGTGCTTTAATTTTTTTTGTATACTAATATTCCCAGCAGGATGAATCGAGGACATTAGAAAATTTGTCATTGATGAATATGTCTACAACAACTTCATAAATGACATTGCATTAATGACGTCATATACCATATGTCATATATACATATATCAATGACATTGTGAAAATCTGTCATTGATGAAATGTTATTGATGACGTCATTGATGAAAATTAAGATTCACGACACATGCCCCTAAAGGTATGCAGCATTTACGTTGTGAAATGCATACAACATACGTCTAGGGGCATCATTTACGCGTAAAACTGAAAATTTGCGTTCGATGTCACCCTGCTATATAATTCATAAGCACAAATTGAGGGACCAATTTTTATAAAAGCTAGATAATAAGCAGTACTAAAGATGATAGATGATGGCCATTAGTGAAGTACGATATTAACATTAGCAAGTACACATACCATTCCAACTGAAAACAGAAGAAAATAATAAAATTGAAATAACAAATAAAATAAGATAAATAAATAAAAAAAATATAATGTAAAAAATATAAATTACAAAATAAATAAAATAATAAAAAAAAAATCTTTTACATAAAGAAAAATATATGTATGACAAACATTTGTGACTTTATTGATGAATGACGTGCATGATTTCGTTAATGCTACATCAGGCAGGAATAAGTGGACATTTGTATAAAAATGTCGTCAATGCTTTGCAGGGCGAAAATACTATCGGTCATCGATGTTTCTGACCTGACATAGGGGAATCATTGGTGACATTTCCTGCTGGTTTACTACTGATTTCAGTTAAAGAACATGCCCCTGATAGTATCCAACCGAATACCGTGTTTTGTGCAACGGGGAGGACGTCATTGATCGGCATCATTCCGGTGCGCATGGCTTTTGAATACAAATCAGCACTCAAAACAATAGCAATTGTAGATGATTTGTAAAATTTTGGATCTGCTGGAACCAGGTTTAGGAATTTATCTTTAAAATTTTCTTTAATGGATTGGTTGGAGTTTGCATTATGATGCGTGCATTGGCATGTATATTAATGTTAACGTCGTTGGGGGCTCGTATTTTGACTAAGCACATTTTATCATTTCCCATCATTGTTGTTGGTATGTGTAGTTGTTGGACCAGGTTGGCTGCAATGCGAGTCACGGATCCACAAGAGTAAATGAGAGCTCTAGCATCGTGAAGTTTTCCCTTGACTTCAAGTTGTATGATGGCTGTTGGAAAAAGTGTGGCAATATGCTGTGACAATATGGATGCAACAGTTGGTGGCTTGGGAGTTTTGTCGCGCTGCTCTGTAGATCGCATATGCAAAAACGTGTAATGGTTTTCCCGACAATAGTGACAACTAAATTGACTGCAGCAAGTTCCGCCCGAGTGTTTTACAGTTAGACAGTTGGAACAAAACTTTTGGAGAAGTACGGTATGCATTCTTTTTTAGTACTCATCGAAAGGAATTTTTAGCATTCTGTGTTGACACAATGGACATCGTAACGGTGCGTGGTTACGACGATTTTTGTTTTGGTATTTATTATTTTTATAATAATGAGGAGTTGTTTGGTTTCTGGAACTATTCACCATGTTGGAGCTACAAGAGTAATAAAAAACGATAGAAATAAGATTGCTCTGATTTGCTGGGAGGAGGACTAGTTTAACAATAGGGCGTGTTAAGAACCGCGTTCTGTTAACACATCAACAACTCGTACACGCTGATCGTTACCTGAATAATCCTTGGTAATACGACCCAGTCGCCATTCGTTTGGCGAAACGTTTTCGTCTTTCATGACGACCGTATCATTTATCTCCAAATTAGCTTCAGATCTTTTCCATTTACTTCGTTTTTGGAGTTCCTTTAAATATTCATGCCTCCATCGAACACAAAAATTCAGATGCAGCGCTTTGAGCCTCTACCATCTGTTAATTATGGATACAGCCTGTTCACTGACTGCTGGCTCTATGAGAGCTAAAATTGGGGCACCAATTAGAAAATGGCCTGGAGTAAGTGACGTGAGGTCGGAAGGTTCTACAGACATTGGAGATATTGGACGAGAGTTTTAACAGGCTTCAATCTTTGTAAGAAGAGTTGCTAACTTTTCAAATGTATATTTAAAAAGGTTAGTTATCTTCCGAAAATGCGGCTTAAAACTCTTCATGCCTGCTACCCATAAACCACCCATGCGGGGAGTGCAATGAATGGTTTGGATTAAAATTTGATGCGTGAATCGCACTAGAAGACGAGTAAAGTGGCAATTATATGCTAGTATTATTGGATGCCGTCAATCAAAAGACATAGCCGGTGAGGACACAAGACGACCATATATACGCAGGAGTCCTAAATCGTCAATAAACAGATTTAGATTTAAAATGCAAGAAAGATTTCGATATTTATCAGGATAATGCAATTTTTGACAAATTATCATAAAACGGTTTTTAACTTGAATTATTTCGAATGATTTTATGGAAACCGAAGTTTGTGAAAAATTTGAATGATGCTCAGAATGAGTATGATGGAAAAAACGGAATACATACGCTATCACGCGTATTGCTCTTGGAAAATTGGAAAATATTTCAGTAATATCTTGAAAGATGTTAAAAAATGTAAAGTTCACTTTAATTTGTTTTTGTTCGATATTAACTTCTGTCAGTACTTACGGGCAGGCACTTGGCCATTGTGAAGCTGAAATTGAAGCCATTTTGGACCATTCCACCATAAATCGTTAGAAACGGTATATACCACGACTTGCAATGTCTGCAGGATTTGTGGCTGAATCCACGTGAAACCAATTGCTTTGGCCTACCCCTTAAACTATTTTGTAAATTCTATTTGCCACGAAAGTTGTCCAATGGCATGGGGCTTTCGTAATCAAGCATGAACTATGGTGGAATCAGTCCAGAAGAAAGATGAGTACTTTGTTACGGCTAGCTCGAGTCTTCGAAGTGAAATGCTGAAATACAGCTATTAATTTCACTCTGAAGGATTTTACGCGATATACCAGATTTCGGTAGAAACAATGGGGAGATTGAAGAGTTTACGAAGCTGGCAGTTGACCAGAATACGTTTATTCTCAAAACGGTCCTGGAGATTTTTCCAAGCTGCTAGGAAGCCATCGTTAGTCACTGGAGATTTTTTTTACAATATCGCTGGCTTCGCCTCACGTTTTTTGGTTTAAATATAATATCTTCTACACTGACGACAACCGTGAGTTGTTCATGTATACTGCAGTAAATAAATCCCTAAAAGAAGGCCATGAGAGGTAAACCCCACTGAAGATCTCAGTGTCACATGGTGGTAGTCGGAAACTACTTCTTGGAGACGCAATATCCTGAACGCGGTGACTAGGGATGTCAAAAACCGGTTTCACAAACCGGCGGTTTGGTTTTTTTTTTCCAGAAACCGAAACCGTCAAACCGGTTTTTTTACTCGGTTTAACCGGTTTTGAAATTGTGTTTAATCTGCTGCTTTATTGAAAATTTAAGTACATTTTTCTATTTTATAAATACAATTTTCAAAAAGTCTATTTGGAACAAAACATTTGAGAAAATTTGGCACGATGTGTTGCTGAAGATGGTATTTCTGGTACAAGCAACTCAGCACTCAAAAATTGTTAATTATTTTCTTCAATCAAGATGATTTCAAATACAGTCCAGTTAAGCTACTATTTCGAAATACATTTACTAATTCTATACCGATAAGAAAAATGAGAATTGACAAATTATTTCATTAAATTAACTGACTACTTCTGCATGCAAAAATATGTAAAAATGTGTTACCGTTTCAAGTTTAATTAAAATTTAAACCAAAAATCGGCTTAAGTTAAAATATTTAGACAGTATTCTTTTCCTTAAGTATAATTTTAAAAATAGAGTTTTAATCCACAATTGAACTATAAATATATTTATGTATATATATATTTTATTTATTTAAGTTTAATTAATAATTCATAATATAATTGATAAAGTACAAATTAAATATTTATTTCAATTTATTTCAATTAATATCGAACATTCTTCATTAAAAATGTGTGTTTTGTATTAAAATTGATAAATTTGTTCCTTTTAATGTTAAAATTTTTAATTTAGAAAAACCGGTTTAAACCGGTCTAGCGGTGACCCATCGTGGATTGTTCTGGTATGACCGTGAGTTTATCTGAAAGTTCCCCGATCTTGGCTACACAGCGCACATACGTTACATATGATCTGCGATAACGTTCCTTGAGTGTCTCTAGGTCAGGACAATTGTCGTCGGTGTCTGCACCTGCGGCGAGACTGTCCTTTAGTAGTTGATCTAGGCATGCTTCATATGATGTTTTTATTCCTGACTTCAAGTGAATATATTGAGTATACATTGATGGTTTGTATACTCAACATACTCGACAAAAATGTCGGTCAGATGTATGAAGTTATCAAGAGTTGTCATTTTAGAAATCTAGCCGACAAATGAATTAACAAATGAATGAAAAAATAAAAAAAAGGAGAAGAATAAATTGCCCCCAAATATGATTTATGCAAATTAGAAGTTGAAAAACCCAGAAGTTGAAAAACACAAGGCACACTCCTACAAGAAAATAGCTAATGCGTCGTATGCAACATCATCAAAATTTACAAAACGTATTCTCCATTACAGGTCGAATTTTGTTGATATCCAAATATAAAAGTGGGGTGAACTTAAATTGAATTTAAATTTAAATTATTTTTCAAAATTTGTTTTTTAATAATTGACATAATTTAATATTGTACGTACGAAATTGGTAATTTGTACGACAGATACTGATAGCACTGTATTCTGAAAGATGCTGTCAATTTTTTTTTTTATGAAATCCGAGAATATTCGAAATTTTAAAAAATGTTATTACAATAATTTAAATAAGGTAACAATCAATATTCGTAAAGTTGTACAAACGAAACGCAGAAGTTAATCATCAAAGAGCTCACTGTAGAAATTAACCAAAACTTAACAAAGATGAACTTATTTTAAAACGTTGTAACGAAATTGTTATCAATGTTGAAAAATAATTATTAGAAATATTAAGAAATGTAAAATTTTAGCAATATGTGGTCCACTTTAAAAATAATTCCTATGAATTTTTATAAAAAATGTTGTAAACGAAGTTGAAAGCAGTGTAGCTTAAAAATCCGGAGAAATGTATATAAACACATCCAATAATTTTCAATTTTGAATAAGTAATTTCAGAAAAATTACATAAAAATTTTATTCAATTATGTAAATGCGAATAAAATCAATGTTGTTAATAAATTTATATCTCTAGTTTAAATGTAGCATGCAATGTTTCAATGCTGCATGCGATAATTCAACGTTTTAGCACATTCACGTTGTAATGACACAATTTAGAAAGATGATTATTGAATATGTATTGATGAAAAGTTAGAAATGTTTAACATAATTTAATTTAAAATGTAATAATAAATTTGTGTTTATGAGCATGAAATGATGATACCACTATTATGTTGCTATGGTATGAGAAACTTGTGGAGACTTTCTCTCCATAGCGAGAATGTGTAGGTAATAAGTGAGAATTAGCGCTCTCTTTAAAATAGTACTCGATGGTAAAATGTTGATACCACACTTATGTTGCTATGGTTTTTTAAATCTGTGGAGACCTTCTCTCGTTGTCTAGTATGTATGATTAGTGCTCTTCTTACAATGGTGCTCGAATTATGGCAACTAATATCAGTTGCCACTAGAGTATTTGCATAAGAAGGAGAGGGGCATTAGAAATATATTATAAATATATCTGTATGTATCACATAGCGGATAATTTCACTTATGTACTATTCAACAAATGTACGTAATTTAAAATGACTTTTTTGCACTTTACTGTAGAACATATATGGGCCATTCCACACCAAATCGACCAACAAATGTAAAATTTAAGATTTCACCTTTTCGATTTGAATGAAATTTGGGCAACTGATAAAGGTTATTGAGACATGCACTTACCAATTTTCTTTTACTTCCAGAGATACAGTGGTTCAAAATTACAAAAAATTTGCCAAAAATCACTTTAGTTTTTTCAATACAAAAAATATGATGCCAACAAAATACCATCTTAAGATTTGGCATTAACATTTATATTAAATCAACCAAAATATATGATTTTTTCAGATTTTTAAAAAGGGTCCTTATTAAGGACATCAAATTTGAAGTGCAAGGATAATGATCATATTTTAGATTTTAATTATTCCTTTTTGATCAATTTTACTTATTTAAATAAATATATAAACATATTTAAATAAATAAATATTTAAATAAATATATTTAAATATTTGAGCTTATATAATCAAGAATTGCCTTCTTAATTATTAAATAATATAAAGTAAGTCTAACTTGAAATAATGCGTTATTTTGAGTTATTTTTTAAAATGCTTCTATAGTTGTGCACCACTAGAAAACAATATTTTAATTACCATGGCTTCAAAAATAAAGATCATATCAAATTTCCGTTCAGATTTTTTTTTTTTGCATGAGCTTTTAACCATTTTAGTTTATTTATAAAAATATTTTAGTAGCTACAAAATTAAACACGCATTTCGAAATTATTGAAAATATTCTTGAACACAATTTTGATATAACAAAACTTGACGAAGCTAGTTTTAAATTATATTTAGGGCAATTATGAGCGTCGTAGCGAAAATTCGAATCTCCGCAACGAATACGAATTTTACACACACAAAACTGATTTGGTGCGGCAACCAACTAAATTGCCCTACCGACATTCGGTTGTGGCAACAACTGATATAGTAGTTGCAAGAACCGCTTAATTCGGGCTGGCAACCTCTAAAGCGGTGAACATGAGGTTGTGGCAACCTCCAAGTCGGTGAACATGAGGTTGTGGTAACCTCCAAATCGGAAATCATGAGGTTCTGACAACCTCAAAATTGGTGAGCATGAGGTTGTCGCAACCTCATGAGGTTTACTAAACCTCAAATTGAAATTTTAGTATAACAATGTATATAAAACTTATGTATTCTATATGTATTATAGTTGCGTAAATATGTCACGCACACAATTTAGAAATATATTTACTAATTCCGGTTCCCTGAAAAAAAAAACAACATGTATCTGCATGCATTTATTTTTTATTTCCTCATAATCAATAAATAAAAAACTATTTCTATTGGCACATATGGTACATATTTTTATTTATATTATATTTCACTAGTTAGGGAGCAATTTGTATTGAATAAAATATTTCGCCATGAATGTTTTCGACATGTGAACATTTTTGACGTTTATTTATTTCTGCATGTATCACTTTTTTTTGTGCCAGAGATTTGACAATTTTTTTATAGTCCTTGAGAAACCTGAAGAAATTTCACCTAAGAAGCTTATGCCCTATCACGTCAAGTTTACGAGATCTATAGTGACCGCAATATTACCGTTGGGTTATTGAGAAAATTGTAGTAGTTATGGATTTCTTGTGTGAGAACCAAATGTGGACACTATCCAAGGCTTCATATCTGTAGTACATATTATATTTCAATATCATTCTTTTAATACCAATATTAATGAATTTCAAAAGATCAGTCTACATAATCGACTAATTTCATATTAAGGAGTTGCAAATGTATCATATTGTCCATGGATAAAATATTCAGCATAAAAAAACATAAAAAGTAGCCAAAAATGTCAAAGCCGTACGAGCTATAGTTTCTCTAATACTGAGCAATGCAAAGTAATTTTTTATTTTATATGAAACTGCAAATTACTAATGTTTTCGTAGCTTAAAATCGAATGATCCTTTTGTCGGTGCCAAAGATTTGGTTTTATTTTTAATATCCTGAATGTGTGAAAAATTTTATCATACTATGAAATTATGTTCTATCACGTCAGGATTTTGAGGTATTTACCCCCAAATATCTGCTATATCCTTAATTTTCATAGTAACATTTCTGGAAAACGGTATTAGATATGGATTTCTTAACTGAAAACAAAATTTAGGCATTCACCTAACGATATTTTCTGTAGTACATTTTAATTTTTTATCTCGTCCTTAAACCATCAATATTAAGGATTTTCAAAAAACCTTTGCAGTTAATTGGCCAAATTTATATAAAGAATGAATAAATGTATCATTATGTATTTGGGAAAAATATAAAGCACATAAAAACAGTAGAAATTGTCATAGAAGTCAAAGCCATGCGAGTCATGGTTTCTATTATATTAAGCACTGAATGTATATTTTTCAAATTTCAAAGTTTATATTATATTAAGCACTGAATGTTTATTTTTCAAATTATCGTAAGTACAAAAACTTAAACAATTTGTTGTATTGGAATAGATATCTGTTTAATGGTTCCAGAGATTTGGTTTTTTTTTTAAATATCATTAATAAGTTAAGTAAATTAATGTACTGTAAGCTTGTGACCCATCACGTCAGAATTTCCATTACAACGAATCGTTTTAGTTTTTGTACTTACGAAAATTTGAAAAATAAACATTCAGTGCTTAATATAATATAAACTTTGACTTCTATGACAATTTCTACTGTTTTGATGTGCTTTATATTTTCCCAAAGACATAATGATACATTTATTAATTCTTTATATAAACTTGGCCAATTAACTGCAGAGATTTTTTGAAAATCCTTAATATTGATGGTTTAAGGACGCGATAAAGAATTAAAATGTACTACAGAAAAGATCCTTAGGTGAATGCCTACATTTTGTTTTCAGTTAAGAAATCCATATCTAATACTGTTTTCCAGAAATGTTACTATGAAAATTAAGGATTTACCAGATATTTAGGGTTCAATACCTCGAAATCCTGACGTGATAGAACATAATTTTATAGCCGAAAAAATTACTGTAGTAAATTATACTACATTTACGTCTTCGTTTTGAAAAAATGCAGTTCAACTACATTTTGATCGTTTTTTAATACATTTGTATTAATTTGTCTGGATTTTACTACACAATGTATTAGAAATTCGTTTTCTACATATTGCAGAATATGCAGTATGCATTTGTTTTCTGTAGTTTTTATTTTTGAAATACGTGTACTACATAATACATAAAATGTATTATGCAATTATTTTGTGTATTATAGTTTAATATTAAATTATAAATTATTTACATATTTATATAAATTCTTCTATAAATTATATTCTATAAATTTACTATAAATTCCCTGTATACAAAAATATGTATCACTTAAAGTTAATTGTTTTTATACAAATTTGGTTAAAATTGAATTTATTATATAAAATCCTAAATTTAACAGCCCTATTAAAATGTCTCTAAATATGAAAACATAATTTACTTTCAAAAACAGCCAAGTTTTGTTTATATTTTTAAAACCAAATGTTTAGCGTTACCAATAATAAAAAATAATTTCCAATTTAAAATAATATTCGAATGTATACGAAGACTTGTCAAAAAGCCACTAATTTGTTAAAGCTGTACACCGAAAAAAATACTGTAGCAAATTATGTACATTTTATGTCTTTGTTTTGAAAAAATATATTTCTACTACATTTTGTTGGGTTTTAAATACATTTGCCTTTATTTGTCTTATTTTTTACTACACCATGTATTGGAAATTCGTTCTCTACATATTGCACAAACTGTATGGATGTTTGTTTTTTTAGCTTTCATTTGAATACGTGTGGGATCACGGACGAACGAATTACGAAAGGTCGTCCTTCGTGCAGGTATAAACGAATTCTTTGGTTTCATATTGCATAAACTGGTTTTAGTTGTTGTTTTGTTTGCACACGACGGATGACTGCGAAAGAGGTATATAAATAAACCAAAACTGTCCGTAGCATCTGACCGAACCGTCTTAATGAGAGATGATAGAGCTGCCTCCTAAGTTTACCGCTGAATATTTTTGGTTTTAATACTTAGTTGTCAACTCTGCAGTATACAAATATAGCACGCAGCTGCAGATGAGTAGTTTGCTGATGTGGCGCGCCATGACGTTAGCATTGAGGCGGCAAATTTTCATGTTTTCAATGTTCGCTCTCTCTTTTTTCGATCTCCGCCTGTATTCTGTTCAGGCAGTAATAGCTGATATGACATCTTTATGGTCTTACCATGGTATGGTTTTACCATCGCATGGTTTTACCATCGCATGGTTTTGCAATAGCATATTATTCTTATGTGTTTTAACCGAAAAGAAACACTTAAGTGCTTGCCATTCCTTTGAGTCGTTAGAACTGATGATACTTAGTGGTGCTTCATTCATATAATTTTCCGAATTAATAAAAATAAATAAACAAAGTAAAATAACTACATATTATTGTCAAATTAAAGGTATATGTAGTAATTTCTCTACATATTTCTGGACGTATAAAAAAAGACAAAATGTAGTTTTTTTAATACATATGTACTGAAATTTTATATTGAAAAGCTGTTAAATTATGTAGTAATATTCTATACAAAAACAACTACATCAGTTTAGTAAAAATAAATACATATAATTAATACAGTATTTTTTTCGGTGATAGTATGATAAAATTTTTCACACATTCAGGATATTAAAAATAAAGCCAAATCTTCGGCACCGATAAAGGATCATTCTATTTTAAGCAACGAAAAATCTTAGTATTTTGCAGTTTCATATAAAATAAAAAAATAGTTTGCATTGCTCAGTATTAGAGAAACTATAGCCCGTATGGCTTTGACATATTTGGCCACTTTTTATGTTTTTTTTATGCCGAATATTTTATCCATGGGCAATATGATACATTTGCATTAATATTGGTATTAAAAGGACAAGATAGAAATTTAATACGTACTACTGATATGAAGACTTGGATAGTGTCTACATTTGGTTCTAAGACAACAAATCCATAACTACTACAATTTTCTCAATGAACCAACAGTAATATTGCGGTCACTATAGGACCTTTATGGTCATATATCTTGTAAACCCGACGTGATAGGACATAAGTTTGTTTGGTGAAATTTCGTCAGGTTACTCAAGGATTCTAAAAAAATTGTCAAATCTTCGTCACTAAATTTAGTGTCGCACTGTGTAATTGTTAGCAAGATACTGGCAACCGAACTGCTGATAAACATAAAGTTGCCGTTTGTCATTTATTTTGTTAATACAACAACTTACTCAATCGCACGAATGTCAATTTTTGCAGGATGAAAAAAAAGTACGTTCATTTTAATGACAAGAGGTTACAGCAAATGTATTTCATACACGGATAGAAAAGATTTGTTTGAATATGTTTGAATGTAATTAAAAAGTAATACGAAATTACCATACATGTATTAGGAATGAAGTGTAATTAAATTATAATCGAAATTGAATTTATTTTTGTTCACGTGTAAACATTATTATAACGTCCAGCAGAATCTGTCAAATTTAACATAAATATGTTACAATACCAACATAAAATTTTAATTGCATTTGTATAAACTATTTCTTGGCAATTTACTTGGTTAAAACTATGTTTTGAAACACAGAAAATGCTAATCAAATCTAAATACAACGTATGTTCGTAACGCTCGTCTTAATTCGATAATTTATCGACTGTCGAAGTTGGACACGTTGTGAAGCATTTTCTATCTACGCCATCTTTTGCCATCGTTTGAATATATTGATGTTTAAAAACAAACAAAAAAGAAATTGGATTTAAATAAATGTATTCTTGCAACATTCTTCTGGTATACGAAGTTGGCACTCGTTGAGCAAAATTTCCTACCTACGTCTCTTTTCGTCGTCATTTAAAGTATGTATAGGGTCATTTTAAACATATTGATGTTTGAAAACAAACAAAATTGACACTCGGTGATCGACATTTTCTGCGTTCGTGTCTTTTGTTGTCCGTTGAGAAAACGTGTTCGCGTCGGTAATAATTTTGTTATTTGTAAATTAAATAAATATACAAATTGTGTTACAAAAAGTACAAATAGTAACAGAGTATAATATACAATTTAATAGTGCAGTATATAATTTCTGAAGCTAATGTGAAAAACGAACAAATAAAAATCAGTGTTTCGATTTTCAAACAGAATTCGGCATGTTTTTTTACAAAATTCCTTGCCCACGCTTTGTGCTGTACTGAGACCAACTGTGACTGTACCAAATATAAAGAGAGCCTCGATCGTCTGGTTTCGCGTCTGCTGGTGCAATTGTGCATTCATTGATGCTGTCACATGTACTTGCAGTTTTAAACGAATTATTTATTTATGCATTTCAAAATTTGTATATGAATTCAATTATTATAAATTCCCACTGTGCATGTTTAAAGATTTTTAATAAAAATAAATAAAAAACAACATTTTATTTTATTTTCAGGATTTTTTTCCAGAAATATTTAAATATGTTTCTATGCAAACATAATACTTTTTGAACTGAATCAACTAATATGTTTCACTGGAAACATATTTATATTCAGGTCGTTCCAAATCATGTTTTATTTTGAACATATATATGTTTCGGTTCAAATATTTATTTTATTTGGATGTAGTAATTATTATGTTTTCATTAGAACATACTCCATTTTAAGGGGCAACATAAAAATGTTTCCGGATATTATAGTGTAAGCTCCGACTTACAACACTGTTCAAGTCTCAATACAACCCTGTCTACAAATGATTTATCAGTCAATTATATATTATGTTTACATAAAATTCCAATTCCATATTATGTTTACATAAAACCTCCAATTGAAAATTAATTTTAAGACATTTTGTTTATACATATATAAAATTTATTTATCACTCAAAAAAATAATGTATTAAAAACAAATAAAAATGTCTTTGAAACAAGTACAATATCTGTAGTACATATTATATTTCAATATCATTCTTTTAATACCAATATTAATGAATTTCAAAAGATCAGTCTACATAATCGACTAATTTCATATTAAGGAGTTGCAAATGTATCATATTGTCCATGGATAAAATATTCAGCATAAAAAAACATAAAAAGTAGCCAAAAATGTCAAAGCCGTACGAGCTATAGTTTCTCTAATACTGAGCAATGCAAAGTAATTTTTTATTTTATATGAAACTGCAAATTACTAATGTTTTCGTAGCTTAAAATCGAATGATCCTTTTGTCGGTGCCAAAGATTTGGTTTTATTTTTAATATCCTGAATGTGTGAAAAATTTTATCATACTATGAAATTATGTTCTATCACGTCAGGATTTTGAGGTATTTACCCCCAAATATCTGCTATATCCTTAATTTTCATAGTAACATTTCTGGAAAACGGTATTAGATATGGATTTCTTAACTGAAAACAAAATGTAGGCATTCACCTAACGATATTTTCTGTAGTACATTTTAATTTTTTATCTCGTCCTTAAACCATCAATATTAAGGATTTTCAAAAAACCTTTGCAGTTAATTGGCCAAATTTATATAAAGAATGAATAAATGTATCATTATGTATTTGGGAAAAATATAAAGCACATAAAAACAGTAGAAATTGTCATAGAAGTCAAAGCCATGCGAGTCATGGTTTCTATTATATTAAGCACTGAATGTATATTTTTCAAATTTCAAAGTTTATATTATATTAAGCACTGAATGTTTATTTTTCAAATTATCGTAAGTACAAAAACTTAAACAATTTGTTGTATTGGAATAGATATCTGTTTAATGGTTCCAGAGATTTGGTTTTTTTTTTAAATATCATTAATAAGTTAAGTAAATTAATGTACTGTAAGCTTGTGACCCATCACGTCAGAATTTCCATTACAACGAATCGTTTTAGTTTTTGTACTTACGAAAATTTGAAAAATAAACATTCAGTGCTTAATATAATATAAACTTTGACTTCTATGACAATTTCTACTGTTTTGATGTGCTTTATATTTTCCCAAAGACATAATGATACATTTATTAATTCTTTATATAAACTTGGCCAATTAACTGCAGAGATTTTTTGAAAATCCTTAATATTGATGGTTTAAGGACGCGATAAAGAATTAAAATGTACTACAGAAAAGATCCTTAGGTGAATGCCTACATTTTGTTTTCAGTTAAGAAATCCATATCTAATACTGTTTTCCAGAAATGTTACTATGAAAATTAAGGATTTACCAGATATTTAGGGTTCAATACCTCGAAATCCTGACGTGATAGAACATAATTTTATAGCCGAAAAAATTACTGTAGTAAATTATACTACATTTACGTCTTCGTTTTGAAAAAATGCAGTTCAACTACATTTTGATCGTTTTTTAATACATTTGTATTAATTTGTCTGGATTTTACTACACAATGTATTAGAAATTCGTTTTCTACATATTGCAGAATATGCAGTATGCATTTGTTTTCTGTAGTTTTTATTTTTGAAATACGTGTACTACATAATACATAAAATGTATTATGCAATTATTTTGTGTATTATAGTTTAATATTAAATTATAAATTATTTACATATTTATATAAATTCTTCTATAAATTATATTCTATAAATTTACTATAAATTCCCTGTATACAAAAATATGTATCACTTAAAGTTAATTGTTTTTATACAAATTTGGTTAAAATTGAATTTATTATATAAAATCCTAAATTTAACAGCCCTATTAAAATGTCTCTAAATATGAAAACATAATTTACTTTCAAAAACAGCCAAGTTTTGTTTATATTTTTAAAACCAAATGTTTAGCGTTACCAATAATAAAAAATAATTTCCAATTTAAAATAATATTCGAATGTATACGAAGACTTGTCAAAAAGCCACTAATTTGTTAAAGCTGTACACCGAAAAAAATACTGTAGCAAATTATGTACATTTTATGTCTTTGTTTTGAAAAAATATATTTCTACTACATTTTGTTGGGTTTTAAATACATTTGCCTTTATTTGTCTTATTTTTTACTACACCATGTATTGGAAATTCGTTCTCTACATATTGCACAAACTGTATGGATGTTTGTTTTTTTAGCTTTCATTTGAATACGTGTGGGATCACGGACGAACGAATTACGAAAGGTCGTCCTTCGTGCAGGTATAAACGAATTCTTTGGTTTCATATTGCATAAACTGGTTTTAGTTGTTGTTTTGTTTGCACACGACGGATGACTGCGAAAGAGGTATATAAATAAACCAAAACTGTCCGTAGCATCTGACCGAACCGTCTTAATGAGAGATGATAGAGCTGCCTCCTAAGTTTACCGCTGAATATTTTTGGTTTTAATACTTAGTTGTCAACTCTGCAGTATACAAATATAGCACGCAGCTGCAGATGAGTAGTTTGCTGATGTGGCGCGCCATGACGTTAGCATTGAGGCGGCAAATTTTCATGTTTTCAATGTTCGCTCTCTCTTTTTTCGATCTCCGCCTGTATTCTGTTCAGGCAGTAATAGCTGATATGACATCTTTATGGTCTTACCATGGTATGGTTTTACCATCGCATGGTTTTACCATCGCATGGTTTTGCAATAGCATATTATTCTTATGTGTTTTAACCGAAAAGAAACACTTAAGTGCTTGCCATTCCTTTGAGTCGTTAGAACTGATGATACTTAGTGGTGCTTCATTCATATAATTTTCCGAATTAATAAAAATAAATAAACAAAGTAAAATAACTACATATTATTGTCAAATTAAAGGTATATGTAGTAATTTCTCTACATATTTCTGGACGTATAAAAAAAGACAAAATGTAGTTTTTTTAATACATATGTACTGAAATTTTATATTGAAAAGCTGTTAAATTATGTAGTAATATTCTATACAAAAACAACTACATCAGTTTAGTAAAAATAAATACATATAATTAATACAGTATTTTTTTCGGTGATAGTATGATAAAATTTTTCACACATTCAGGATATTAAAAATAAAGCCAAATCTTCGGCACCGATAAAGGATCATTCTATTTTAAGCAACGAAAAATCTTAGTATTTTGCAGTTTCATATAAAATAAAAAAATAGTTTGCATTGCTCAGTATTAGAGAAACTATAGCCCGTATGGCTTTGACATATTTGGCCACTTTTTATGTTTTTTTTATGCCGAATATTTTATCCATGGGCAATATGATACATTTGCATTAATATTGGTATTAAAAGGACAAGATAGAAATTTAATACGTACTACTGATATGAAGACTTGGATAGTGTCTACATTTGGTTCTAAGACAACAAATCCATAACTACTACAATTTTCTCAATGAACCAACAGTAATATTGCGGTCACTATAGGACCTTTATGGTCATATATCTTGTAAACCCGACGTGATAGGACATAAGTTTGTTTGGTGAAATTTCGTCAGGTTACTCAAGGATTCTAAAAAAATTGTCAAATCTTCGTCACTAAATTTAGTGTCGCACTGTGTAATTGTTAGCAAGATACTGGCAACCGAACTGCTGATAAACATAAAGTTGCCGTTTGTCATTTATTTTGTTAATACAACAACTTACTCAATCGCACGAATGTCAATTTTTGCAGGATGAAAAAAAAGTACGTTCATTTTAATGACAAGAGGTTACAGCAAATGTATTTCATACACGGATAGAAAAGATTTGTTTGAATATGTTTGAATGTAATTAAAAAGTAATACGAAATTACCATACATGTATTAGGAATGAAGTGTAATTAAATTATAATCGAAATTGAATTTATTTTTGTTCACGTGTAAACATTATTATAACGTCCAGCAGAATCTGTCAAATTTAACATAAATATGTTACAATACCAACATAAAATTTTAATTGCATTTGTATAAACTATTTCTTGGCAATTTACTTGGTTAAAACTATGTTTTGAAACACAGAAAATGCTAATCAAATCTAAATACAACGTATGTTCGTAACGCTCGTCTTAATTCGATAATTTATCGACTGTCGAAGTTGGACACGTTGTGAAGCATTTTCTATCTACGCCATCTTTTGCCATCGTTTGAATATATTGATGTTTAAAAACAAACAAAAAAGAAATTGGATTTAAATAAATGTATTCTTGCAACATTCTTCTGGTATACGAAGTTGGCACTCGTTGAGCAAAATTTCCTACATACGTCTCTTTTCGTCGTCATTTAAAGTATGTATAGGGTCATTTTAAACATATTGATGTTTGAAAACAAACAAAATTGACACTCGGTGATCGACATTTTCTGCGTTCGTGTCTTTTGTTGTCCGTTGAGAAAACGTGTTCGCGTCGGTAATAATTTTGTTATTTGTAAATTAAATAAATATACAAATTGTGTTACAAAAAGTACAAATAGTAACAGAGTATAATATACAATTTAATAGTGCAGTATATAATTTCTGAAGCTAATGTGAAAAACCAACAAATAAAAATCAGTGTTTCGATTTTCAAACAGAATTCGGCATGTTTTTTTACAAAATTCCTTGCCCACGCTATGTGCTGTACTGAGACCAACTGTGACTGTACCAAATATAAAGCGAGCCTCGATCGTCTGGTTTCGCGTCTGCTGGTGCAATTGTGCATTCATTGATGCTGTCACATGTACTTGCAGTTTTATACGAATTATTTATTTATGCATTTCAAAATTTGTATATGAATTCAATTATTATAAATTCCCACTGTGCATGTTTAAAGATTTTTAATAAAAATAAATAAAAAACAACATTTTATTTTATTTTCAGGATTTTTTTCCAGAAATATTTAAATATGTTTCTATGCAAACATACTACTTTTTGAACTGAATCAACTAATATGTTTCACTGGAAACATATTACTCCATACATATTATTCCATATTATGTTTACATAAAACCTCCAATTGAAAATTAATTTTAAGACATTTTGTTTATACATATATAAAATTTATTTATCACTCAAAAAAATAATGTATTAAAAACAAATAAAAATGTCTTTGAAACAAGTACAATTGTATTCGTTTTACGTCCAAAGACATTTACTTTTGTTTTAAATAAATTCATGTATTTGTTTTTGTATGAAAAATATAAAAAATAAAAACGTATTTTTATTGAATTTTGTATTAATTTTTAAATAAATTTGTCTTAATGAAATTGTATGTCTTGATCAGCATGATCTCCTGTGTCGATTTAGCGATATCCGTCTGTTCGACTGTCTGTTGAAATCCCTACTACTTAAAAAATTGAAGAGTTAGATGAATGAAACTAATAATTTAGATTACTTATATACCTATACTATAAAAAATTGGGTACATCGATCCATTGTGACCTGTGACCTGACCATTATAAAACTACCTCATATAAAATTAACATGTACAGATCAATTTTACTGTATACGTGCTTAGGTAAACTTTTTTGGTCATATATTGACTTCATGCACAAATATATGAAATTAATGTTTTCCCGCAAAAGGACTTGTAGTTCCAAAAAAAAAAAATCTAAATTCAATTCTGTCAACATATTATTCACAGAAGAATAGAAGGTTGAAATAATGAAATCTTTACTAATAATTTCAATTCTTTGCAGATTGCAGCTTATTGCCTCCTATTGCAATACTGATAGTATGTTCAATAATAACATGGTGCGACACCAAAAATATACAAGAACTCCGACCAATATTTTTTGATAGGTATCGAAAAGCAATGAAAATCCTCATTTACAGAATGTCTATATCACTTTTAGTTTTTTTTTTAATTTGCACTTCTGTTTGCAAATTCGCATTTTCCTACCTTGAATTATTTATGTAATTAAAACTCAGCATCTACGGAAGTTATTTTAAAAGTGTTTAACTTTTTGAAAAAATAAAACACATTTAGCTTATCAAAACTTTTTATATTATTAAAATAGGTTTAAAAAGACCTGAGTTATTGGCCATTACACGACAAAACAATGATATTTTTTTCAATTTTTCAATTTTGAAAAATAGTTAAAAAATCATTTTGCAATCAATTACCTTATCAGAACTTTTAGACTTATGAATATTCAACAAGAAACAACAAAGTTATATTTATCAAATCAAGTGAACTATGTGATTTAAAGCTCAGATTTTTCAAAAGAGTTCTTTTTAAGGACATACAATTTGAAGTGCAACGATAATTACCACATGTCCAGGCAAAGGAGATATAACTTAAATTTTTCAAAAGCTTATTTTATTAGCTTTAAAATGACACCTCGACGGGGTTTATAGCATATCTCGATCAATAGATGTTTTAATATAAAAACCTACAAAATTGTTTTTTTGTCCATTTTTTGTAACTTTGGATCATTGTATCCCAGGCTAAAGTTTTCCGAAAAAATTAAAAAATAATTGACCAAAACATTTCAATTGACCCTTGCATAATAAAATTTAACCAAAATCGAAGAGCTTTAAATATCATAGTTCACTTGATTTGGTAAATATAGTGTGGGAATGTCTCGGATAAAACATGTTATTATTAAAAGGAGAATGATTTAATCGATCATAACTTTGTTGTTTCTTGTTGAATTTTCATAAATATAAAAGTTCTGATAAAGTAATTGAATTTACTTTTAATAACTGTAAAAATGTGGAGAAATTCTTGCAAAATGATTTTTCAAAATTGAAAAATGTATATAAATTTGAATTGTTTTGTCCTGTAATGACATATAACTCAGGTCTTTTTAAACTTATTTCAATAAAATAAAAAGTTTTGGTAATCTATATGTATTGGTTTTTCAAAAAAATTAATATTTAAAATAACTTCCGTAGATGCTGAGTTTTATTTACATAAGTAACTCAAGGTAGGAAATGCGAATTTTCACACAGAAGTGCAAATTAAAAAAAAACTCGAAGTGATATAGACATTCTGTAAATGCGGATATTCAGTGATTTTCCGTGCCTATCCAAAAATTTAGGTGGGGATTTTTGTATACGGCATTTTTTGGAATTTGTTGCACAGTGCAATTTGTTGAATTTCAGCCATTGCCTTTGCAGCGTTTACTGGTGGAAGATTGTTTCATTGAACTCCAATGTCTTTTCCGAAGATCGCATACATATTGTCTGGTCCAGGTTGAGGAGACGGATTTTGGACGGCAACGTTTTTCAATAGCTTCAATAGCGTTGTCAAATTTTGAAACATCCCTGAGTGGAAATTTAGTTCAGGATGCGATCATTGTCTGATCAGGCCGCCAAATTTCAAATCAGGAAATGATCAGGGATTTTCATCAGTGCCTGATTCAAAACGTGACGCTATTCGAAGTTATTAACCTGATCAGGTTTCCTGATCTTACCCTTATATAATTCATGATCTTACCCTTATATAATTCATGATCTTACCCTTATATAACCTTATAAATTTCAACGTATATATTTAAATTCTTCTCAAACTGCTTTTACCAAATTTGAGACCTTTCAAACAAAAAATATTTTTGTGAACTAAGTTATCTCAATAACTTTTGCAATGACAAAAAGTCAACGTTGTGAGTCTAAATGAGATATTTCAAATTTCTAAAAATGTAGAGAATTTATATTTATTTTGCGTTATTTATTACAATATTTTTTTTTATTAGAATAATTTTGCTACCCAATTTTATTATAAAAGTTTTTTAATAATATCATGATAATAATTTATTAATACCTACGATATCTACGGTATTTTTTATGAAGGTTGGATCTGGTTGCCTTACGTGGATTTTAAATTAGGATTACCTTAGTCGAGCCTGATCAGTACCATTTCAGGTGGGCTTTGATAGGGATGCCTTACTTCATTCTGATCAGGAACGGATGCAAAATAAGGTTAACCTTAACAAATTTCCACTCGGGTCTGCATCGGACTTGCCTTTTTGTTTCGTTTGCAGATGTTTACCGAAGAGAGGCCCTCGCTATGTTCGGTGTTAGTTTACGTTTCCTCAAAAAATTCACTTTCTTGCATTAAATCTATACCGGTATTATTGACCTGTAAAATTATTTGGAAATAATACCTTCAAATGGTTGCGTAAAATTAGATGTACTATCCTCTTTAAAATTCGATTCTTTTTTTTTTCTTAAAACTGTTGCGTTGTCCAAATATTTAAAATCGTTAAAGTACAACAGATTGGACTGATATACATCGGCAGAAGAACCACTTCTTTTAGAGTCTTCTATTTTCTTTTAATTCGCGACATAAGCAGTGCGAAGGTACTTCACTTTTTTCTTAATATCTTCAACGTTTCAAATTCAACCGCGATCAACCCACGCTTATCTTTTTAAATCAGTCTTTTTTTAATTTGGACTGCGATAATCCCAAAGGCACTCTTATGCGCGGTGAATATAAATTAAACTAATAATTTGTTTTTGATTAAGTTTTAATGTTGACATTTTTTAATGAAACAGAAATTTAAAATGTCAATTTTGAAAATTTTAATATATTTTATTTTAAACGTCAATTTCATGGCAGACTTAATGCCGACATTTCTCCAAAGCCATAATGTTCGACATTCCTGGCCAGACACCAGGTGCATCCACAAGCAATTTTGATGATAGAACATTAACATTGCTGTCGATTTTGTATTTTTGTTTTTAATTGAATTTTTATTGTTAATTTGAATTACTTCTTATTTTATTTTATTATATTTTTAATTTTTTTTTATTACTTTCTATAATTACTTTTTTTTTTAATTCACTAAGCCACACTAATTTTAAGAAATTAATTTTATAACGAAATAAAAAAGGCACCCGTTTTGTTACCGCTACCAAAGCAACATCGTGTTTTAAATCGTGTCCCACAAAATAATTAAATAATAAACCAAAAATATTAAACGAAAACTGATTTCTTTCTTAAAAACTATTAAGAAAATTTATGGCGCCCGAGCAGGCAAGGTGTATTTAACAAGGTGAGGAAAGTATAAAAACTCTTCTCATTTTTTATTTTTCAATTTTAATATTTTTTTGTCATTCGTTTGAAAATTTTCCTCGTTTCCGGTTGACAAATACGGTTATTAAAATTAAAATTGAAAAAACAATTATAAAACAAACATCGCGTATAAACTAATGCCAAGACCATCTTATTGTGACTGTGACCAGTTGCGGTAAATAAAAATTTCACGTTCCTCGCGATCTCCAGAAGAAAAAAATATGGGATGACGAATTTTTTGAACCCGAAGTTCGCGTTAATATCCGGTGTACCATTCTCAAATATATTAATGTTAAATCTACCGCACCAGTAAAGCTGCATCTTAAAAATAGCTACACGATCGTTGAGGCATCACCTGTTCCGGCATTCCCATTTATGCCCCTTTTTATGCCTCCAACTGCTACAACATCTATTGCTTCAACTTTTGATGTAGCGGTTCAGACATGTCCGTGGCGTGGAACATTCCATATAACCAACATTTTTAAAATGCTAACACCTGACGTAGTTACAAATCGATGAAAAAAAAATCATATTTAACATGGAGAGTGGGCGAGCTTGTTAAGGATTTAATAATTATGAACCCTTGCACATTTGGACGAGGAGAAGGGATACTAACAAATTGCGAGCATGTGTTATTGAAACGCTGCATAACCGATATAACACTTTTGTACACATCAAGGGGTACATCCTCAAATGTGCGACGCGTCTGAGTGTCCCTTATTGTCCTCGTTATCTCTATTAAAAAATATAGTTAAAATTGGTCAAAATAAAGTTTGTAGACAAACTTTATGTCATTTAAATTATTTAATAAAAGCAAATCAGAAAAAAAAACATTTCAAATATAAACAAAAACAAATAAAATGACTTTTATATACAGAAAACCTAAATAAAAACAAATATCACAATGACTTTTGTATACAGAAAAATATTTCAAATTTGAAAAATGTGTACAGAATTACGCTCAAATTTGTCGCCTTTCCAAATTTTCCTCACCTTCCTTAATACACCTTGCCAGCAGGGACACGATTAAAAGTTTTTAAAAATAAATAAATAAAAATTAAATAATTAAAGTGTTGCAGTTGGAGAACCAAAAGATTATTTGGTTCGGTTTTCGCAATTAAGCGAAGAATAAAGTCTTTTTTATTGGCTCTCGAATCGCAATCCACGGTAGTTCGCGAAATTAACCTGAATTAAATTTAACAAATTACTAAATAAATTAAAGTGCCGCTGTCATTGCAATCGCTGTCGGGTTCACCATCGCTGCTTGCTGCCTACTCGTTGCCGTCGCCTTGTATATTATATACAATAAATTGGCGTCATCTCGGTCATTGACCTGCTCCCGCCGACCTGTGCCTTGATCCAGCCCGCTGATGATTACTGCCATCGCTGCTGTCTTGCTGCTCATTTGGACAAATGGCCTGCAACTGCTGCATCTGCCAAGAGGAAGTTGGCAAATCGCAGGTATTTAAGTGCTATTAACTGAGAAAATATATCTGCTTAATAAAAGCAAGGCAAAAATAATTGCTAAATATTTAATAAGCCAGTTAATTGCACTTCTATTTAAAATACAAGCATATCTCGAAGTGAAACAAATATTCGGCATGAATTAATTAACCCAAATCAAATTAATTGCAACTGCAGTCGTTCGATTTGTTTTCGCAGTCGTGTTTTTGATGCCGACAGCGACGTCGCACGTTGGAAAAATATAATCGAATACGAGCGCATGAGGCAAAAACAAAAACTTACGGGAATGTTCCATTTGAATTGATTATTATATAAAAGATCAAAATTTCAGATAAAAATTTCCGTTTTTTTATTTAAATATCTCTTACCACTTCCGAGTTATAGCTATCTGTATTAAGGCTTATTTCTCAAAACATGAAAAAATGGTACAACGATATAATGGGTGTACTCAAATGCGTGTAAAATTTTCATTTATAAGTGAAAGACAACCACATTTATCACATAACAAGGACACATAGGTCTCTTATCTAACGTATAATTCATGTTAATATCATGTCCTCTTCAAATGATATTTGAATGTAAATATAAGTATTTTTTTCAGTATTATTAAAAAAAAATTTAGTGGTCTATACATTTTTTGGATCACCATGGATCACGATATTAAGAGAATAGTACGATTTATGGTGGTTACAGTCATATCAATTTTATCTGCGCTTTCCTGCGTGTAAAGGTAATTTTTATACCGTATAACTAACGCTTAAATGCTCATGGAAACCGATTTGAACAAAAGTAATAATTATATCACCGTGCTTTTTCAGGTATTGGTCGGTATATAGAAGTATATATATTCTTGATCTATGTCTGTTTCTATGTCTGTATCTATGTCAGTATATATGTCTGTCTGTGTTGCTGTCTGCCAGAAATCACTGTAACTTGAATAATACTGGTCAGAATGCGATGAAATTTTGTTTTAATATGTTTTAGCCAAAAAATGGTTCTGACTTCGGAAATGAACAAATCGGTAAACGGACACAAACACGCCCACGCCCACCTCCCATACAAGTCACTAATCTATAACTCTTTATTAAACAATATATCGTAAATAATTTGAGATATTATTATAATATTTAAAATGCAATGTTTATTATTATTATTATTATTGCGGAGTAATGCACTTCGACCGGAATAAATCTATTGTGCCCCGCTTGATATCATGACTGAAGCCATTCTCAGCTGTGGCATCTCCCTCGTCAAGCCTATCTCAGTTAAAAACCTGATTATATGGTTGGGGTTCATCATTCTAATATCGTTTGGACTTGGTTGTCGATTCCCAAGTATTTGCATTCTTGTATGCATAAGCGCTGGACACGTTTCTAAAATGTGTTCTGGATCTTCATCGTCTTCTAGACAGAATCTACATGTACTGTCCGTTTGTATACCCATCCTAGTCAGATGTTTAGCAAGCCGACAATGACCTGTTAGAATTCTTCGATAGTTTAATATATTCTTTAAATCTTCTTAAGTTATAGGACCCAATGAATTTCTTTGATTGACGCATTTTAGCCTGCCCCAACTATAGTTCTTCTCTGGTGTTAAGAAGTTTATCTCGTAATAATTTTTTTAGAACACTGTCACCGATTCCACAAAAAGGTTCGGGACCTATTAGCTTTGTGGCGGCTCCTTTCCGTGCAAGTTTGTCTGCTTTTTCATTGCCTTCTATTCCCCTGTGGCCAGGGACCCAGAGTGACACTATTATTCATACCTAGTTTATTTATTTTACCTAGACATTCCCATACTAGTTCTGAATTGATCTCCTAAGATTTTAATGCCATTATGGCTGCCTCACTGTCCGACAGGATTGCTATATTTTTATTGCTATAATTTCTATCCAGATTGAACTGGATGCATCTATCTATAGCGTATATTTCCGCTTGAAAGATACTGGTGTATTTTTGCATGGCTTCGAAGTAATTGGTTCTAGGCCCATATACTCCTGCTCCGGTGCCTTCATCTGTTAATGATGTGTATATCATATGTATTAGATATGTTTTTCCATATCTTTTTGTTACTGCGTTTCGTCTTGAAGTTTTTTACGAAGTTGAATCTCTTCGTTTTATGGTCTATTGGAGTTAGTTGCGTGGGAAACTGTCAGGTCAGAAGACTCGCTTTTCCGGGCTCCATACGTCCTCCATTTCTAATACCTTCGTTTACTATGCGGTGGAGTGCTCCTCTTGCCACTCCCTGCAGGAACAGGTGTAATGGTTAAGGAGTTATTCCATTGCCGCCGTGGGACACGTTCTCATGGCTCCTGTTATACAAGAACAAGCTAGCCGTAGAACTTTCTCTAGAGATTTCTGTGTTGTCCGAAGCTCTAGTCTGTTTGGCCATACCACTATTCCATACATAATAATTGGTCGGATCATCATTGTATACATCCATCGCATTATTTGGGTGTGCATCACCTACTTATCATAATTGCCCGTGTGGCTTTTATTATGACTTCTTTTTCTTGTTGCTTCCATAGAAGTTTGCTGTCTAGTGTAATTCCTAAATATTTGACTTCTTCACTCCGGCTTACTTCGAGTCCGTCTAGCCGGATTGGTCTAATATTATGGTTTCATTTTCTTGTAAAGGGTACTATGGTGGTTTTTGCCGGATTTATATTTAGTTCTACAGTTACACACCATTTTTGTTGTTTTGAGACCTAATTTCATTCTATCACATAGAGTGTCTCCAAATTTCCCTCTGCATATAATTACTATGTCGTCGGCGTACCCTTGACATTCAAATCCCATGTTTGTAAGTTTCCACAGTAGCTCATCTACAACCAAGCTCCACATAAGGGGTGAGAGTAACCCCCCTTGTGGACAGCCTCTAGTTGTAATAATTCTTATGTTGGTTGTCCCAACCGGTACTTCTGCTGTTCTGCATTTTAGCATTTCGCTGATCCATCTTGACATAGTGTTGTTTACTCCCTTAACCTCCAGGGACCTCTTGATGCCCTCATGAGAGGTATTATCAAAGGCACCCTCGACGCACCACAGTGCGATCTCTTTTTGATCTATGTGTTTCATTAGGTAATATTTACCCTGCAAAGCAGGGAATATGCCGTCAACACCTGGGGACTTGAAATGTTGGAATGTTTGTAAGGCCCAACCAATTCTTTGTTCTGTAAAGACCTTGTTTGCCATGGGTCTAACAAGAATTTCATCGTGTTCTTGCACGTTTTGCGTGCTGCCTGGAAAGTGAGTCTTTAGCAAAAGTGAAACCTTTTGATTCTCATTTTCGGTATAGCTCCCATCGTCCCTTTTTAGTGAGAGTGATGTTTCTGTTTCAACTTTTGCTATAACCTTGTATAACCTCGCTGCAGCTGATGTGTCAGTGATGTTCTCACAGAAGTTTCGGAAGCTTTTCCTCTTCGCACTTCTTATTTCTTTGTTATATGTGGTAAGAAGGGCAGTGTAGGCCTGCCAGTCCCCGGTAAGCTTTGCCCTATTAAAGAGCCTACGTACTTTGGTTCTGAGTTTTGACAAGTGGTCGCTCCACCATGGAGTTTCTCTTTGTCTGGATACTTTTTTCTCTGTGCAGCTGGATGCATAGGCATCGATTATTGCGTAGTTTATTTCATTTACCAAACTTTCCAATTCTAATAGGTGCCTTGCGGCTCTGCCTGTACTAATACGTTCTAAATTGATTTTTTTGCCAGACCTTTAATCTGGCCCCTGAGAGCCCAGGGTTCTTGAATCAGCACCATCCCAATTTGTTGCTTTGCAACGACCTGCGTGATGATGTCGGTCGCCGTCTTCGCGTGGTGCAGGTTTATTTGGGCGAATTTGGTGCTGTTCATGCTTCTTTTATTTTTTTTTACTTATCTTTCTCTAACAGAGTCGCCTCGTCCTCTGTTAGGGTCTGGTTGCTGACGTCGCCCACGAACAGAAGGGCGAAGTCGATATCCGACATTTCCTCCTCCGAGCGTAGTAGGTCGACGTAATCTCCAGTTTCTTCATATGCCGCCTCCTCGACATTATGCAGTTGCAGACCTGCTGTCGACGTTGACGGTACATCATCCACCTTCATCTGGGACACATGCATTACCTACTACCGATGTCGTCGGTGCTTCTTCTTTATTTTTTTCATCGACATGACCATTGGCATCTTCGGTGACCCGGTAAATCTTCCATATACCGGTATTCAACCCTTCGTTCTGCTTGTCCAGAAGGCTTAGCAACTTGCTGGTTTCTTTCCCAACGCTTCTGGGAAAGTAGATTTTGATGGTGTGCATGTGAGGTATGTCATCACCCAAACATACCATCAACTCCACCCCCTTCCACGCCGTTAGTTTTCCAGCAGCCTGTTTAACCAGTCTGCAGTCTCCTGGTTGGTGCATTCCACTAGCAGCACATGCAATGTTAGAATTAACTATGAATGTTTTGCAAAAATGGACGAAACGAATAAATTCTACAATTTCCTCGATTTATCACTTTGTAGTCAATGATGTCATTTCCTACTGGACATTAATAATAACTCTAACTAGGTGTTTATGCAAAACAACGGGTTGCCCCCGCTGCATAAATCATGCAACTGCAACATTGTACTAGGCATAACTTTGTCTTTTTACGCTAGATGGCGTCAAGTGGCTTTTTGACACTTTGTATATATTATTAGATTTTAAGCATGAATTTCCGGTGTCTGTTGCTATGCCAGAATCTGGTCTCTTTAACTTTGTACTTTAAGCGGTAAGCATCGACTAAATAAAGCTCCTCCTGAAAAAGAATATATCCTAATTCATGTGTTTTCTTTCCTCATTCTATACGCCCAGGAGCAACTTTTGCTTGAACTAAATCAAGCAGCTCCATCTCGGTTTTAAGCACAACCAGATTAACATTGGTCCTATTACGTGCCAGGTTTCCAGCATATCTTTTTGGAGAACGATCATAAAAGTGCCTCATATTCGGACATCATTGTCAGCACATCAAAGACGTCCATTTCAGCATATTACAGAGAGTGATTTCCGAATCTCAGTGCAGTTCTCGGCTGATTAAGGTTGGTTTGCTTTTCATTTCGTATTTCTTATGTCAGTTGATAAATTGGTGCGTGAGGAAAGACCTCGTCCGTATAAAATAACAATATTGAAAGTTCGGTCCAAAACAAATAAATTGATTTCCTAGTGTCGCAAAAGAAAAAAACGTAGTCTTGTACGCGAAGAAAAATTGTGAAAAATTAATTAGTTCTAGTTAAAAACCTAATAATTTAAAGTGAGCTCCCTTTTAAAATAAAACCAGTTGGGAAGGTTACATCACATGGGAAATTTTAAAGTAGGTGTAATTATGATAGTTAGGATTATCAAAATTATAGTCGGTCTAAGCCGACTATAAATACCAGAGTTCGGATATCCTCACTCACGCTCACTCAAACTCATGAGTTTTGCAAAATATTTTTTTTCTCGTTGCTACTCACCTCATGAGTGAGTAGACAGAAAATATACGGCAAACTCACAACTCATAAGAGAGTCGCGTTTTGTGAGTAGAGATTTTGCTACTCACAAGAGAGTTTTGCGTTTCAACTCTCTATCCGCATTACACATGAGAGAGTGCAACAAGCAAACTCTCACTTTTCGTCAACTCATATTTGTTCAAGGACAAAGAGAATGCGTGGATCTACTCTCTGTACTGGCTTGCAAAGTGTAACATCATTGTTGCCATTTCTGTTGGAATCTTCCCATCTGTGGTATATTTGAAATGTTGTGTAAAATTATATAATTGATTTTGTTTTTTGCTATAACTTTTATTATGTACCAGATAAAATATTTATGTAAAGGCATTAAATGTATGTTTTGAAAGTACCTATCGATTGACATAAACCTTAAATAAAAATTCCAAATATGCCAACAAATGTTCAAGCATATTATGGGAAATGACCTGCAACATTCTAAAATGTGGGTTATAAAATTTTTCGTGGCACCCTGTATATTTCGCATGACAACAGCTAGACGCAACACAGCAGCAAAACACTGCTAGCAACACAGTACAGCTTGTACCAAAATAAGTTCTCGAATAAAAAGATCACAAGCTTGGATTCTGTCTTGTTATATTCCCATATGTTTGTTGTTTGTATATGCAGCGATCAGTGTTGACAATCTGTATTGATATATTTAAAAAAAAAACGGTTAAAAAAATTCAAATATAAATATTATTTACTATTTTAACATTTATATCATATTTTCTTCTTTTATTTTATTCATTATTTGGAATAATTATAAAGTTATTGAAATACATTTAAAAAATATGAAAAAAAAATCCAGTATTGAGAATGCACAATGCAACATTTATATTTTGATTTCGCGTTAATTGGAAAAACGTTGCGAATTTGTTTAATGTTTGTTGGCTGAGCTGTGCATAGGTTTTGGTTTTTTTTAGCATTAGTGCATTTATAAAAGAGAGTTTATAAATTAATAAAAAGATGGGGAAAAAAATAATATTCTTAAATATTTAAAACTAATTTTAAAAATATTTAAATAAAAAATATTTTTTTTCCGAACGCACACGTGATAATAATAATAATAATAGTTTGGCACTACTGTATAGAACTTCGACCGAGCTCTCTCACCACTTTGAGCAGTGCGTGTTATATTTGTACTCAAAGTGGTGTGACCTACAGTTTATTGCCGAATCCGAACGGCGGGTGAGAGCTTTTCATAGGCAATGGTTTTACTCTCGTAGGTTTGCCATTTACTGACGAGAGGTAGCGCGGTATAGAAAAAGGTTTCTATGAAAAGATGTTGTTAACCCCAGTCCAGGCTTGAACCGGGGACCTTTCGGCTCGCAGTCCAACGCACTAATCACTGAGCTACCGCGGCTGCACGTGATAATGGTGCACATAAATGCTGGACTTCACAAGTCAAGTCATCATTATGTTTGCGTTAAATAAAAAAAAGTATTTTTTTTGTGACTGTTAATTCATAGATGGAAGACGGATCATTTGGGATTAATTTTAAATAACTTCTTCCATTGTGCTATTTCATTCATAAAATCCTGTCCATGTTTTGTTATCGATAACATTCGATGACATTCAATCACATTTTAACTCAAATAATTATAAACTGCAATTTCGAAACTGTTGAGATCGCTGAATGCAGACAATGTAAATCGGGCATTATTTATTATATAAAACATTTTAAGTTTCAACGCAACTCGTCTGGCAACACCACTTACTCGTTGCATACATACAAAAAATGAGCACCATGTTTATACAATTTGGCCTTGTACTTTTATGAGTATAAGAAAAAGATAAAATGCGTAATGCTACTCCCTCGTGAGGAGAAAAATAAATGAGTTGAAGACAGCACTCATGAGTAGTAAAGTTTTTACTCTCCGATGATTATCCATTTATGAGTAGAGAGTAAGTCGGATTTTTTTCTCTTACTCACTCATGTCGTGTGTTGTAAAATTAAAAGTGTGCTTTTTCACTTATGCGAATTATGCATGAGTGAGTCATTATGTGTTTTCTTTTAAGTGACTTTCCGAACTCTGATAAATACCCTACATTCTATACGCCCACGAGCAACTATTGCTTGAACTAAATCAAGCAGCACCCTATTCAGCGGAACTCCATCTCGGTTTTAAGCACAACCAGATTAACATTGGTCCTATTACGAGCCAGGTTTCCAGCATATCTTTTTGGAGAACGATCATAAAAGTGCCTCAGCACATCAAAGACGTCCATTTCAGCATATTACAGAGAGTGATTTCCGAATCTCAGTGCAGTTCTCGGCTGATTAAAGTTGGTTGCTTTTCATTTCGTATTTCTTATGTCAGTTGATAAATTGGTGCGTGAGGAAAGACCTCGTCCGTATAAAATAACAATATTGAAAGTTCGGTCCAAAACAAATAAATTGATTTCCTAGTGTCGCAAAAAAAAAACGTAGTCTTGTACGCGAAGAAAAATTGTGAAAAAATAAATTAGATCTAGCTAAAAACCTAATAATTTAAAGTGAGCTCCCTTTTAAAATAAAACCAGTTGGGAAGGTTAGATCACATGGGAAATTTTAAAGTAAGTGTAATTATGATAATTAGGATTATCAAAATTATAGTCGGTCTAAGCCGACTATAAATACCCTACACATATGTGTGGTTACCATTCAAAGTGATATATAGGTCACCAGGGTATACGAATCCTGAAAATAACTACAAACATTCAATCGCTGAAGAATTTCCATTCATTTGATACCCATATTTACAAATGGGTAGGTGTACCGAATTTCGATTTTTTTTTTTGTGAACCACAAGTCTTTTTGCCGGAAAACATTTTTATAATGTATTTGAGCATGATATCAATATATATTTGACCAAAAAAGTTTACCTAAGCACGTATACATAAAAATTGATCTTTAGATGTACATTTTATATGAGGTATTTGAACATAAGTGGTCGGATCATAGATCACAATGGACCGATCTCGTCGCACATACAGCGTAGGTATATTAGTAATCTAAGTTATAAGTTTCATTTATCTAGCTCTTCAATTTAAAAGTAGTAGGGATTTCAACAGACAGACGGACAGACAGACAGACAGACAGACAGACAGACGGACAGACATACGGACAGACGGACATCGCTAAATCGACTCAGGAGGTCATGCTGATCAAGAATATATATACTTTTCCATACCGGAGATGCTTCCTTCTGGGTGTTACAAACGGCGTACCAAACTGAATATACCCTTTCACTCTTAGTGTAGGGTATAAAAAAAAAATCTGTTGCACGAATAAAAAAAAAAATATATAAGAAAAAATCTAAAAAAAAAAAAAATGAGAAAGAATATAACTCCCTACTAAAAAATAAAAAGGGAAAAGTGTTGTCAGAAAGCTTTTAGCAAATATTTAAAGGTAAAAATTATTACTTCGACCAAATATATTTTTATTATTTACACCATATTTTTATAATAAAAAAAAATTGTAGTAAAAACGTGAATTAAAAAATAAAATAAAGTTTTGATATTTTTTATACACATCGCAACATTGGTAATGATTAATTTGTGGATAAATATAAATTCATAATTATAGCATGGTCGCGAAAAATCTGTCGATGCAATCAAATTTTTTATCGATACCTTTTTTCTCTTACGAATATAATATAAAATCAAAAGTCAAAAAGTAAAAAGTCAAGGTTAATACGAAACCTCTGCTGCAATTCTATAAACCGGTTTTTATGTATCACTAAATAACAAGCATAGATTAAAGTTTGCTATATTTAATTTAGAATTTTTTCAGTCTGTCCGCGTGCAGCATATTTTTACTCATTTGAGTTGAGCTTATTGTTAATTTCTTTTCATTTCATTCTCTTGCGCTCTCACGATCACGCCTGAGTGCTTTATTTTAAGAGTATCCATTCTCGCTCACTCTCAATAAACACTCAAGGTGCACTCTGCTGCTTAAGATTCTCACTCCAAATATTTCACTCTGTAATTCTGTTTTTACCAAAGCTCACAGTGCTCACATACTAATTAGGTTTTCTCAGCAATCTTACCACGATCGTTGTGTCAACCATCGGCTCCCCGTTCGGTCGCGAGAATTGTCCAAGTCAGCGACTTTGCGTCACTGCCATAAAGTTTCTACTTTGTTGCAATAAAAGTAGAAACGTTTCCAGAAACATTTCTTAGAAACATTTCTCTCATTTTTACAAATTCCGCTCATAAGCTTTCGAGATCGTTAGCAACATTTCTTTTTTTTTGGTATATGGTTAATGTCAATAACCTTTACATTCATAATTGATATTTGTGTAGCAACATTTTAAGATCAGCTGTTTATGTTTCCAGCGTGATCTGCGTTACGTTGCCTTAATAAATAATTTCTTTATTTTCATTCATTACCATATTTTTATATTATATATTTTTATATTAATCTATTAAATAATTTATGCTTATTACGATTTACGGGTCCAATTTTTTTAATTTCGCTTAATAAATTAAAATCAAATTTACCATAAATTAAAATAAATCTACTATTTTTATCTTACTCATTTTAAATTTTAAAATTAATTTAAGATCCATTATTTTAAACAGCACATTTTTTTAATTTTTTAATAAATTTAAATAACATCAAATAAATTTAAAATTCTATTTTATTTCAATGAATTTTTTTTACAATTTTTAATAAATTTAAATGAAATTTCATATTCTGTTTCTATTTAATTTTTTTTGGAAGAGGTTAAATAAATTTAAATAAATTCAAATAAATTGCAACAAATGTTCGACAAACTTAAAAAAATATAAAAAAAAAAAAATAATAATAAGTTCAAAGAATCGTGTTAATAAAGCATACATTATTTAATAGCAACATTAATTGTACGAATTGTACACATGAAATAAATTTCAACAACAAAACTATTGCAAAATATCGTAAGTATTTATTACTACTGTTCGGATTTTTTAAAAATTATTTTTGATTTGCGTATGAAAACTTTTCGTTAAATTCGTTTTGGGATTTCTGGTTCGCTGTAGTTCATTTTTTTTTTCTCTCGATTTGTATTTTTTTATTTGAAATCGCTTGTTTCCAATTAAGTTCTGTAAGCTACCATGTCGTCGCTAGATCTCTTTATTCGTTTAACTGACAACCTAGTCGAGTTTGAGGCAGACTTCACCAGTGGAACCGTGGCTGTTTATTCAACGCACTCTTTAGAGGTGCACAAGGATGAGATGAAGTCAATCACGAGTTAAGGTGGCCTATGAGGCCTGCCTGAACGATTTTATGAAGGACGGCAGCGATGGTACTGCTGACGACAACGCAGATCTAGAGACAGTAAAAGGCAGATACAAAACAAGATATGCTACGTTTGTACGTTGTGTGGCAAAAATTGGGGAATAATCGGAACAACTCTCCGCTTCTGCAGCTTTATTAGCTTCGCCTGATCCACTACATGCTTCTTTTAGCGAGATTTCTAGCAGCAATTTCCGTTTACCCCCCTGGGACACAGAAGTTTTTAGTGGAGATTATTTAATGTGGCCATCCTTCCGCGATTTATTTTCGGCCGTTTATATAAAGAATTCTCGGTTGAGTCCAGTAGTAAAATTGTACTACTTGAACCAAAAAACAAGAGTCGAAGCCCGTGACATCGTGAAAAAATGTCCCCTTACCAACGAAGGCTTTGTAATTGCTTGGAAAAAATCTCCAGGATCGCTTTGAGAATAAGTGTATCCTTGTTAATTCTCAACTCCGTATTTTATTTAACTTGCCTATTTTGCCTTCCGAATGTGGTAATGCGATCAAAAAACTCCAAAGCGAGATTAATGGATGCATTGCTGCACTTCAATTGTATGATATAGACATCAATAATTGGGATGCTATATTTATTTTTTTGTGTTCTTCGCGACTTCCTGACAACACACTAGCTCTTTGGGAGCAATCCATCCATGCTAAGACTGAGATTCCTAGCTGGAAAAGCTTAGACATATTCCTAACTGCTCGGTATCAGACACTGGAAACAGTATCTGATATAAAAAATTCTTATTCCAACTCTTTGCAAGCTTCCAAGGTCCAATTTAATAAAAAGCCCTTCACACCATTCACATCACGTAAGGTAAATACTTATCACACTAATGTTGCTACTCCGACTTGTAAGTTGTGTCCAAATGAGCAGCATACAATTCGCCAATGTTCTCGATTTCTTAGCATGATTCCGCCTGATCGTGACGCACACGTTAGAAAATATGGACTCTGGTTGAACTGTTTCGTACGTGCTCATTCTGTTAAAGATTGCAGAAGCAATCATAACTGCTTCACGTGCAATAAAAGGCACAATACTATCTTGCACCGAGAAAATTTGGAAACCCATTTAAAATCTTTTGTTCCATTTAATTCTACTTCCGTTTCTATTCCTGATGACGACAAGCCGAGCACAAGTCAAAATTGTGCAACAACAAATTCACACGTAACACAAATACAGTCCACTGATATTTCTAACTCTGTTGATAATGTCCACTCATGTTTCGCATCCAATTCTAAGGGTACGTTACTTGGTACTGCCTTGATGAAAATATGTCATTTAGGTATCTCCTATTCTGCTCGAGCCCTGATAGATTCTGGATCGGAAGCTACATTTATTACTGACAAGTTATCGAAGCTTTTAAATTTACCATTTTGCACAATAAATGCTCAAGTTTCCGGCCTAAATGAAGGCGTAAATGGTAAGATTCAAAAATCTTGCTCGTTTCTACTCAGTTCTTTTTCCAATCCTAAATTTCAGATTGTAGCATCTGCACTCGTTTTGCCCCATCTCACAGGAAACCTTCCAAGTTGCCATGTTGATACTTCAATTATTTCCAAAATTCCCAAAATACATTTAGCTGATGTAGAATTCTTCAAGTTCGCATATCGATCTCCTCATCGGTGCAGATTTGTTTCCATCCATAGTTCTTGACGGCGTTAAACGGCAGATTTGTGGTTCGCTACTCGCCCAAGAAACTATATTTGTATGGGTTTTAACTGGGTCACTGCATTCCAATACATTTTCAGCTTCCTCAACAGTAGTCTCATATTTTAATGAAGTTGCTCTGGATAGAGAAATTTCCAGATTTTGGGAGGTGGAGGATCTTCCACAAAAACGTATCATGAATGAATCTGATAGATTTTGTGAAGAAAATTTTATTAAGACTACGAAAAGGCAAAATGATGGTCGATATGTTGTATCTTTACCATTTAAAAATACTTTTCCTCATCAGTCTAAACTCGGGTTTTCCCGTCCTATTGCTTACGCGCAGTTTCATCGCAATGAAGCACGACTCTCCAAAAATTTGGGATTCAAACTTGAATATGATACGGTTTTGCAAGAATACCTTTCACTTAACCATATGAAGCGGGTTGCGTCTCCAAATGTTTCCTACTGTCCTAATCATTATTACATACCGCATCATGCGGTTATAAAACCAGAAAGCACGACGACAAAACTTCGTGTAGTCTTCAACGCTTCGAATCCGTCATCCAAAGGAGTGAGTCTAAATGATATGTTGCATGTTGGTCCAGTACTTCAGGCAGATTTAACCATTTAGTTTTAAAATGGCGCTTTTACCGATACGTTTTTAATGGCGATATCGAAAAAATGTACCGACAAATCATGGTAAATCCTAGCCATACTTCATTTCTGCGCATCCTGTTCCGTGATACTCCACAATCAGAAATATTAGATTACGAACTGCAAACAGTCACCTTTGGCGTAAATTGTGCGCCATACCTTGCAATACGTACTCTTTTACAACTTGCAGATGATGTTCAAGATATATATCCACTTGCAAGTGATATACTTCGACATTCCATGTACGTGGACGATGCACTTGGAGGAGCTCATAATATAGATAATGCTATTTACGCTCGTGATGAGCTCATTGCAGCGCTCGCCTCTGCTGGGGTTTCTTTGAGGAAGTGGACTTCTAACGCACACCAAATTCTAAGAGACCTTTCTCCAGATTATCTTCTTAAAGAGGATTTTCTCCAATTTAATGACACAAGTCTTGCCAAAATATTAGGAGTTAGGTGGAATGCACATTCAGATTCGTTTTATTTTCTTGCTCAAGCTATACCTTACAAATCTTCATTCACAAAACGGGAGGTGCTATCCGAAATTTCTAAATTGTTTGATCCTGCAGGTTGGTTGGCTCCCTGCATAGTTTTAGCCAAAATTTTAATGCAACAAATTTGGCTAGAACAAACTGATTGGGACCAAAATTTATCCGACAATTGTCTAAAAAAATGGCATTTATTTCTATCAAATTATCCATATATAAATAATATTCGACTTCCAAGATGGATACATTACTCTCCTGATAGCAGTATACAATTTCATGGGTTTTGTGATGCCTCAGAAAAGGCATGCTGCAGCAGTATATGTTCGTATAAGTGCAGGCACAACAATTTTCACTCATTTATTAACTGCTAAAACACGAGTCGCACCTGTGAAAACTATTTCGCTTCCCAGACTGGAGTTATGTGGTCTTGCTCTCCTATCTGATATGATAGATACTCTTCTACCACAGCTAAAGATAAAAAAAATATGATAGATACTTTTGGACGGATTCCACAATTGTCCTGGCATGGCTTCGAAAACCACCATGTCATTGGTCAACCTTCGTGGCCAACCGAGTCTCAAAAATTGTTCAAGGCATTGGTCAAAGTAATTGGTTTCACGTTGACTCAGGAACAAATCCAGCCGATTTAGCCAGCCGCGGAGTACTTCCTCAAGATATCGTGTCAAATGCATTATGGTGGCAAGGTCCTAAATGGCATCAGCTTTCTCCTGGCCATTGGCCGAGTAATAATAGTCAGGTGAATGCTCCAGAAATAGATTTAGAGCTAAAATCAGTTAGAGCCAACTTCGCTTTTTTCCAAAACTTCGAAGATATTATTGAGCGATTTTTGACATTGCCCACGACTTTACGTGTAATCGCGTATGTATATCGATTTTTCCATCGTACCCATTCCAAATATCGCTCTACTTTTCTATATACTTCAGATCTGATTTCCTCTGCTGAGATTCATGATGTTAAACAACGTTTGGTGATTATTGCGCAAAAGGTGGGTTATCCTAATGAATATCAAAATCTTTCTCAAAAGCAACCTATATCAACTTCTAGCAGTATATTGAATTTGAATCCTTTTGTTTATGATTCTGGTCTTCTTAGAGTTTGCGGTCGTCTTGTTTCCTCTCCAGCAATGTCATACGATGAAAGACATCCAATTATACTTCCATATAATTGCAATTTCTCACGTCTCTAGATAAAATTTACACATCTTATTTTCATGCACGGAGGTAACCAATTGGTTCTTCAACTTGTCCGACTCCAATTCTGGATTCCGAAGGTTAAAAATCTTATAAAATCTACTATCCACAATTGTAAGGTTTGTGTGATCTATAAACATAAAGTTCAAGAACAACTTATGGGCTCCTTGCCTCCTGAACGAACTGTTATTTCTCGTCCATTTGCTCATTCTGGAATGGATTTTGCGGGTCCATTCGATATTAACAACTATACAGGTCGGGCGTGTTTAATAACCAAGGGCTATGTGTGTGTGTTTGTGTTTGTGTGCTTCTCCACAAAAGCAATACATTTAGAAGCAACCACAAGTATATCCACTCCGTCATTTCTGGCTGCTTTTCATAGATTTGTATCGAGACGCGGATGTCCACTACACGTTTATTCTGACAACGGAAAAAATTTTGTCGGTGCATCCAAATCATTAATGACAGATTTTCTTCATGCCTCTCGTTCTTCCTTATTTTCCCAGTATAGCCATCAAAATCTATCATTGCATTTCATACCTCCTGGTGCTCCCCACATGGGTGGTTTATGGGAGGCAGGCGTCAAAAGTTTTAAGACGCATTTCCGAAAAATTGCAGGTCCCTTCAAATACACATTTGAAGAATTCACTACGCTATTATCTAGGATCGAATCTTGTTTAAATTCCCGTTCAATTTCTACAGCATCAGAGGACCCTGCAGATATTTCGCCATTGACACCAGGCCATTTCCAGATTGGTTCACCAATTCTGGCTCCGTTAGAAACTCAAATGAATGAACATGCAGTATCCATCATAAATCGATGACAGCGACTTAAAGTTCTTCATCAAAACTCTTGTTCTCGATGGAAACATGAATATCTGAAAGAGCTGCACAAGCGAAATAAATGGAAACGGCCTGAGGTCAATGTAGATGTAAATACGATGGTTGTCATTAAAGATGAAAATCTGTCTCCAAATGAGTGGCGTCTTGGACGCGTAACTAAAGTTTATTTGGGAAATGACAAACGAGTCCGGATTGCCGACATATTGACCGAACGCGGTGTCATAAATCGTCCAGTTGTGAAACTCGTTATCCTTCCCTCTTATTAATTATTATTTTGTTGTTGTTTTCTTTTTGTTTTGTCTTTATATTTACGGCCAACATTGTTTTTACATACATCTTTGCATGAAAATTTTAGCTCAATCATGGAAAACAGGGTCAAACAATTCGTGAAAAAGACACACTACAAGCATCACTTTTCAACCAAATTTTGTTGTGTAATGTGTCAACGACGTCACGCTCTCCGTTTTTGCCCAAAATTCCTGGAGATGAATACAGAGAAGAGGATGCGTGTTGTACAGCTAAATAAGTACTGCTCTAATTGTCTAGCCATGGAACATTCCGGAGGGTCTTGCCGCTCGAGATCTGGATGTCATTATTGCCACGAGAAACGCCATACCCTTCTACATATGAGTGATCGATTGGATCGCCCTCAATCCGGCATTCAATCGAGTTTTCGTTCAAATCAGACACGCGCGACGGCGCCAAAGCCACCCACTATTTCTTCAATACTTAATCAACATTCCATTACGCTGCTTCCTACCGCAATTATTCAGTTAGAAGTGAGCGGAAAACTCTACTTTGCGAGAACGTTAATCGACTTATGTGGGACTACGACTCGCATCTCGTCGTCGCTTGTTGAGGATCTTTCAATTCCGACTATGTTGATGGGCGACGATAAGTTCTGCTCCACTCGCCTAACGATTCCAATTTCCAAATTGATGCTATTGCACGTTTCGACAATCGCATTACAATGAGACCACCAATAAAATCAATCCATGCAAGTATCAAGGACAAATTTTCCAACATTGTCCTCGCAGATCCGAAGTTCTATCAGTCCTCTCCCGTGTCTATCGTTTTGGGAGCGGACTTATATCCGAAAATCATTCTACCTGGAATGATGCCGAGCAACAGCGGTCTCCCTTTTGCACAAAATACAGTTTTCGGATGGATTCTTTCCGGATCGTGCGCCCTCTAATATCAAATTAGTAAAAAAAAAAAAAATAGTAATGAATTCCAACCGCACCAATTTGTAACATAAGAGGTAGTAAATAAAAGCACTAGCTTTTATTTTAAATTTCGTATTATTAAAATTTTGAATTTTTATGAATTTATAAATTATAAAAAAAAGAGAAAATTAATTAATCACAAAAAAACTTTTATCATAGGAATAGTATAAACTTATATATTCTGAATTTTCGTAGATTAATATTTTTATTACAGCTTTACTGCAAGGCCGGCGGCGATGTTTATGCCAAACAGCAGCTTGCCCCCGCTGCATAGATCATGCAACTGCAACATTGTACTAGGCATAACTTTGTCTTTTTACGCTAGATGGCGTCAAGTGGCTTTTTGACACTTTGTATATATTATTAGATTTTAAGCATGAATTTCCGGTGTCTGTTGCTATGCCAGAATCTGGTTTCTTTGACTTTGTACTTCAAGCGGTAAGCATCGACTAAATAAAGCTCCTCCTGAAAAAGAATAAATCCTATTTCATGTGTTTTCTTTCCTCATTCTATACGCCCACGAGCAACTATTGCTTGAACTAAATCAAACAGTAACCTATTCAGCGGAACTCCATCTCGGTTTTAAGCACAACCAGATTAACACTAGGTATGTGCAATTAATCGTTTTACCGAAATGTCTGATTAATCGTAAACACGATATATCAAATTTTCGATGTGTCATATTTTTTTGATTAACTTTTATTCGGTTAATTAGAATTTTGATTAATTAAAAAACGATTACTCGATTAATAAGATATATGATTAATTGAAGTACGATTAATTGTTTTGTTATTGGCATGATTATAAATAACAATATTATACTTGTTACGCAACTTTTTCGGCATTTGTAACTTTATTATTTTGTTTTTTTTTTTTTTCAAACAAAACTTTGTTTTTATCAAAAAAAAATATTTTGATTGAATTGAATTGTTTTAATTATTATACTAATTATTTTCGGTTGTAATTATTTTCGGTTATTAAACAATACGATTAATCGAATAATTTATTAGTTGTGATTACGATTAATCAGAATTTCCAGTAAAACAATTCAACGCACAGCCCTAATTATAGCGGTACTTGTTTACTTTATTACGTTACTTTAAAAAATTGGGATTTTTTTAATACTTAGTGGAGTGTTGAGTTCCTTGATGGTTAGCAGTCTTAAATAATGGATAATGGACGGAAATTAAAATAATATAATACACAAATAAACCATGGTTATATCGATATAAAAATTATATATATTATATTTAATTTCTACGCATCAGAAATATATTACAAAATATTCAACAAAGTTAATATTTAAAATGTAGGGTATCGGTGTAGAGTACCACTAAAAAAAAACCAAGTATGCCAGTTGATTCCTCAAATTATCTTTAAGAATATCTAAATATACAAATACCTATCATTATTAGTATAGACGTGAAATTAAAATAACAGCCATGCGCGCGTATTTGATCATTTTTCCCAACGTGCGTCGACATTCCCACATACGTCGGCATTTCCCGAGATGCGTTAAAGCATCCTCATATTCGGTGAGAGAAACCGAGAGTTTTTGACGTTTTATGTACAAGATCGTCATTCGTTACGTTTACATATAACCCACCTGTCTCCGGACATTTAAATTTTTAAAGTTAAACTAAAAAACCCGAACCCGTCTCCGCGACAACATGTACAAAAAACCCGCGCGACAATTCGGTCACGGCGACATAATAAATAAACACAATAAACAAATCACACAAAATCAACATTGAACTCTAAACCCAACAACAACAAGGATTTCAACGAAACACTTCTCCAAGAAGACGACACAGAAATCTACAAACATTATACCAATTTTCATGAAGTCATCCACCCCTCGGACAATAAGGTAAATCTTTGTTATACACTTTAAATCAGCCACACCAACCCGTTCACCACCATTTGGTCACTTCGAGCCTTTAATAAAAAGGACTGCAAAAAGTTTTGGCGGCAGAATTACCCGACCCATTAAAATTTGGCTAATTTTGTATTATATTGTAATTACCCGACCCACACAAAAACAAAAAGTGATTAAATTTAGTTAATTTGGCGAAGTTTTTTTTTTGGCAAAATTGTTGTTTTTTGCGACCCGACTCGAACTCAAACAAAAAGATGTACACGAATTACGAGACGATCGTTTCATTAAAATAATCGTGCGCGAAATAATTTTTAATCAGAACTAAAAATCACAGTTTTTACAAATTGTAATTATTATAAATTTGTAACATATTACAATATATTTTGCTTTACAAGTTTGCCAAATTTCATGTTTTATTTGTTTTCAGCAAGCAACTGGCTGCTGCACTCGTTTGGTTTTATTTGTTTTATTTGCTCATAAAACAAATAGACATAAACACTAATACTTTCAAAGAAAGAGCGCTGCTGTCAAGTGTCTACAGAATTGCCACGCTTTGCACTGAAATAGTGTTTCGTGGGTTTTTATAAATTACCCGTGGGAACCAAAAAATTATCCCATATTTTTTGGAAATTGCCTATTGAGCAATATTTAACCCGTTTAAATCCACATTTTAGCTTTTTAACCCTTTTCGACCCAAAAAATCAATTTTATTGATATTTAATAATTTTTGATTGAAAAATTATTATAAAAAATTACCCTACCCGCGACCCAAAACCATTTAATTGATTTTTTAAATAAAGTTTAAGATTTTTGTTGTTACAAAATTAATTCTTTTATCGAATTTTTATAAAAAAATATTTTTGATTTTTAAAAAATTACGACCCAAAAAGCTTAATTGCGCTATAAATTTTTATTTGCGACCCGGTTTACCACTAAATAAAATTTTAAAGTTAACTCATTTTGACCCAAAGATAAATTTTTCAAATTTTGTTGAAGTTTATCTTAAAACGAATTGATTCAATACGTTTTTATCGTTCTTTCATTGTGAACAAATCATTTTGATTGCTTTCATTGTGAACAAATCAATTTGATTTATAAGTTTTCAGATTTATTTTCTGAAAATTATTGTGACCCCTCATAATCTTTTAGATTAAGTTGGATGGCTTAATCTAAAAGATTATGAGGGGTCACAATATTTATTATTGAAATATTTGAAATCAGTGCTGGTCCTAAGAAGAATCTTAGGGGGGGTGTGACACATAAAATTTCCGAATAGATTTTTTTTTTTATTAAATTTATAAATCTTGTAAAAAAATCTTGTAAATTCATGTATGTAACTGCAAAACATAATTTTTCCCTGTGTATACATAAATCAAAATTGCAATTACACGATATCCAACCGGATTTTGGATTATATCAAAGTGGGCGATTAAAAAGTTACAAAAATATAAAAAGTGACCTCAACGTAACGTGGTACCCTTTAAAAATAAAAAAACCAGTTGGGAAGGTTAGATCACATGGGAAATTTTAAAGTAGGTGTAATTATGATTGTTAGGATTATCAAAATTATAGTCGGTCTAAGCCGACTATAAATACCCTACACATATGTGTGGTTACCATTCAAAGTGATATATAGGTCACCAGGGTATACGAATCCTGAAAATAACTACAAACATTTAATCGCTGAAGAATTTCCATTCATTTGATACCCATATTTACAAATGGGTAGGTGTACCGAATTTCGATTTTTTTTTTTTTTGTGAACCACAAGTCTTTTTGCCGGAAAATATTATTATAATGTATTTGAGCATGATATCAATATATATTTGACCAAAAAAGTTTAACTAAGCACGTATACATAAAAATTGATCTTTATATGTACTTTTTATATGAGGTATTTGAACATAAGTGGTCGGATCATAGGTCACAATGGACCGACCGCCAATTTTTTCGCACATACAGCGTAGGTATATTAGTAATCTAAGTTATAAGTTTCATTTATCTAGCTCTTCAATTTTAAAAGTAGTAGGGATTTCAACAGACAGACAGACGGACAGACGGACAAATCGACTCAGGAGGTCATGCTGATCATGAATATATATACTTTTCCATACCGGAGATGCTTCCTTCTGGGTGTTACAAACGGCGTACCAAACTGAATATACCCTTTTGCTCTTAGTGTAGGGTATAATAAAAAAATAAAATTTTTTAACTTAAATTTTTGGAATGGTCAAAGGTTTATTTTTGTATATAATAGTCAGCCAATTTTTGTAGAATTTTATATTGCACTGTTAGAAGCGCCGCAGGAATTTTTTTATTCAAAAACATCGCGCCCTTTTTTTTTTTTTATTATTTGTAATCTAAAGTTTTTTTTTGTTATTAGTGTATTTTTATATTATTATATTTATAACAGCGACGCAGGCAAATTTTTTGGAAAATTTTCATTGTACATTATCTCTTTTAATAGTAAATTTTCTGAACATATCCACTGTTTTTTTTTTTATTGACCCTCAAAATTTCCAAACAAAAAAACCCTATGAAAGATTCACAAAATCCTGTAATTCATGTATATGACTTGTAATATATCTTTGCTGCAAAACATAAATTTTCCCTGTGTATATATGAATCAAAATTGTAATCACACGATATCCAACCGGATTTTGGATTATATCAAAGTGGGCGTGGAAAAAAATTTCATGTCTTGGCAAAAGTAGGAATAACAATTACAAAAATACCATTAAAAATATCCTGTATCTTTTAGAACTTTCTATTGACTTAATTTTATCGAATATGGGAGTGGAAAAATTAAATTTTAAAATACTTAAAATAGCTTACATACACGTTAAGACGGTTACGAAGATTTTTTTGACCAGATAATTTCCGGAACTCTGAAAAATATTTTTGTATTTTTTATGTCTTACAATTATAAAAAAGGTCTATTTTGGTTTATAATAGTCAACCAATTGTTTCAGTATTTTATATTGCAATATGAAAAATAAACACAATAAACAAATCACACAAAATCAACATTCAACTCTAAACCCAACAACAAAAAGGATTTCAACGAAACACTTCTCCAAGAAGACGACACAGAAATCTACAAACACTACACCAATTTTCATGAAGTCATCCACCCCTCGTACAATAAGGTAAATCTTTGTTATACACTTTAAATCCGCCACGCCAACCCGTTCACCACCCGAACACAGAGATTATACATTTTATCATGAAATCAAAACATTTGTATTTTATAAACAATTAACACATAAATCGTAGATTGAAAACCGTTTTAAAATATCTCAAGTGGTTTAGTAAATATAAAATTGTAAAGTCGATTTTTTTTTTATTTTCCATTTTTTAATTTTTTTTTTTTTTTGAAAATTGGACTTTTACGCAAATCTCCGTAATATATTTTTTTTCTTCAGTAACGTTCACTTTTGTTATATTTTTTTTATAGATAACATTATTGAGAATCTTTTAAATGATAAAACTTATAAAAAATACATTTAACCAATCTGGCAATACTGGTCAAAGTTCAAGTTTTTTATTTTATTTTTTTTGACTGCAGAAAAGTTTTCAAAGTCAAAGTTTAACTAAACCTGATTCTGGTGTAGATAATTTTGTATTTTGTATGGGAAATTAAGCAAAACTAACATTGAATTTAATTGAACATAATTACCGCTATGTTAAAGCTATCATCATAAAACTTTTACCGAATATATACTTATTTTATGTACTTCAAAAAATAATTTGGAAATATATACATTATAAGGGTAGATATAATGGTTTTATGACAATATATAGTGCATTTATAGTTCGACGGGCAAAAAATAAGTCAGATTAAAAAATGTTAAGAACTAATTAATCTTTTAAATTTCATACCTAAATTTGTACGTTGGGCTTTGAAAACTTTTCTGGTGTGCAAAATCAAAAAATATTACGAAGATTTTCGTATTTGCTAACAAAACTCTGGAATAGAGTTCAGTTCATGTTAAACTGTGGAATCGAGAGCGTAACTTTCTGAATTGATTCAGAAATTGCGCTACACTGGAATAAGACTCATCCATACACACTCAATACGTTTGTAGCAAATCGAGTGTCTCAAATTCAAAAGTGGTCTCAAAATACTACTTGGCGACATGTTCCGACAAAACATAATCCTGCAGATATAGTCGCCAGAGGATGTAACGCATATGAACTAAATAATTCCAAGGTCCGTTATTTCTACTCGAAAGTGCTGAAAGTTGGCCTATTAATAAGCATTTCGAATTGTAACAAGAAGAAACATTATTGGAAAAGAAGAAAAGAAGTGTGGTGCTTCTCGCAGCCGATGATAGTTCGAATAAAATGTTTGATTTGATTTCAAATCACTCATCGTTTATAAAATTACTTCGAGTTTTTGTATACATTTACCGTTTTATCAGTAGGAAAAACGAGAAATTCAATTCACTTATTCCGACTGCGAAGGAACTAAAATGGGCTTTCCTAAAAATTATTGAAATTATTCAGAGACATGAATTTGCAATTGAAATTCATAAATTACAAAAGTCTGAAATTCTTTCGCCAAGCATTCAATGAATCCGTTCATTCACGAGTTAAAAGTGTTGGCGGCAGACTTCATAACGCACTCATTGCGAAGGACGTACGCAAATTTAGTTAATAAACGCTCGGGAAGCGGGTAGTAGAACCGTACGAACCTGCGTACATTGCTTTCGCTATAAGCCAAAGCTTCTTTGCTTTCAGATGGTTTGAAGGCACTACGACCATTTTTAATATGTGTCGTAGATTTTTGCGGTCTCGTGTACACGTCGCTAAAAATTCGCGGTCGATCAACCGTAAAGATGTACATTGCTGTGTTCGTTTGTTTCACTCCAAAGGCCACCCACCTAGAACTTGTTAGCGATTTGGCTTCTGTTTCATTGATGTTCTCAAAAGTTTTTTGGGAGGCGTGGGCTCCCGCAGAAGATCTACTGCGATAACGCAACCAACTTCGTGGGAGCAGACAGGACCTTCAAGAGGCGTTCAGTACGCAGGAAGACGTCCTGCAATTATACGCGACAGAAGAGAGAGTGAGCGTTGTCTTCATACCGCCCAGGGCGCCGCACTTCGGGTGACTGTGTGAAGCACTGTTAAATCCGCCAAGAACCAGATGGCGTGGCCAGAGGAGATGGCGTGGGCAACGCACTACTCACGGCCAAGGAAATGCACACGGTGCTCGTCAAGGTAGAGGCCGTACCCAATTCGCGACCAACCGCTCCGATGAGGCGCTAACCTTGTAATCGGAGGGCCACTGCTTTCGCTACCGCCAGAATCCGTGCCAGAACTCAGCGATAAAATGATATGCTTGAGGAGATAGCATCACTTATGCGCTCTCAAGCAGAGGTTCTGGCGCTCGTGGTACACTTGTGTGGAGTGGATCGTCGACCAGCCCAATCTGGCAATCGGCATTCTCGTCGTAATGCACGACGACAACCTACCGTCGCAGCAGTGGATGCTCTGGAGAGTAGAAGCGGTGATCGTCGGTCAGGAAAACAAAGTTCGCGTCGCCGACTAATCCACACGAATGGTAATTCTTCAGCGATGGAAAGTTTGTAGTTATTTTCAGGATTCGTATACCCTGGTATTTATAGTCGGCTTTGACCGACTATAATTTTGATAATCCTAACTATCATAATAACACCTACTTAAAAATTTCCCAAGTGATCTAACCTTCCCAACTGGTTTTAATTGAATTACTTTTTACAAGCTTTTATTTAACTTCACTTGTTTGTACCTTTGTTCGTTTGTTAGTATGTCGGGCACAAAAATATCAAATTTAACACACTTCCTTATATCCGATCGAGTTGAAACTTGAAACACATATAGTATTCTATGTGGCACATATAAAAATAAATTTTAAAGTACGAATTTTGGCCGAAAACTATTTTTGGACCGTGTGAGTTCTGTTCTTTAACTAGAATGTTGAAATTTAGAATATGTATAGTTTTAGACACGAGGAAAAATATGGCAAACTCAGAACTTTGAATTTTGTCCGCTAGAGGGCGCATTTACTATTAACGGACCCTCTAAAGTCCGTTCTTCACCTAGAAAGATGACATCCTATTAATATAATAAATCTGTTTGTACGTTTGTTCCGCTTCTCCGTCTAAACTGCTGATCCGATTTTCTTACGAAGATTTTTTTGACCAGATAATTTCCGGAACTCTGAAAAATATTTTTGTATTTTTTATGTCTTACAATTATAAAAAAGGTCTATTTTGGTTTATAATAGTCAACCAATTGTTTCAGTATTTTATATTGCAATATGAAAAATAAACACAATAAACAAATCACACAAAATCAACATTCAACTCTAAACCCAACAACAAAAAGGATTTCAACGAAACACTTCTCCAAGAAGACGACACAGAAATCTACAAACACTACACCAATTTTCATGAAGTCATCCACCCCTCGTACAATAAGGTAAATCTTTGTTATACACTTTAAATCCGCCACGCCAGCCCGTTCACCACCCGAACACAGAGATTATACATTTTATCATGAAATCAAAACATTTGTATTTTATAAACAATTAACACATAAATCGTAGATTGAAAACCGTTTTAAAATATCTCAAGTGGTTTAGTAAATATAAAATTGTAAAGTCGATTTTTTTTTATTTTCCATTTTTTATTTTTTTTTTTTTTTGAAAATTGGACTTTTACGCAAATCTCCGTAATATATTTTTTTCTTCAGTAACGTTCACTTTTGTTATATTTTTTTTATAGATAACATTATTGAGAATCTTTTAAATGATAAAACTTATCCAAAATACATTTAACCAATCTGGCAACACTGGTCAAAGTTCAAGTTTTTTATTTTATTTTTTTTGACTGCAGAAAAGTTTTCAAAGTCAAAGTTTAACTAAACCTGATTCTGGTGTAGATAATTTTGTATTTTGTATGGGAAATTAAGCAAAACTAACATTGAATTTAATTGAACATAATTAACGCTATGTTAAAGCTATCATCATAAAACTTTTACCGAATATATACTTATTTTATGTACTTCAAAAAATAATTTGGAAATATATACATTATAAGGGTAGATATAATGGTTTTATGACAATATATAGTGCATATATAGTTGGACGGGCAAAAAATAAGTCAGATTAAAAAATGTTAAGAACTAATTAATCTTTTAAATTTCATACCTAAATTTGTACGTTGGGCTTTGAAAACTTTTCTGGTGTGTAAAATCAAAAAATATTACGAAGATTTTCGTATTTGCTAACAAAACTCTGGAATAGAGTCCAGTTCATGTTAAACTGTGGAATCGAGAGCGTAACTTTCTGAATTGATTCAGAAATTGCGCTACACTGGAATAAGACTCATCCATACACACTCAATACGTTTGTAGCAAATCGAGTGTCTCAAATTCAAAAGTGGTCTCAAAATACTACTTGGCGACATGTTCCGACAAAACATAATCCTGCAGATATAGTCGCCAGAGGATGTAACGCATATGAACTAAATAATTCCAAGGTCCGTTATTTCTACTCGAAAGTGCTGAAAGTTGGCCTATTAATAAGCATTTCGAATTGTAACAAGAAGAAACATTTTTGGAAAAGAAGAAAAGAAGTGTGGTGCTTCTCGCAGCCGATGATAGTTCGAATAAAATGTTTGATTTGATTTCAAATCACTCATCGTTTATAAAATTACTTCGAGTTTTTGTATACATTTACCGTTTTATCAGTAGGAAAAACGTGAAATTCAATTCACTTATTCCGACTGCGAAGGAACTAAAATGGGCTTTCCTAAAAATTATTGAAATTATTCAGAGACATGAATTTGCAATTGAAATTCATAAATTACAAAAGTCTGAAATTCTTCCGCCAAGCATTCAATGAATCCGTTCATTCACGAGTTAAAAGTGTTGGCGGCAGACTTCATAACGCACTCATTGCGATGGACGTACGCAAATTTAGTTAATAAACGCTCGGGAAGCGGGTAGTAGAACCGTACGAACCTGCGTACATTGCTTTCGCTATAAGCCAAAGCTTCTTTGCTTTCAGATGGTTTGAAGGCACTACGACCATTTTTAATATGTGTCGTAGATTTTTGCGGTCTCGTGTACACGTCGCTAAAAATTCGCGGTCGATCACCCGTAAAGATGTACATTGCTGTGTTCGCTTGTTTCACTCCAAAGGCCACCCACCTAGAACTTGTTGGCGATTTGGCTTCTGTTTCATTAATGTTCTCAAAAGTTTTTTTGGAAGGCGTGGGCTCCCGCAGAAGATCTACTGCGATAACGCAACCAACTTCGTGGGAGCAGACAGGACCTTCAAGAGGCGTTCAGTATGCAGGAAGACGTCCTGCAATTATACGCGACAGAAGAGAGAGTGAGCGTTGTCTTCATACCGCTCATGGCGCCGCACTTCGGGTGACTGTGGGAAGCACTGTTAAATCCGCCAAGAACCAGATGGCGTGGCCAGAGGAGATGGCGTGGGCAACGCACTACTCACGGCCAAGGAAATGCACACGGTGCTCGTCAAGGTAGAGGCCGTACCCAATTCGCGACCAACCGCTCCGATGAGGCGCTAACCTTGTAATCGGAGGGCCACTGCTTTCGCTACCGCCAGAATCCGTGCCAGAACTCAGCGATAAAATGATATGCTTGAGGAGATAGCATCACTTATGCGCTCTCAAGCAGAGGTTCTGGCGCTCGTGGTACACTTGTGTGGAGTGGATCGTCGACCAGCCCAATCTGGCAATCGGCATTCTCGTCGTAATGCACGACGACAACCTCCCGCCGCAGCAGTGGATGCTCTGGAGAGTAGAAGCGGTGATCGTCGGTCAGGAAAACAAAGTTCGCGTCGCCGACTAATCCACACGAATGGTAATTCTTCAGCGATGGAAAGTTTGTAGTTATTTTCAGGATTCGTATACCCTGGTATTTATAGTCGGCTTTGACCGACTATAATTTTGATAATCCTAACTATCATAATAACACCTACTTAAAAATTTCCCAAGTGATCTAACCTTCCCAACTGGTTTTAATTGAATTACTTTTTACAAGCTTTTATTTAACTTCACTTGTTTGTACCTTTGTTCGTTTGTTAGTATGTCGGGCACAAAAATATCAAATTTAACACACTTCCTTATATCCGATCGAGTTGAAACTTGAAACACATATAGTATTCTATGTGGCACATATAAAAAAAAATTTTAAAGTACGATTTTTGGCCGAAAACTATTTTTGGATCGTGTGAGTTCTGTTCTTTAACTAGAATGTTGAAATTTAGAATATGTATAGTTTTAGACACGAGGAAAATATGGCAAACTCAGAACTTTGAATTTTGTCCGCTAGAGGGCGCATTTACTATTAACGGACCCTCTAAAGTCCGTTCTTCACCTAGAAAGATGACATCCTATTAATATAATAAATCTGTTTGTACGTTTGTTCCGCTTCTCCGTCTAAACTGCTGATCAGATTTTCTTACGAAGATTTTTTTGACCAGATAATTTCCGGAACTCTGAAAAATATTTTTGTATTTTTTATGTCTTACAATTATAAAAAAGGTCTATTTTGGTTTATAATAGTCAACCAATTGTTTCAGTATTTTATATTGCAATATGAAAAATAAACACAATAAACAAATCACACAAAATCAACATTCAACTCTAAACCCAACAACAAAAAGGATTTCAACGAAACACTTCTCCAAGAAGACGACACAGAAATCTACAAACACTACACCAATTTTCATGAAGTCATCCACCCCTCGTACAATAAGGTAAATCTTTGTTATACACTTTAAATCCGCCACGCCAACCCGTTCACCACCCGAACACAGAGATTATACATTTTATCATGAAATCAAAACATTTGTATTTTATAAACAATTAACACATAAATCGTAGATTGAAAACCGTTTTAAAATATCTCAAGTGGTTTAGTAAATATAAAATTGTAAAGTCGATTTTTATTTTTTTTTATTTTCCATTTTTTATTTTTTTTTTTTTTTTTAATTGGACTTTTACGCAAATCTCCGTAATATATTTTTTTTCTTCAGAAACGTTCACTTTTGTTATATTTTCTATAGATAACATTATTGAGAATCTTTTAAATGATAAAACTTATCCAAAATACATTTAACCAATCTGGCAACACTGGTCAAAGTTCAAGTTTTTTATTTTATTTTTTTTGACTGCAGAAAAGATTTCAAAGTCAAAGTTTAACTAAACCTGATTCTGGTGTAGATAATTTTGTATTTTGTATGGGAAATTAAGCAAAACTAACATTTAAAAGTTTTATGATGATAGCTATGTTAAAGCTATCATCATAAAACTTTTACCGAATATATACTTATTTTATGTACTTCAAAAAATAATTTGGAAATATATACATTATAAGGGTATATAATGGTTTTATGACAATATATAGTGCATATATAGTTCGACGGGAAAAAAATAAGTCAGTTTAAAAAATATTTTAAATTTCATACCTAAATTTGTACGTTGGGCTTTGAAAACTTTTCTGGTTGAAAACTTTCGCTACCGCCAGAATCCGTGCCAGAACTCAGCGATAAAATGATATGCTTGAGGAGATAGCATCACTTATGCGCTCTCAAGCAGAGGTTCTGGCGCTCGTGGTACACTTGTGTGGAGTGGATCGTCGACCAGCCCAATCTGGCAATCGGCATTTTCGTCGTAATGCACGACGACAACCTCCCGCCGCAGCAGTGGATGCTCTGGAGAGTAGAAGCGGTGATCGTCGGTCAGGAAAACAAAGTTCGCGTCGCCGACTAATCCACATGAATGGTAATTCTTCAGCGATGGAAAGTTTGCAGTTATTTTCAGGATTCGTATACCCTGGTATTTATAGTCGGCTTTGACCGACTATAATTTTGATAATCCTAACTATCATAATAACACCTACCTAAAAATTTCCCAAGTGATCTAACCTTCCCAACTGGTTTTAATTGAATTACTTTTTACAAGCTTTTATTTAACTTCACTTGTTTGTACCTTTGTTCGTTTGCTAGTATGTCGGGCACAAAAATATCAAATTTAACACACTTCCTTATATCCGATCGAGTTAAAACTTGAAACACATATAGTATTCTATGTGGCACATATAAAAATAAATTTTAAAGTACGAATTTTGGCCGAAAACTATTTTTGGACCGTGTGAGTTCTGTTCTTTAACTAGAATGTTGAAATTTAGAATATGTATAGTTTTAGACACGAGGAAAAATATGGCAAACTCAGAACTTTGAATTTTGTCCGCTAGAGGGCGCAATTACTATTAATGGACCCACTAAAGTGCGTTCTTCACCTAGAAAGATGACATCCTATTAATATAATAAATCTGTTTGTACGTTTGTTCCGCTTCTCCGTCTAAACTGCTGATCCGATTTTCTTGAAATTTTTACCACAGATGCGGTATAATCTGGAAGGAATGATAGGCTATATATGGGCGGGATTGACAAAGAAGCGTGGCACCTCCCATACAACCTAAACTATCATAATAACACCTACTTAAAAATTTCCCAAGTGATCTAACCTTCCCAACTGGTTTTAATTGAATTACTTTTTACAAGCTTTTATTTAACTTCACTTGTTTGTACCTTTGTTCGTTTGTTAGTATGTCGGGCACAAAAATATCAAATTTAACACACTTCCTTATATCCGATCGAGTTGAAACTTGAAACACATATAGTATTCTATGTGGCACATATAAAAAAAAAATTTAAAGTACAATTTTTGGCCGAAAACTATTTTTGGATCGTGTGAGTTCTGTTCTTTAACTAGAATGTTGAAATTTAGAATATGTATAGTTTTAGACACGAGGAAAATATGGCAAACTCAGAACATTGAATTTTGTCCGCTTGAGGGCGCATTTACTATTAACGGACCCTCTAAAGTCCGTTCTTCACCTAGAAAGATGACATCCTATTAATATAATAAATCTGTTTGTACGTTTGTTCCGCTTCTCCGTCTAAACTGCTGATCAGATTTTCTTACGAAGATTTTTTTGACCAGATAATTTCCGGAACTCTGAAAAATATTTTTGTATTTTTTATGTCTTACAATTATAAAAAAGGTCTGGTTTATAATAGTCAACCAATTGTTTCAGTATTTTATATTGCAATATGAAAAATAAACACAATAAACAAATCACACAAAATCAACATTCAACTCTAAACCCAACAACAAAAAGGATTTCAACGAAACACTTCTCCAAGAAGACGACACAGAAATCTACAAACACTACACCAATTTTCATGAAGTCATCCACCCCTCGTACAATAAGGTAAATCTTTGTTATACACTTTAAATCCGCCACGCCAACCCGTTCACCACCCGAACACAGAGATTATACATTTTATCATGAAATCAAAACATTTGTATTTTATAAACAATTAACACATAAATCGTAGATTGAAAACCGTTTTAAAATATCTCAAGTGGTTTAGTAAATATAAAATTGTAAAGTCGATTTTTATTTTTTTTTATTTTCCATTTTTTATTTTTTATTTTTTTTTTAATTGGACTTTTACGCAAATCTCCGTAATATATTTTTTTTCTTCAGAAACGTTCACTTTTGTTATATTTTCTATAGATAACATTATTGAGAATCTTTTAAATGATAAAACTTATCCAAAATACATTTAACCAATCTGGCAACACTGGTCAAAGTTCAAGTTTTTTATTTTATTTTTTTTGACTGCAGAAAAGATTTCAAAGTCAAAGTTTAACTAAACCTGATTCTGGTGTAGATAATTTTGTATTTTGTATGGGAAATTAAGCAAAACTAACATTTAAAAGTTTTATGATGATAGCTATGTTAAAGCTATCATCATAAAACTTTTACCGAATATATACTTATTTTATGTACTTCAAAAAATAATTTGGAAATATATACATTATAAGGGTATATAATGGTTTTATGACAATATATAGTGCATATATAGTTCGACGGGAAAAAAATAAGTCAGATTAAAAAATATTTTAAATTTCATACCTAAATTTGTACGTTGGGCTTTGAAAACTTTTCTGGTTGAAAACTTTCGCTACCGCCAGAATCCGTGCCAGAACTCAGCTATAAAATGATATGCTTGAGGAGATAGCATCACTTATGCGCTCTCAAGCAGAGGTTCTGGCGCTCGTGGTACACTTGTGTGGAGTGGATCGTCGACCAGCCCAATCTGGCAATCGGCATTTTCGTCGTAATGCACGACGACAACCTCCCGCCGCAGCAGTGGATGCTCTGGAGAGTAGAAGCGGTGATCGTCGGTCAGGAAAACAAAGTTCGCGTCGCCGACTAATCCACATGAATGGTAATTCTTCAGCGATGGAAAGTTTGCAGTTATTTTCAGGATTCGTATACCCTGGTATTTATAGTCGGCTTTGACCGACTATAATTTTGATAATCCTAACTATCATAATAACACCTACCTAAAAATTTCCCAAGTGATCTAACCTTCCCAACTGGTTTTAATTGAATTACTTTTTACAAGCTTTTATTTAACTTCACTTGTTTGTACCTTTGTTCGTTTGCTAGTATGTCGGGCACAAAAATATCAAATTTAACACACTTCCATATATCCGATCGAGTTAAAACTTGAAACACATATAGTATTCTATGTGGCACATATAAAAATAAATTTTAAAGTACGAATTTTGGCCGAAAACTATTTTTGGACCGTGTGAGTTCTGTTCTTTAACTAGAATGTTGAAATTTAGAATATGTATAGTTTTAGACACGAGGAAAAATATGGCAAACTCAGAACTTTGAATTTTGTCCGCTAGAGGGCGCAATTACTATTAATGGACCCACTAAAGTGCGTTCTTCACCTAGAAAGATGACATCCTATTAATATAATAAATCTGTTTGTACGTTTGTTCCGCTTCTCCGTCTAAACTGCTGATCCGATTTTCTTGAAATTTTTACCACAGATGCGGTATAATCTGGAAGGAATGATAGGCTATATATGGGCGGGATTGACAAAGAAGCGTGGCACCTCCCATACAACCTAAACTATCATAATAACACCTACTTAAAAATTTCCCAAGTGATCTAACCTTCCCAACTGGTTTTAATTGAATTACTTTTTACAAGCTTTTATTTAACTTCACTTGTTTGTACCTTTGTTCGTTTGTTAGTATGTCGGGCACAAAAATATCAAATTTAACACACTTCCTTATATCCGATCGAGTTGAAACTTGAAACACATATAGTATTCTATGTGGCACATATAAAAAAAAATTTTAAAGTACGATTTTTGGCCGAAAACTATTTTTGGATCGTGTGAGTTCTGTTCTTTAACTAGAATGTTGAAATTTAGAATATGTATAGTTTTAGACACGAGGAAAATATGGCAAACTCAGAACTTTGAATTTTGTCCGCTAGAGGGCGCATTTACTATTAACGGACCCTCTAAAGTCCGTTCTTCACCTAGAAAGATGACATCCTATTAATATAATAAATCTGTTTGTACGTTTGTTCCGCTTCTCCGTCTAAACTGCTGATCAGATTTTCTTACGAAGATTTTTTTGACCAGATAATTTCCGGAACTCTGAAAAATATTTTTGTATTTTTTATGTCTTACAATTATAAAAAAGGTCTATTTTGGTTTATAATAGTCAACCAATTGTTTCAGTATTTTATATTGCAATATGAAAAATAAACACAATAAACAAATCACACAAAATCAACATTCAACTCTAAACCCAACAACAAAAAGGATTTCACCGAAACACTTCTCCAAGAAGACGACACAGAAATCTACAAACACTACACCAATTTTCATGAAGTCATCCACCCCTCGTACAATAAGGTAAATCTTTGTTATACACTTTAAATCCGCCACGCCAACCCGTTCACCACCCGAACACAGAGATTATACATTTTATCATGAAATCAAAACATTTGTATTTTATAAACAATTAACACATAAATCGTAGATTGAAAACCGTTTTAAAATATCTCAAGTGGTTTAGTAAATATAAAATTGTAAAGTCGTTTTTTATTTTTATTTTTTTTTATTTTCCATTTTTTATTTTTTTTTTTTTTTTTAATTGGACTTTTACGCAAATCTCCGTAATATATTTTTTTTCTTCAGAAACGTTCACTTTTGTTATATTTTCTATAGATAACATTATTGAGAATCTTTTAAATGATAAAACTTATCCAAAATACATTTAACCAATCTGGCAACACTGGTCAAAGTTCAAGTTTTTTATTTTATTTTTTTTGACTGCAGAAAAGATTTCAAAGTCAAAGTTTAACTAAACCTGATTCTGGTGTAGATAATTTTGTATTTTGTATGGGAAATTAAGCAAAACTAACATTGAATTTAATTGAACATAATTAACGCTATGTTAAAGCTATCATCATAAAACTTTTACCGAATATATACTTATTTTATGTACTTCAAAAAATAATTTGGAAATATATACATTATAAGGGTAGATATAATGGTTTTATGACAATATATAGTGCATATATAGTTCAACGGGCAAAAAATAAGTCAGATTAAAAAATATTTTAAATTTCATACCTAAATTTGTACGTTGGGCTTTGAAAACTTTTCTGGTGTGCAAAATCAAAAAATATTACGGAGATTTTCGTATTTGCTAACAAAACTCTGGAATAGAGTTCAGTTCATGTTAAACTGTGGAATCGAGAGCGTAACTTTCTGAATTGATTCAGAAATTGCGCTACACTGGAATAAGACTCATCCATACACACTCAATACGTTTGTAGCAAATCGAGTGTCTCAAATTCAAAAGTGGTCTCAAAATACTACTTGGCGACATGTTCCGACAAAACATAATCCTGCAGATATAGTCGCCAGAGGATGTAACGCATATGAACTAAATAATTCCAAGGTCCGTTATTTCTACTCGAAAGTGCTGAAAGTTGGCCTATTAATAAGCATTTCGAATTGTAACAAGAAGAAACATTATTGGAAAAGAAGAAAAGAAGTGTGGTGCTTCTCGCAGCCGATGATAGTTCGAATAAAATGTTTGATTTGATTTCAAATCACTCATCGTTTATAAAATTACTTCGAGTTTTTGTATACATTTACCGTTTTATCAGTAGGAAAAACGTGAAATTCAATTCACTTATTCCGACTGCGAAGGAACTAAAATGGGCTTTCCTAAAAATTATTGAAATTATTCAGAGACATGAATTTGCAATTGAAATTCATAAATTACAAAAGTCTGAAATTCTTCCGCCAAGCATTCAATGAATCCGTTCATTCACGAGTTAAAAGTGTTGGCGGCAGACTTCATAACGCACTCATTGCGATGGACGTACGCAAATTTAGTTAATAAACGCTCGGGAAGCGGGTAGTAGAACCGTACGAACCTGCGTACATTGCTTTCGCTATAAGCCAAAGCTTCTTTGCTTTCAGATGGTTTGAAGGCACTACGACCATTTTTAATATGTGTCGTAGATTTTTGCGGTCTCGTGTACACGTCGCTAAAAATTCGCGGTCGATCACCCGTAAAGATGTACATTGCTGTGTTCGCTTGTTTCACTCCAAAGGCCACCCACCTAGAACTTGTTGGCGATTTGGCTTCTGTTTCATTAATGTTCTCAAAAGTTTTTTTGGAAGGCGTGGGCTCCCGCAGAAGATCTACTGCGATAACGCAACCAACTTCGTGGGAGCAGACAGGACCTTCAAGAGGCGTTCAGTATGCAGGAAGACGTCCTGCAATTATACGCGACAGAAGAGAGAGTGAGCGTTGTCTTCATACCGCTCATGGCGCCGCACTTCGGGTGACTGTGGGAAGCACTGTTAAATCCGCCAAGAACCAGATGGCGTGGCCAGAGGAGATGGCGTGGGCAACGCACTACTCACGGCCAAGGAAATGCACACGGTGCTCGTCAAGGTAGAGGCCGTACCCAATTCGCGACCAACCGCTCCGATGAGGCGCTAACCTTGTAATCGGAGGGCCACTGCTTTCGCTACCGCCAGAATCCGTGCCAGAACTCAGCGATAAAATGATATGCTTGAGGAGATAGCATCACTTATGCGCTCTCAAGCAGAGGTTCTGGCGCTCGTGGTACACTTGTGTGGAGTGGATCGTCGACCAGCCCAATCTGGCAATCGGCATTTTCGTCGTAATGCACGACGACAACCTCCCGCCGCAGCAGTGGATGCTCTGGAGAGTAGAAGCGGTGATCGTCGGTCAGGAAAACAAAGTTCGCGTCGCCGACTAATCCACATGAATGGTAATTCTTCAGCGATGGAAAGTTTGCAGTTATTTTCAGGATTCGTATACCCTGGTATTTATAGTCGGCTTTGACCGACTATAATTTTGATAATCCTAACTATCATAATAACACCTACCTAAAAATTTCCCAAGTGATCTAACCTTCCCAACTGGTTTTAATTGAATTACTTTTTACAAGCTTTTATTTAACTTCACTTGTTTGTACCTTTGTTCGTTTGCTAGTATGTCGGGCACAAAAATATCAAATTTAACACACTTCCTTATATCCGATCGAGTTAAAACTTGAAACACATATAGTATTCTATGTGGCACATATAAAAATAAATTTTAAAGTACGAATTTTGGCCGAAAACTATTTTTGGACCGTGTGAGTTCTGTTCTTTAACTAGAATGTTGAAATTTAGAATATGTATAGTTTTAGACACGAGGAAAATATGGCAAACTCAGAACTTTGAATTTTGTCCGCTAGAGGGCGCAATTACTATTAATGGACCCTCTAAAGTGCGTTCTTCACCTAGAAAGATGACATCCTATTAATATAATAAATCTGTTTGTACGTTTGTTCCGCTTCTCCGTCTAAACTGCTGATCCGATTTTCTTGAAATTTTTACCACAGATGCGGTATAATCTGGAAGGAATGATAGGCTATATATGGGCGGGATTGACAAAGAAGCGTGGCACCTCCCATACAACCTAAACTTTCAATATGATATAACTCGGCACTTTCACCAGCTACGAACATAAAACAAAAAACTCAAATACAAAAAAAAAAAAAATGAAAAGCAAAAGCATAAAACAAAAGCAAAAGCAAAAATACGAAAACAAAAGCAATAACATTAAACTAAAATCCAAACTAAAGTAAAAAAAATAAGATAAAGAAAAACGAACTCACCACACTAAAACTCCCCAAAAAAAATTCACCACACCAAAATTCACCACACTATAACTCACCACACTGAAATTCACTACACTAAAACTTACCACAATAAAAATCACCACATAAAAATTCACCACACTAAAACTCACCACAATAAAATTCACCACATTAAAACTTACCACACTAAAAACTCACCACACTATAAACTCACCACACTAATACTCACCACACTAAAATTCACCACATCAAAACTCAGCACACCAAAATTCACTGCATCTAAATTTACCACACTAAAACTCACCACATTAAAACTCACCACACTAAAACTTCTACTGGGAAAAACTCTACGGGAATGAATTCTACCGGGAACAATTATACCGGGATGAATTCTACCGGGAAGAATTCTACGGAAATGCGTTATATGGAGAAGAATTTTACGGCGAAGATTTGTACGGCTAAATATTCTACTGGGAAGAATTCTACGGGGATGGGCAGTCTGAGAAAGAATTGTCTTTGAGAAAAGTTGTTTTGGCGGAGAATTATTATTTGGTTACTACATTTATAAAACGATAGAGGGTGCTAAGATCAAAGTTTTATATCTCGGTAACCAATTCACTGATCTTGACAATGCTTGGTACAGGAAATCCTTGGGGAAATTTTCAAAGACTAGAAAGTAATTCAAAATTCCATCGACAGAGGGTGTTAAGGGCAAAAATTATAACTTGGTAACCGCTGAACCGATCTATGCAAAATAATAATTCCAATGACCATATAATGACTAAAAAAGGAAAAATAAAAAACTAATAAAAAAAAACTTTTTAAAAAACAAGCTTTTAAAAAAATCAGTACTAAAAAATTAAAAATAAATTTACTAAAAATATAAAATATATTTATAGTAAGTAGGTATGTATATTTATAATGAATACATATTAATATCCTATTAATATAATAAATCTGTTTGTTCGTTTGTACGTTTGTACGTTTGTTCCGCTTCTCCGTCTAAACGGCTGATCCGATTTTCTTGAAATTTTTACCACAGATGCGGTATGGTCAGGAAGGAATGATAGGCTATATATGGGCGGGAGTGGACAAAGAGGCGTGGCACATGTCATACAACCTAAACTTTCAATACGATATAACTCGGCACTTTCACCAGCTACGAACATGAAACAAAAAACTCAAATACAAAAAAAAATTTAAAAACAAAAAAGCAAAAGCACAAAACAAAACAAAAGCAAAAATACGAAAACAAAAGCAATCACGTTTGTTCCGCTTCTCCGTCTAAACGGCTGATCCGATTGTCTTGAAATTTTTACCACAGATGCGGTATGGTCTGGAAGGAATGATAGACAAAGAGGCGTGGCATCTCCCATGCAACCTAAATACGATATAACTCGGCACTTTCACCAGCTACGAACATGAAACAAAAAACTCAAATACAAAAAAAATAAATAAAAACAAAAAAGCAAAAGCACAACACAAAACAATAGCAAAAATACAAAAACAAAACCAATCACATAAAACCACAATCCAAACTAAATGAAAAACAAAAAAAGGAAAGAAAAACAAACTCACCACACTAAAACTAACCAAACTACAACTCACCACACTAAAATTCACCCTTAAATTAACCACACTAAAACCCACCACACTATAATTCATCACACTAAAACTCACCACACTAAAATTCACCACACTAAAACTCACCACACTAAAACTCACCACACTAAAACTCACCACACTAAAACTCACCACACAAAAGCTCACCACACTAAAACTCACCATACTAAAACTCACCACACAAAAACTCACAACACTAAAACTCACCACACTAAAACTCACCACACTTAATCTCACCACACTAAAATTCACCACACTAAAACTCACCACACTCAAATGTCGCCACACTAAAACTCACCGCACTAAAATTCACAACACTAAAACTCACCACACTAAAACTCACTACACTAAAATTTCACCACATTAAAATTCACCACACTAAAACCCACCACACTATAATTAACCACACTAAAACTCACCACCCTTAAATTCACTACACTGAAACTCACCACAATAAAATTCATCACATTAAAATTCATCACACTAAAACTCACCACAATAAAATTCACCACACTAAAACTCGCTACACTAAAACACGCCACACTAAAACACGCCACATTAAAATTCACCACACTAAAACCCACCACACTATAATTGACCACACTAAAACTCACCACACTTAAAAACACCACACTTAAACTTACCACACTCAAATTTACCACACTAAAACTCACCACACTAAAACTCATCACACCAAAACTAACCACAATTAAACTCACCACTCCAAAATTCACCACATCTAAACTCACCACACCGAAACTTACTACACCCAGAAAAAAATACTATATAAATAATAGTTTTTTACTATTAAAAATAGTCATTATTATTTTAATCGGAAAATACCATTAAATACTAGAATATACCATGACATTGCCATTGAGTTTATCTGAAAAGATTTATTTTTTGTATACTATTAAATCAATCAATTTTAATGGGATTTGAGGGAATTTTTTTCTGGGTGTACATTAAAACCCACCACACTAAAACTTCTACTGGGAAAAACTTTACGGGGAAGAATTCTACGGGAAAGAATTCTACCGGGAACAATTCTACCGGGATGAATTCTACGTTGAGAATTCTACCGGAAAGCGTTCTATGTGGATTTTACGGGGAAGATTTCTACTGGGAATAATTCTGCGGAGAAGCGCAGTCTGAGAAAAAATTGTCTTTGAGAAAAGTTGTTTTGGCGGAGAATTATTTGGTTACCACATTTAAAAAACCAATAAAAAATTTTCAACAGCTAAGCACGGGCCCCTCATATAAATAATAAAATGTGTTTTATATTAATACAATCGCACCATATCTTTGAATTCAGAAAATCTTGGCACGAGTCGTGCACGGGTCCAGCTAGTATGAAATAAATTAAATTCAATCTTATTCAATTTATATTACTAAGATATACGTTTATAAGCAATAAATTTTAAAATTTACTAAGAGGTTTGCAAATACAAAAATAAAAGCGTGCGGCGAAAATATTAAAAACTACGAGCATATTACATTCGTAATTATGTAGCCTAAATATTAATTTGTATTTGATACAGGAATACAATTATAATCATATTTATATATATCTTATACATCACAAACCTACAACTCCTTATACTTTAAATCTCGCAACCGCTCAGCACACTATAACCCTTCACAGTGTAAGGCAAGATTGTATAGGAGATATCACGTCTCTTTGTCCAGTCACACCCAGATTCTACATGGCGAAAATAATGTAAAATATGAGCTTTTACTTCAATTTTTAAAACTATGTACTACTGTTATAAGTCGAGAGTTGTATCATTTTAAAGGGTTTGCTTATTTGACAGGTGTAACACACCTCGATGAAGTTACGACCCTATATAACGTTAATCTACATCATTTAGCCAAATTCCATTACTTAAGTTAAGTACATAAATAAATATTTCTAATTAAAAGTTCAAAGTCAAAAAAAATATCATTGGACTTCCGATACCAGCATTGCCTACAAAACTCATAGATACTTCCATACAGATCTACCCCTACTCGAAAATTATATTTAAAACTATTGAAAAGTTGAATTGAATTGCAAAGTTTACTAGGTTGGACTGTAATATTCAATAATTTCGCCACACGCTTTTATTTTTGTATTTGCAAACCTCTTAGTAAATTTTAAAATTTATTGCTTATAAACGTATATCTTAGTAATATAAATTGAATAAGATTGAATTTAATTTATTTCATATATTAATATGTATTCATTATAAATATACATACCTACCTACTATAAATATATTTTATATTTTTGGTAAATTTATTTTTAATTTTTTAGTACAGATTTTTTTAAAAGCTTGTTTTTTAAAAAGTTTTTTTTTATTAGTTTTTATTTTACTTTTTTTAATACTTTTATTTTTAATGCACTAAGCAACATTAATTTTAAAAAATGAATTTTATAACGAAATAAAATAGGCACTCGTTTTATTACCGTCTAGGATACGAATTAACTCCGACATTTTAAGAATATGATTCCAACTAATAAAGATGAATCAGTGAGCAAGATATTTGCAAGAACTCCGACTTTTTAAAGAATATGATTTCAACGAATAAAGATGAATCAGTGAGCAAGATAATTCTTAGCAATAACTAGGGGAATGTCTTTAAAGAAAGACACAATGTAGCAGAAAATATGAGCAAAGAAAATAACACAATTTGCAAAAACAGGAGATATGTAGATCTCAGTCGAAACCTGATCAACTTCAAATTTAGGACTATTCATCTCTGACGTCAAGGACTTAATGAAATTGAAATTTATATTAGAAGAGAATAGAACTGGTATGAATAAGAATGAGGTTATTATTCTATATAGCGATAATCCAACGAATTACTGTTCGATTATGGAGAAACTATATAAAATTAACGAACTAGCGCTAGAATATAATGTAATTATATTTAAATGTATATCTAAACAAGATTTTAAAGAAAAATTTAATATGCTACAAAATGAAGGAATAAAAGAAAATCGCTCACAATTGAAAATAATTATATATAAAACCCCACAACGAATACTTGAGGAAGTTATTCAGTATAAGCTAATAGATGAATATCACAACTCACACGGAAGTCACCTAGGAGTTAAAAAAACAATATTAAAATTAAAACAACGATACATTTGGAAAAACATGAATAAGATGATTAAACATTTCGTTTCAAGTTGTAAATCATGTGGTCTAAATAAACAGACAAACAAAAGAACCTTTAACAATAACAAATACTCCAAGTACAAGTTTCGAGACAATATGATAAGACACAGTTGCACCATTAAGAATATGAATTGATTATATTTACATTTTGACTATACAATGTGAATTAACTAAATTCGTAGTTGCTTAACCGATGATGACAAAAGACGCACGAATGGTAGCTGAAACATTAGTTGAACAATTTATTTTAAAATACGGAACATTTAAAATCCTTATATCAGACAGAGGTACAGATTTTATTAACGAATTATTAGATAATATTGGTAATTTATTAAAAATAAAGCAAATATTTTTTACTCCTTATCATCATCAAACACTAGCTTCTGTAGAACGTAATCATAGAGTATTGAATGCATTTTTTTGCATCTTTTGTTGAGAATAATGAATGAGACAAACTACTACACTTTTGTATACAAGACATCACCAAATATTGATACTAACTATACACCGTATGAACTAATATTGGGAAAATTACCTTATTTACCAAATGATATATTGGAAGAAAGAAAAACCATGTACAACATTGATGATTACGTAAATGACTTCTGGTTAAGGTTGCAGTCATTAATAGGAAAAAACTAGGAAATTTCTTGATATAATCAAATATAAAAGAACACTATTACAAAATAAAGAATATAATAATCCATTAGAATTAGATAAAGGGGATTTAGTATTAGTAAAAGTAGAGAATAGAAGGAAGAATCAGAGTCTTTATAAGGGACCTTATGAAATAATAGAAAGAAAAGGTGTTTATTCCATAATTAATATAAATGGTAAATTTAAAGAATTGCATAATAATTAACTAAAAAAGTGGAAATTATAAAAAAAAATTATGAAATATAATTATATAAATTTAATTACAAAAATAAAAAATATATATATACTTTTAAAAAACATACGATAAGAAAAAGAAAATTGGTGCAATTATTGCGTAGCTAACTTCGTTAAAGTGAAAAAGCGTGCGGTTGTTTTAACATTCGTTTAATGGCTGAAAATAGGTATCGATAACACAGTTCAGCTAAAAATACCATGTTCCGATTTGATAACGATTTTAGGGTAACGTGGGGTCGCTGATCATTTAATTTGAAAGTATACAGGTTTGGTTTCTTCAGCAATGATGTTTATCATAAATAGGCGCATTTTTTTAAATTGACACCATCATTACAACGGTATTCCAAAACCTTTGTTTTTTCGAATTTCAACACTACTAATTATAAATTTTTACATACCTATTATACTTTCTTCAGCAAATATATTCCCCATAAAAAATAAGGTGGGGTCGTCAAATAACAAAATCGCCTCAGATCTATCCATTAAACAAAATAATAAAAAAACTAATAAAAAAAAACTTTTTAAAAATCAAGCTTTTATAAAAATCTGTACTAAAAAATTAAAAATAAATTTACTAAAAATATAAAATATATTTATAGAAGTTATGTATATTTATAATGAATACATATTAATATATGAAATAAATTAAATTAAATCTTATTCAAATTATATTATTAAGATATACGTTTATAAGAAATAAATTTTAAATTTTACTAAGAGGTTTCCAAATACAAAATAAAAACGTGCGGCAAAATTATTGAATATTACAGTCCAACTCTAACACTAATAAACTTTGCAATTTAATTCAACTTTGCAATAGTTTTCAATATAATTTTGGAGAAGCGGTAGATCTGTATGGAAGTATCTATGAGTTTTGTAGGCAGTGCTGATATCGGAAGCCCGGAACTGCTGAACTGCTCGGAACTGCTGAACCAATCGGTTCAGCAGTTACCGCGATATGTTTTGTCTTACCGTCCTCTATCGATATAATTTCGAACTGTACACTAGCATATCGTCGTTGTAGCAGAGAGTATATATATTTAATAGAGATTCCTTCCGAGTTTGCTGGCGTCGCTGCCGAAAACATTGGTTATGTGGAAGTGGAATTTTACAGATTGAAATTAACAGAGGAAAACAGTGCACAAAACTGGATCTGTCCGCGGATAATTTGCAACCAAACTTAACAAGATATATTGCAATCCAACGCCTTTTAAATTTTAATGATTTGTCTGGCCAAAAATGTGCCAGAAAACATCAGAATATTGATTTTAAAATGTGTCTGTTGACAACATTTTCGTTTCAATTTCCACATAACCAATGTTTGAATTTATTTGACAAAAGTGGCAGCGAAACCACCTGTATGGATACTCTATATCAAATATATACTCTCTGGTTGTAGAACGAAAAGTCACCAAATACATTTTCAAAATGCCAAATATTCATTTACAAAAATCTTTATATACATTTCTGTTAACTTTTAATCGATGATATCAATTTTTTAACCAAATGATAAGAAAATGTAAATCTATCAATTGACATTTAAACCAATTACTTTTTATAGTATTAATAAACAAACTAGAAATTTAAATTATTCATAAAAATGTAGTTTGTAACTTTTCGTTCTACAACGACGATATGTTAAATGGGGGTCCCGAAGGAGTCACTTAATGAAGTTTTGCATAAATCGGTTCAATGGTTACCGAGATATAAAATTGTGCCTTTAACGCCCCCTCTCGATGAAATTTAGAACTAGTTTCTGAACTGCATTAATTTGCGTGCTCGAAAGAATTACTGCACCAAGTTTTAAAGAGATCGGTTCAGTAGTTACTGCGATATAAAATTTCGTACTTAACGTCCTCTAGCTATGGAAAATCAAAGCTCTGAGTAAATAAATATAACATTTAAATAAATATGACATATTTCAGTCTTTAATACTATACATATTATATACTAGCTGGACCCGTGCAGGAATCGTGCCAAGATTTTGTGAATTCAAAGATATGGATCAATTTTATTAATATAAAAAACATTTTTATTATATATATCAGGGAAGTTTTTATGGCTTTTATAAATGTATGTGTTTAAAATAAATTCTTCCCAGTAGAAATCTTCGCCGTAAAATTCTTCTCCATAGAACGCTTTCCCGTAGAATTCTTCACCGTAGAGTTATTCCCAGTAGAAGTTTTAATGTGGTGAGTTTAGGTGTGGTGAATTTTGGTGTGGTGAGTTTTAGTGTGGTGAGTTTTAGTGTGGTGAGTTTTAGTGTGGTGAGTTTTAGTGTGGTGAGTTTTAGTGTGGTCAGTTTGAGTGTGGTAAGTTTTAGTGTGGTGAATTTTATAGTGGAGAGTTTTAGTGTGGTGAATTTTAGTGTGATGAATTTTAGTGTGGTGAATTTTATTGTGGTGAGTTTTAGTGTGGTGAGTTTTAGTGTGGTGAGTTCGTTTTTCTTTATCTTTCCTTTTTTTGTTTTTCCTTTAGTTGGGTTTTTAGTTTTATGTTATTGATTTTATTTTTGTATTTTTGCTTTTGTTTTGTGCTTTTTTTAGCTGGTCAAACTGCCGAGTTATATCATATTGAAAGTTTAGGTTGTATGGGAGATGCCACGCCTTTTTGTCCAATCCCGCCCATATATATACTATCATTCCTTCCAAATCATACCGCATCTGTGGTAAAAATGTCAAGAAAATCGGATGAGCAGTTTTATTTATTATATTAAAAGCATTTCATCTTTCTAGGTGAAGATCGCATTTCAGAGGGTCCATTAATAATTAATGTGACATCTAGCGGAGAAAATTCGAAATTCTAAGTTTGCCAATTTTTAACCCGTTGCCAATACTATACATGTTTTAAATTTCAATTTTCTAGGTGAAGAACGCACTTTAGAGGGTCCAATGCGCCCCCTAGCGGACAAAATTCAAAGTTCTGAGTTTGACATATTTTTCCCCGTGTCTAAAACTATACATATTCTAAATTTCAACATTCTAGATAAATACCAGATCTCACACGGTCTAAAAATAGTTTTAGCGCCCCCTATCGGCCAAAATTCGAACTTTAAAACTTATTTTTATATGTGCCACATCGAATACTATATGTGTTCCAAGTTTCAAATCGATCGGAAATAAGGAAGTATGTTAAATTTGATATTTTTGTGCCCGACATACTAACAAACGAACAAACGAACAAACGTACAAACAAGTGAAGTTAAATAAAAGCTTGTAATAATAATAAAAAACAATAAATTTTGTATTTTGTTGTATTACGTTGCATGCACATTTCACAAAAATTTTAGAAAGCTTAAATAAATGTTATATATTATTATGGATTTCGACATTCTAAAAACATTGTCTTATTCAATTTTTTTCGTAATCGTCCTAATTCAAGGATATTGTCAGTCAAATATACAAAATTAGGGTGTTTAAAGATAGTACATATATTTTTATACCCTACACTAATGCCCGTAACTTCAACGAGTAGATATCTATTGGTGTTCGTAACTAACAGATATCTCTAACCTATTCGGTGTTTTTACTCCTTAACTATGCGTTGAAGTTACGAAATTTTGCTTACACGGTAGATAACTAAGCACCAGTAGATATCTGTTCGTTGAAGTTACGGGCATAAGAGTGAAAGGGTATATTCAGTTTGGTACGCCGTATGTAACATCCAGAAGGAAGCATCTCCGGTATGGAAAAGTATATATATTCTTGATCAGCATGACTCCTACTACTACTTAAAAATTGAAGAGTTAGATGAATGAAACTCATAATTTAGATTACTTATATACCTACGCTGTATGTGCGAGATCGGCCCATTGCGACCTGTGATCTGAAATAACATATAAAATTTACATCTAAAGTTCAATTTTTCTGAATACGTGCTTGTAAATTTTTTTGGGCAAATATATATTGACTTCATGCTCAAATACATGGAAATAATGTTTTCCCGCGAAACGACGTGTGGTTCCAAAAAAAAAATGGGTATCAAATGAATATGAATATGAGTATCAAATGAATGGAAATTCTTCAGCGATTGAAAGATTGTAATTATTTTCAGGATTCGTAAATACCACTTTGAATGGTAACCAAACATGTGTGTATGGTATTTATAGTCGGCTTAGACCGACTATAATTTTGATAATCCTAACTTTCATAGTAACACCTACTATAAAATGTCCCTACTTAAAAAATTTCCCATGTGATCTAACTCTCCCAACTGGTTTTATTTCATAAGATACAGATATGGTGTTTTTAGCATTATTGTTTATCACGAATATGCAGTATTATTTCTTCCTAACTCTATCTTACAACCTTCATTATTTCGAATTTTAAATGTTCCCCATACAAAATGAGATGAGGTCCTCAAACAACAAAATCGTCTCGGATTCAGTCATTAAAAAGAATGATAAAAAATCTAATTAGGTATTTTGCTCATTACTTTGTGTGCATAATTTTCGGGAGCTAAAATAAAAATTATATATTCCTATGAATTTCAATATTATAAAAATAATGGCGTTTGCAGTTTTTTACCTAGACGTTCTGTTTCAAGGATATACGACAAAAGCGAAATGTTGTGTTTTAAGACATACTTTTATTTGATAGAGGTTAAGCTTATAGATTTTGAATCCAAAATATGCAAAGACGAATATAATGCAGTTTTAAAACAAACACAATTTGCTAAGCTATAACTTAAAGACTAGAATAGTGTTCACCTGGATGCCAAGAAATAAATACCCAAAAATGATATTTTTATCCCAAAATTTGCTACTTTATTACATATATCTCGAAAACCATGATAAGAATTTTTAAAATCAATACTAAATGTGTGAGCATTTATGTAAATTTTAGATACAAGAAATATGAGTGCGACTTTCCACCTAACGCCTACCATGCAAAATCATGCCTAAAAACAGAAATTTTCGTTTTTGTCAAATATCCTTGAAACAAGATGTCTAGGAAGAAATTTAAGTACGCCATTGTTTATAGAATTTCGAAATTCACAAGAATATCTAATTTGTATTTCAGCTTTTGAAAAACTTTGTGAAATATGCAACGTTATAATATAAATAAAGTGCAAAATATATATTTTTGTAGCTTTTTTATTATTCTGTTTAAAGGGTGGTTCTGTGTCAATTTTGTTATTTGAGAACTCCATCTTATTTTTATGGGGAATACATTTGCTGTAGAGAGTATAATAGCTTTTTCAAGCGTTCACGCGGTATGTCCAAATTTGTAATTATTAGGGTTAAAATACGAACAAACGAGGGTCATAGAGAAGCGTTGGAATGATGATGCCATGCGCCTATTACCTATTTTCCATCGCCTATTTCCCAAGCGGAAAATGCGCCTATTCATGATAAACAACATTCCTGAAGAAACCAAACCGGTATCTTCTGAAATTAAAATACTGTACTGTGAACTGTACTGTCATTAAATAACCTAATTGTTCATATTTGACGCCGAATTGTGAATAACCAAGAGCAAAACGGACTTCAGATTCGAGATCAGCGACCCCAGGTTACCCTAAAATCGTTATCAAATAGGAAGATGGAAGAAAAAGTTGGACATTTGTTGCACTGTGTAATTACTAATGCTTATACATATATAGAGCCAACATACTGCCCACCTTGAACTAAGTAGTTAAACAGTTTTACATAGTTTAAAACATTCAGCACATTAGTTAATCAAAAAAATGAAATAACAAAATATAAGGCAATGGAAAAATATGAATGAATGCAAATACAATGAATCGTAGTAGACTGTAATATAAATATAAAAGATGAATGAATTACACTGTGCACATCCATTTTACCACCAGAATTGAAAGTTACATAAGGATTTGAACATTCTAAGAACAATGGCGTTTTCAGTTTTTTCTCTACGCGTCCAGTTTCAAGGATATTCGACAAAAACGAAAAACCACGTTTTTGAGGATTGTATTAGTTGACAAGCGTTGAATACAACGTCAGTCTTATTTTTATTTTATTCAAAACATGCATAACAGAACACAAATTATACGAACATATAAATTTTCAAAATTTCTGAAATATGAAGAAAAAAGGACCCATTTTTGGTCTAAAAAGAGCCCATTTTTTGCCCATTAATCCAAGGTGTTCACCATTTTTTATCTTTACATTATGTATTAGCAAATCTCATCAATTTCAATCCCGTTTTATGCAAAAAAATCGTAAACGACAAAATTGGGCATACGAATTAAAAAAAATGCGAATTAAAAAGGATTAAAAAAAAAAAATTTAAATTAATAAGCATAATAAATTCGTAGAAATATTATTAACTCGTATTTTGTTTACTCTTTCACAACATTATTGTGATATGGGAGATAGTTGGGTCAAGTTTATCCATTCATTGGACCTCTTAATACCAGATATTGGTTTCAGTATATGTAAAGTATTATTATGAATCAATATTTATATCTGGTATCAAGAGGTCCAATGAATTGGTAAATTTGACCCAACTATCGCCCTTACCACAATAATATTGTAAAAGAGTAAACATAATACGATTTAATAATATTTCTACTAATTTATTATGTTCAATAATTTTTATTTTATTTTTTAAAACTTTTCACTTTTTATAATTCGTATGCCCAATTTTGACGTTTACGATTTTTTTGAGTAAAACGGGATTGATATTGATGAGATTTGATAATTTATAATGTAAAGAACAAGAATGGTGCACTCCTGGGAATTGAGAAAAAAATTGAGCCCTTTCTGCTTCATATCTCAGCTCCTGTTAAAGGAAATTTGAAAATTAATATGTACATTAGACTGATTCACATTTGTATGAAGAATCTAGAACTATTTTTTCTTTTGCTCCGCGTCGACTTTCTGAAACTCGAACCTATAAAACTGAGAAGAAGCTTTTAAAACCTAAAAAAAAGTGATCCTGTGATGTTGCTCAAAGAGCTTAAAGGACATTTTTGAACTTTTAACGACTATTTTAAATAAAATTATTATTACTCCAATTGTAAAAAGATATCACTATTTTTTTTTTCTTTATTTAATTTTAAATCTCTTACTGAAATTATGGTTTAATAAATACTAAATTTTTAGTTAACCGTTCTAGTTTCTTGGCTTGCCAAACACATAATTTTAGAGGTCGAAATTTTTCAAATTTTATTCTAACGAGTTTGGGATAACATTTTTGTATTATTGCACATACAATTATCTTTAAAATGATATGTCACTCCTATATTTTTAGATCTCAATTTATTAGTACATAGTAAAATTCTGCACTCTTGCCTAAAACACTCTCAGCCCAAAAAATGATGCACACCCCAAATTATTCAAGAAAATGTTTCGGATATCCCTCCCGAGTATTTTAAGATCAAAATAAAGAAAAATTCGTTGGCACATTTTATTAAATATCACGGTTTAACAATTTTGTTGGGTTTTTTTTGATTTTTATTCATAAAAAGTTGAATGTAATTTTTTTAACTTAAACTATTAAGTTTTTCCACTAAAAAAAATTATGGTGAGTTTTAGTGTGGTGAGTTTTAGTGTGGTGAGTTTTAGTGTGGTCAGTTTGAGTGTGGTAAGTTTTAGTGTGGTGAATTTTATAGTGGAGAGTTTTAGTGTGGTGAATTTTTATGTTGTACATTTTATTGTGGTGAATTTTAGTGTAGTGAATTTCAGTGTGGTGAGTTATAGTGTGGTGAGTTTTAGTGTGGTGAGTTAAAATATGGGGAGTTTTATTGTGGTGAATTTTAGTGTGATGAGTTATAGTGTAGTGAGTTTTAGTGTGGTGAGTTTTAGTGTGATGAATTTTAGTGTGGTGAATTTTATTGTGGTGAGTTTTAGTGTAGTGAGTTTTAGTGTGGTGAGTTCGTTTTTCTTTATCTTTCCTTTTTTTGTTTTTCCTTTAGTTTGGTTTTTAGTTTTATGTTATTGTTTTTTTTTTTGTATTTTTGCTTTTGTGTTGTGCTTTTTCTTTTATGTTTTTACTTTTAATGTTTTTTTTTGTAATTGAGTTTTTTGTTTCATGTTCGTAGCTGGTCAAACTGCCGAGTTATATCATATTGAAAGTTTAGGTTGTATGGGAGATGCCACGCCTATTTGTCCAATCCTGCCCATATATATCCTATCATTCCTTCCAAATCATACCGCATCTGTGGTAAAAATGTCAAGAAAATCGGATGAGCAGTTTTATTTATTATATTAAAAGCATTTCATCTTTCTAGGTGAAGATCGCATTTCAGAGGGTCCATTAATAATTAATGTGCCTCTAGCGGAGAAAATTCGAAATTCTAAGTTTTCCAATTTTTAACCCGTTGCCAATACTATACATGTTTTAAATTTCAATTTTCTAGGTGAAGAACGCACTTTAGAGGGTCCATTAATAGCAAATGCGCCCCCTAGCGGACAAAATTCAAGGTTCTGAGTTTGCCATATTTTTCCCCGTGTCTAAAACTATACATATTCTAAATTTCAACATTCTAGATAAATACCAGATCTCACACGGTCTAAAAATAGTCTTAGCGCCGCCTATCGGCCAAAATTCGAACTTTAAAACTTATTTTTATATGTGCCACATCGAATACTATATGTGTTCCAAGTTTCAACTCGATCGGAAATAAGGAAGTATGTTAAATTTGATATTTTTGTGCCCGACATACTAACAAACGAACAAACGTACAAACAAGTGAAGTTAAATAAAAGCTTGTAATAATAATAAAAAACAATAAATTTTGTATTTTGTTTATTACGTTGCATGCACATTTCACAAAAATTTTAGAAAGCTTAAATAAAAGTTATATATTATTATGGATTTCGACATTCTAAAAACATTGTCTTATTCAATTTTTTTCGTAAACATCCTAATTCAAGGATATTGTCAGTCAAATATACAAAATTAGGGTGTTTAAAGATAGTACATATATTTTTATACCCTACACTAAGAGTGAAAGGGTATATTCAGTTTGGTACGCCGTATGTAACATCCAGAAGGAAGCATCTACGGTATGGAAAAGTATATATATTCTTGATCAGCATGACTCCTGAGTCGATTTAGCGATGTCCGTCTGTCTGTTGAAATCCCTACTACTTAAAAATTGAAGAGTTAGATGAATGAAACTCATAATTTAGATTACTTATATACCTACGCTGTATGTGCGAGATCGGCCATTGTGACCTGTGATCTGAAATAACTTATATAAAATTTACATCTAAAGTTCAATTTTTCTGAATACGTGCTTGTAAACTTTTTTGGGCAAATATATATTGACTTCATGCTGAAATACATGAAAATAATGTTTTTCCGCAAAACGACGTGTGGTTCCAAAAAAAAAAAAAATGGGTATCAAATGAATATGAATATGAGTATCAAATGAATGGAAATTCTTCAGCGATTGAAAGATTGTAAATATTTTCAGGATTCGTAAATACCATTTAATTTTGATAATCCTAACTTTCATAATAACACCTACTATAAAATGTCCCTACTTAAAAAATTTCCCATGTGATCTAACTCTCAAATAGGCAACTCTCAAATAGGCAGTATTATTTCTTCCTAACTCTATCTTACAACCTTCATTATTTCGAATTTTAAATGTTCCCCATACAAAATGAGATGAGGTCCTCAAACAACAAAATCGTCTCGGATTCAGTCATTAAAAAGAATGATAAAAAATCTAATTAGGTATTTTGCTCATTACTTTGTGTGCAAAATTTTCGGCAGCTAAAATAAAAATTATATATTCCTATGAATTTCAATAATATAAAAATAATGGCGTTTGCAGTTTTTTACCTAGACGTTCTGTTTCAAGGATATACGACAAAAGCGAAATGTTGTGTTTTAAGGCATACCTTTATTTGATAGAGGTTAAGCTTATAGATTTTGAATCCAAAATATGCACAGATGAATATAATGCAGTTTTAAAACAAACACAATTTGCTAAGCTATAACTTAAAGACTAGAATAGTGTTCACCTGGATGCCAAGAAATAAATACCCAAAAATGATATTTTTATCCCAAAATTTGCTACTTTATTACATATATCTCGAAAACCATGATAAGAATTTTTAAAATCAATACTAAATGTGTGAGCATTTATGTAAATTTTAGATACAAGAAATATGAGTGCGACTTTCCACCTAACGCCTACCATGCAAAATCATGCCTAAAAACAGAAATTTTCGTTTTTGTCAAATATCCTTGAAACAAGATGTCTAGGAAGAAATTTAAGTACGCCATTGTTTATAGAATTTCGAAATTCACAAGAATATCTAATTTGTATTTCAGCTTTTGAAAAACTTTGTGAAATATGCAACGTTATAATATAAATAAAGTGCAAAATATATATTTTTGTAGCTTTTTTATTATTCTGTTTGAAGGGTGGTTCTGTGGCAATTTTGTTATTTGAGAACCCCATCTTATTTTTATGGGGAATACATTTGCTGTAGAGAGTATAATAGCTTTTTCAAGCGTTCACGCGGTATGTCCAAATTAGTAATTATTAGGGTTAAAATACGAACAAACGAGGGTCATAGAGAAGCGTTGGAACGATGATGCCATGCGCCTATTACCTATTTTCCATCGCCTATTTCCCAAGCGGAAAATGCGCCTATTCATGATAAACAACATTCCTGAAGAAACCAAACCGGTATCTTCTGAAATTAAAATACTGTACTGTGAACTGTACTGTCATTAAATAACCTAATTGTTCATATTTGACGCCGAATTGTGAATAACCAAGAGCAAAACGGACTTCAGATTCGAGATCAGCGACCCCAGGTTACCCTAAAATCGTTATCAAATAGGAAGATGGAAGAAAAAGTTGGACATTTGTTGCACTGTGTAATTACTAATGCTTATACATATATAGAGCCAACATACTGCCCACCTTGAACTAAGTAGTTAAACAGTTTTACATAGTTTAAAACATTCAGCACATTAGTTAATCAAAAAAATGAAATAACAAAATATAAGGCAATGGAAAAATATGAATGAATGCAAATACAATGAATCGTAGTAGACTGTAATATAAATATAAAAGATGAATGAATTACACTGTGCACATCCATTTTACCACCAGAATTGAAAGTTACATAAGGATTTGAACATTCTAAGAACAATGGCGTTTTCAGTTTTTTCTCTACGCGTCCAGTTTCAAGGATATTCGACAAAAACGAAAAACCACGTTTTTGAGGATTGTATTAGTTGACAAGCGTTGAATACAACGTCAGTCTTATTTTTATTTTATTCAAAACATGCATAACAGAACACAAATTATACGAACATATAAATTTTCAAAATTTCTGAAATATGAAGAAAAAAGGACCCATTTTTGGTCTAAAAAGAGCCCATTTTTTGCCCATTAATCCAAGGTGTGCACCATTTTTCATCTTTACATTATGTATTAGCAAATCTCATCAGTTTCAATCCCGTTTTATGCAAAAAAATCGTAAACGACAAAATTGGGCATACGAATTAAAGAAAGTGCGAATTAAAAAGGATTAAAAAATAAAATTTAAAATTAATAAGCATAATAAATTCGTAGAAATATTATTAACTCGTATTTTGTTTACTCTTTCACAACATTATTGTGATATGGGAGATAGTTGGGTCAAGTTTATTCATTCATTGGACCTCTTAATACCAGATATTGGTTTCAGTATATGTAAAGTATTATTATGAATCAATATTTATATCTGGTATCAAGAGGTCCAATGAATTGGTAAATTTGACCCAACTATCGCCCTTACCACAATAATATTGTAAAAGAGTAAACATAATACGAGTTAATAATATTTCTACTAATTTATTATGTTCAATAATTTTTATTTTATTTTTTAAAACTTTTCACTTTTTATAATTCGTATGCCCAATTTTGACGATTACGATTTTTTTGAGTAAAACGGGATTGATATTGATGAGATTTGATAATTTATAATGTAAAGAATAAGAATGGTGCACTCCTGGGAATTGAGAAAAAAATTGAGCCCTTTCTGCTTCATATCTCAGCTCCTGTTAAAGGAAATTTGAAAATTAATATGTACATTAGACTGATTCACATTTGTATGAAGAATCTAGAACTATTTTTTCTTTTGCTCCGCGTCGACTTTCTGAAACTCGAACCTATAAAACTGAGAAGAAGCTTTTAAAACCTAAAAAAAAGTGATCCTGTGATGTTGCTCAAAGAGCTTAAAGGACATTTTTGAACTTTTAACGACTATTTTAAAAAAAATTATTATTACTCCAATTGTAAAAAGATATCACTATTTTTTTTTTTCTTTATTTAATTTTAAATCTCTTACTGAAATTATGGTTTCATAAATTATAAATTTTTAGTTAACCGTTTTAGTTAACTAGTTTCTTGGCTTGCCAAACACATAATTTTAGAGGTCGAAATTTTTCAAATTTTATTCTAACGAGTTTGGGATAACATTTTTGTATTATTGCACATACAATTATCTTTAAAATGATATGTCACTCCTATATTTTTAGATCTCAATTTATTAGTACATAGTAAAATTCTGCACTCTTGCCTAAAACACTCTCAGCCCAAAAAATGATGCACACCCCAAATTATTCAAGAAAATGTTTCGGATATCCCTCCCGAGTATTTTAAGATCAAAATAAAGAAAAATTCGTTGGCAAATTTTATTAAATATCACGGTTTAACAATTTTGTTGGGGTTTTTTTGATTTTTATTCATAAAAAGTTGAATGTAATTTTTTTAACTTAAACTATTAAGTTTTTCCACTAAAAAAAATTATAAAAGTTTTACATAAGTTGTCCACCATTATGGTTCAAATAGTAACAAAAGCGGTAAAATTGTTTTTTCAAAAATAGTCCTTTAATGAGCATTATATCCTTAAATTGTTCTTACATAGATTAACGTGTATACAAATATTTACCAAAAAAAACAAAAAAAAACAATCAGCTAACTTCTAAAATTGAAGAGATATTACAATTCAAAATCCTATTTTGGTGAAAATTTAGTGGAACATATTTTAAGATTTTAGTAAACCATAACTAATGAAGTTTAAACTCATCAATATTCTTATTGAAAAGTAGGCTTTATTAGCTACATTCTTGAATAAAAATCTAACTCCTGTCGTGGATATTATCAAAGATATTGATCCAGAAATTAACCCTTTATATAATTTTATTTTTTGATTTCAATCAAAATATATTATTTTTAGGCGCGCATACTTTTACTATTTACTAATGATACGATATCTAAAAATATAAGATTGACATATCATTTTAAAGATAATTGTATGTGCAATAATACAAAAATATTATCCCAAACTCGTTAGAATAAAATTAGAAAAATGTCGACCGTTAAAATTACTATAGTAAAAAAAGTCTACATTTTACGTGTTTACCAAGTAATTAAACTGTAACGGTTAACTAAAAATGAATAGTTTAAAAAAAAAAATTTCAGTAAGAGATTTTAAATTAAATAAAAAAAGAAAATGAAGTGTTATCTCTTTACAGTTGGTGTAATATGAATGTTATTGAAAAAATCGTTAAATGTTAAAAAAATGTCCTCTAAGCTCTTTGCGCAACATTACAGGATCTTTTTTTTGGGTTTTAAAAGCTTCTTCTCAGTTTTCGAGGTCCAAGTTTCAGAAAGTCGACGCAGAGCGAAACATTTAAAGATTTTTGTTTTTGAATCAGTCTAATGTACATATAATATGTATTCTGCTATGCATGTTTTAAATAAAATAAAAATAAGTCTTATTTTATATTAAACGCTTACCAATCAATAAAATCCTCAAAAACATGGTTTTTCGGAATAAAACTAAAAACGCCATTGTTCTTAGAATGTCCAAATCCATAAGAATATGTAACTTTCATTTCTGGTGTCGAAAATTTTTGTCAAATGTGCGCACAGTGTTATGAAACAAAATATGAATTTTTAATTTTCCGAAAATATATCCCCCTTGGTGGGTAAGCGACAGAGTTGGACGATGGGACGTCGAAGTTCGACGTCCGCGGTTTTCAGCTACTCTGACCAGTCCATCGCTGACAGGGTGGCAGTCTAGCACCCGAGCCATTCTCCATTTTGTTGGAGGGTTATATATATACCCCCCAAAGATTACAACGATGTCATCCTTTTGAAAATTTGGCGTTTGACGAAACCATTTCATACGACGTTGTAAACTAAGTAAGTATTCATCGCGCCAACGGTGCCAAAAGTGCTGCCTCATAGCGGTGATAGCGTGCCAACGTTGGTCCAGCGTTCCTCGAAATATTTGAAGTTTAGGTTCAGGCAATATCTTTAATGGTTCTCCAACGATGAAATGAAAGGGAGTCAATACTTCCAAATCACAACTGTCGAATGTATATTAACATAATGGTCTTTAATTGACGCAGGCCTTCACTTCTGATAGCAGAGTCTAAACTCTTCGCATGTCAGCAAAACTAGGCCTATTGCTCGCTTCAGATGATACTTTACGCGTTTAACTCCAGTTTCCCAATAACCGCCCATATGCGGCGCGCTTAGCGGGTTGAAATCCCAGGTGATGTTTGAGGCAGAGAAATAGGCTCGAACGTTGTCGTCGGACATGAACTTCTGAAACATAGTGCAAAGTTCTTTTTCGGCACCGACGAAATTCGTGCCGTTGTCGGATTGCAATGCTGGCAGTAGCCTCTGCGGTTGATAAAGCGTTTATAAGTTTTGAGAAATGCTGCTGCCGTCAACACTCCTACGAATTAGAGTTGCATAGCACCTGTGCTCATGCATATGAATACACAAATATATCCCTTTATGATTCTCGTTATCCATAAATTTGTAGGGGTACGGACCTGCGAAGTCTGTAGCACTACGAAGAAAATAGCGCGTATATGTAGTGCGATTTACGGGTAGATCTACCATGGGCTGTTGATGCGGGATGCGGTTTAGTCGCGTACATTTTTACGCAGTTGCGGTAGATTTTGCGAATTAAATTACGTGATAAGATGATTCGTGCAGCGCAGTGTACTGTCGACGTTGACATATGCGGCATGTTAATGTACTGCGACATTTATTTAAAAAATGTCCATATGCGACTTTCAATTTAATAAAACGAATTTTGTCTCCTGTTATTAAGCGGTAAAATTCGACGCATGTGTAAATTGTATGTTCCTTGTTACAATACAGCCAGCGTTGAATTTGTTGCGTTGCGGTTGATTCTGTATTTTGAACAGTGTGTAGAACAGGCGTCGTGATTTTTTGTTTTTTTAAACACAAATTTATTCTTCTTGTTGTCAGGCAGCGCGCATGCACCAATCATTGCGAGCGAGCGTCATCGCGTTTCTAAGAAGGTTTGCTGCTCCTCGAATGTTGGCATATCACTGTCCGTAAGTGACAGCTCCCTCTGCTTCCTAGTTTCAAATGACAATTTTGAAACTACTACTAGGTGGATCAACCAATCATCCCAGAATTTGAGAGGGCTGACAGCGCTCTAACGTGTTGCAGCACTACGTCAAACACTTGCTTTATAGCGGTAGCAGAAGCCGATGCTTCGATGGCATAGATCATACTTAAATGCTTTTCGACAATAACACGCATGACTTTATAGCGATCTTGCAACAATTTCCAGGCCAGAGAATAATTTGCGTCAGACATTTGAAAATTACTGATTACACGAAGGGATTCAAACATGAACGCAAGTAGTGCAGCTTTTGACTATTAGTTAAATTGTTATTCCAATTAATTATTGAATTAAATGCATTCTGTCGGGTTGCCGATCCATTCTGTCGGGTCGCCTGAGAATGTAGGCAATTCCATTTTCGGCATACGAATGGAACCCGAAACTTCTGTATTTGTGTTGCTGCTTGCCAGCGCCGTCATGTACCAAGTTTTCACCTGGTTCCTCGTCTCGTCTTCTGCCCCTGCGGTTGCTTCGCCACAGGACAGTTCCACTGCGTCTTGTGCATTGCTGAAGTGAATCCACTGTTCGTTGAGTATCTTTAAAAACCCTTAAATGCTTTCACGGTCACCAGGTGTTGCTGCAGTTTTACTTGCTTGGAAATATCTTTTAATTGCATTGCTGGCTGAGTCTCACGTTTTTACATTCGAAATTGTTTCGACACTAAACTTTGTAATTTTTTTTTAATACTAATTTAAACGTCAAATTATCGCTATATTCGTTTTGATGAATTTGTCCGTTGTTACAGAGAGAGGACAACTGCGACAATTACAAAAACTAATACTTCGTTAGCGGGTGCACAAACCAGCGAATGCAGCGAAGACTTAACCAAACTGTTTTGCGAAATGCACGTGCTGCGTTTAAGGTTATGCCACGGTGGCTGAATATTGAATTCGCGGAAGTATTGAGCCTCACCAAAAGCTGAATCTGTTGTATGCGGGAATTCCGATAGCGTTGTATTACGGTTGTAAGCAAGTGCGGTGGTAAGCGGGTGCTGTGGAAAAAGCGTGCGGTAGTTTTAACGTTATAGCGATGTTAAATGACTAAAAATAGGTATCGATAATTACTAATACTAATGCTTATACATATAGAGCCAACATAAATAATATTTTAAAAATTATATACTTTATTTTCAGACAAAAACCAGCTCCAGCGCATGCTGAAAATGCGGCAGTAAGTGACACGATTGCACTATCTCACAGGCGTTGTATCTCAGAATGGGCTTGATCAGATTGTGCACGAGCAATCAAAAGGGCAATGCGTTGCTGTTACAGTAAAGCCTCACCTCATCCTCGCCGCTGAGCGCCACCTCATGGTCGACGAGTATTGCCAGCGGATAGAGTTGCAGCGAAATGCAGCCGCGGGCACTGTGTCTCATCCAGCACTTTGTAAATGTTTAGAGCGACATAGCGGCAAGTCAACGCGCATGCCGTGCTCCACGAATTCAGCAAGAGACAGGCGCGCAGGGGACAAATAAATTTAACTCATTAACATTTTCTAATTTTTATATTTTTGTGAAGTGAAATGAATTAATTTTATGTTTTACCATTAAAATATGTTTATTTGCAATGTTTACAGTAGGCTGGGTCGAAAAAAAAATATTGGAAAGTCCGCCCCTAAAATGAAAGCTTACCTAGTAGAAGTATCAGAAATATTTTTTTATTATTTTTTTTGACCCCGCCAAAAACCGCCAACATTGTTTTTTAGTCATAACTTCTTTAATTGATGTCCGATCATTTTATATACCGTTGAAAATGTCTCAGCGGTTAACACATAGGTTGAATTGACCTCCGAGGCCAACTTCGGTAAGTCTTATTAATTTTTTCAGACTTCTATCCCCCTAAATGCATTGTTTTTTTATTATATAATTAAAGTTTATTATATAATTAAAGTTGAAAGTATTTAGTTTGCTTCATAAACAAAAAAGTTACAGCTAACTCGTTTTTAAGTGACAACATTATCGAAAAATAATATATAAAAATAATATATGAAAGTTCACCCCTAAAATAAAAGCTTACATTGAGAAATGGTAAAAACCAAAAAAATATATTTTTTTTTGATGTAAAACTTTACTGTTGAAAGTGTTTAGATTGCTTCATAAACAAAAAAGTTTAATATAGTGTTTAAGTGAAAACGATAACGGTTTTTAAAGGATTTTTTTTTTGTTTCGACTTTTTCTCGATGTAAACTTGAAGTTTGGGACAGAACTCCATATAAAAATAAAATTTTATATGTTATTTTTCAATAACGTCTTTACTTAAAAACGAGTTTTTTGCAACTTTTTTGTGTATGAAGCTAACGAAATACTTTCAACAGAAAAATTTAATATTTTTTGGAGAAATTGCATTTAGGGGGATAGAAGTCTGAAAACAGTGGTGTCACTCATCGAAGGTGACCTCGGAGGTCATGGAACTTCATGATCGGACATCAAATAACAAAGCTTTAATGAAAAAATGGTTTTGGCGGGTTCCAATTTTTTTTTTTTGTTTTTGACACTTTTACGAGCTTATCTTTCATTTTAGGGGCAGACTTTCAAAAAAAAAAAAAATTTGTATGGAGATCGACCCGGTCTAGTGTACAGTAGTTTCAGATTTTTGGCCAGCTCCCACTTGCTGTATAAGTAATGCAAAATAATTAATGCAAACCAAAAGATTTTTTCACTCAAAGAATTACATTCCGACACAACAATGCATTCGTAGAAAAGTGTTAAAAATCTGTCAAAAAATCCGTTCCGACGGAACCTGTGATGCCATATTTCTGAATTTCGAATTCGATTCGGATCATATGATAGATAAATCCGAATCCAAATGAAAATATCCGCTACGACGGGGTTCATGACTGCCTTGATAAGAAATTTTATCACATTTTCGGACGTTGCTTTCCGCAGTGGTTTCAGAAACGCGAATTTACTCATATGGACGATTACAATGAATATATAGCTGTTACCATTTCAAAAGCGGGTGTATGGGCGCAGGAAGTAGATATACAGTTTTTGAAACGGTCGCTCAGTTACTGTTTCGGCTCCCATCGGTGGTTTTAGAACTTTGTTCACTGACTTGTTTTCTTTACAAGCCTCGCATTTTGCGATATAGATATAGTTTGTTTTCATCATTTCTGAGTACTCCTCACTTTAAACTCGGTGGAATCGAAACTCAGAATGGGACATTCTGCGCGCGTGAGCGATTCCATGAACACGCGCGAGAGTGTGTCTTGTACGACATGGAGTGTGCCCTTCCGATGCTCAATCGTGAAATCAAACGCTTGTAATATCAAGCTCCAGTGCGCTAGTCTACCAAACAAGTCTTTTAGCACCATTAAACACTTGAAGCGTGGTCAGTGATGACTGTAAAAGGCATGCCTGCAATGTAAGGCATGAATTTTTGAATTGCTGCCACGGCTGCCAGACACTCCTTTTCTGTGACCGTGTAGTTTACCTGTGCCGGAATTAACTTCTGCGAGAAGAAGCTTATTATTCATTCTTCACCTTCTTCGTTCTTTTGGAACAACACAGCGCCTATTCCGCTATTTGAGGCATCACATTGAACGTAAAAGTGACAGTGTCGAAAAGTCTTGGACGAAACGGACATGAGGCTAGGCCCATGAAACTTCGTACGTCTCTTGGAGTCTACGGAATTGGAAACTTGTTGATGTCTTCAAATTTTTCCGGATTGGTGCATATTTTACTGTTGCCCACAATGAAACCAAGGTATCGAAGGTGTTTGAAACCGAACTAAGATTTATCGCATTTATTGTGAGCTTTGCCTTCTTCAGGCATTCGGCGACCTCACCCAATGTTTGTAAAAACGAATCAAATTCGTTGCCGATAACGAGCAAGTCATTCAGGTAGACGAATACTTTCTTCGGTAATGATGCGGTATTGCCTTATTCATAAGGGGGAACATGCGTTGCAAGGCATTGCAAATGCCGAATGCCATCACGAATAGCGAACTGGTATAGCGGTCTACCTGAAATCGAAAAAGCTCTCTACTACCCTCCTCGGCACTTGCCAGAAAGCGTCCAAATCTATGCTTGCAATATATTTGCTTTGCTCCAAGTGTTGCAGATGACAATCTATGTTTGACACTGGAAAAAACGTATTTTATGGTTTGCGTATTTACATCACGCGAATCTAGGCACAGCCTGTTCTTGCCAGGTTTACGTATCAGCACTGTCCTACTAAGCCACTCCGATCCGGTCATTCTCTTCTTCGAGAGCCGCTTATACGGCTGGCGATGCCATTTGAATTTTGTATTTCACGGGTTTGGCATTTTCTACTGCCAAGAATTGTTATTTTTTGTTTTCCGTCTTTGTTTTCGCCACACGTAACGTGATCTGCCGGCACTCATTTTGATCGCATGTTGTTCTAGATCCGTGTTTCCTCTTCAAACGTATTGAATTGTTTCATGAGTATGTATAGGAGTTGATTTTCGTATGCAGTGAATTCGTGCATCTCCATCTTTTCATTCTTTTCGGTCATAGAACTATTTATTTCAGCATCTCGCGGCACATTATTCGCCCCAAATACTTCGGCTGTCAATTCAAACTCGCTCCGGATGGTACGGCAAGAATAATTTTCGTGGTCAAGATTCCTGACCACGTCCTCACAACCTTCTCCATGGTAAATTTAATCTCGCCAATTTTGAACGTAGCATACGGTGTCACGTCATCTTCTCAGCATATTTCGGATGATAACATTGCCTTCTTCTCCTCTCGCCTGTCTTTTTTGCGCTATCTTACCTTTTCAATCTTATTTGTAACTTCGACCACTCATTATATTCTTGAATACGGATGTGTATGGGTTTTATTTGTTTCAATTTGTTGCATGTCATATTTTGAATTGTATTTTGTAGAATTGGTATTTGTTGTTTGCCATCTTTGTTTTCGCCGCATCTTGGTGACGTGATCTGCCGGGGCTCATTTATTTTGACGGAGCGTTCGTTGATTTCAAGCGCGACTGCTCCGTACGCGACACGCTCATCCGTTCCCGGATTACACCTAAGGCGTTGTGGCGTGATAACATTTTCTAACCCGCAATGGTAGCAAAACGACTTCTTGGCCTTTCATTTTGCCGTTCCAGTATACCAGCTCGCGTTGCTGTGTCCTGGGCGCTGCATATTGTTGTTTTATCGCCTCGACGCGCTCGTCTTCAAAGTAATCGTCATTGTTGTCATGATCGTGCCCGTGCCTCACCTCGTGTGCGTGGTACATGGGTGGACGCGGCATCTTGGGGACGTCGCGCTGTGGGAATGCTGCCTCCGCTTCCAAACAGGCCTCGAATAGTTGGTCCAGCGAAAAAATGCTGATGCCATGTACTGCCCTGTGTGACTCTGGTTGAACGTACTGAGAAATCTGCAACCATTCATGTGAGCATATGCCTTAATTTGTGTTGTTCTTCTCTCATCTCTGTTTTCTAGGTGTAGTTGTGTTCGCTGTGGTGAAGCTGAGATATGGTTTGCTGAGCGTTTTGAATGAAGCTCCGCCGTGGTTCCCACTGAGGATGTTCTTGTTGCCTTTGTGGTTGGTGGTATTGTTGTCTTGGCGGATGTTGCTGCGGCTGCCATTGTGGATGCTGTGACGGTTTCTGTTGGGATCGAGGAAAACCCTGAGGGGATGTCTTCCACGAAGGCTGTTGTGGTAAATGAAGTTGTTGTCGAAATTGCTGCTGAAACTGCTTTTTTGAGTTCTGCGGATCGATTCGCCCTACTTTCCGAGAGCGCTATGGAAATTGTGTCATGAATTCGACCGCCTTGCAGCTTAATACTAACGTACTCTTTTTCACAGTGCCCTGGTTGCTTTGCATAGACATCGTTGACGACCGTCCCGATACTGGAGCAGGGTTTGCCATTTGATGCTAAAGCAATTTGTGTTCTTCTCGGAGCTGTTCTATTTCAGCCTGTTCGGCATACTTGGTCTCCGTAAACCCTCGCAATCATTTTGCAACAATAATGAGGTTGCACCTTCATCACCTGCTGCACTACTAATGTCTACTAATGGCATTTGTTTCCCGTTAGCGATGGTTCATTGCTCTACTGACCTAGCACTGCACTACCTTTCAGGGCCTTGCGCAGGATTTTCTCGTGGGGGGGAGGTTTAGCTTGGCCATACTCATGAACATATGTCATTATTTCAGAATATCGATATCTAACGAGGCCTGAACTAGGGAAGATATCGGGTGTACGATCTTCTTATAACGGAGTTTCCTTCAAGAACTTTTGAAGGGTCAAAGGTAATAAAATTGCCAACATTTTTAAAGAAAGTTTATTTTAAAAGGATATATCTCAAAGCAATGTCGAAAGACGACTTTAAAATTAGCTTTTTGACGTTTTATTATTTATGAAAATTGTCAAAAAAGTAGACTTTAATTTTAAATTATCTTTGAAATGAAAAGGCATATCATATTTTCATTATAAAACAAAAAAAATTGCGGCACATAAAGGGTGTAAAAGAAATTATTTTTGCAAATTCAAATGCGGATATTGTGGTCAAAACAAATAACGGAAACAAATCCCGTAAATTCAAAAATTCTCTGATTTAAGACAAACAAAAATATTAACAAGTTGTCAGTTATAAGTAATCGATCATGTCGTCAACAAAAGTGGGAAAATAAATTTTGGACATTTTGATAAGCTAGCCATTCTACAATGCATGCAATTATTGCAGGGATACTGCTGGAAATATTACAATTCGGTTTCAAGAGACCATCTTAAATAGTAAATGTAAATCAGGTCGAAAATCAGGATTTGTGAATCGTAAATTTGCGGCGAAAGTAAAGTGTTGGATCTAAGCCCAACAATCAATAAGAGATATGTCAATAAAATATAATATATTTCATATTTTAAAAAAGTAAAGATGAGATTTAAACTAAAATAATTCAAAGTTGCAAAAAAAATCGAAGAAATAGATTAAAGATCCAAATAAACGAGCGAGGGAGTGCTGAAACCGGTATAGAACAATATTATATAATTTGTTCAAAACGATGTAACCCTCCAAACTGCCTGAGCTAGGTCCAGATTTAAAATTTTTGGCTTATATAAAATCTATTCTTCGAAAAATATTGAAATATTGTTAAACTGAAATAAAATAAGCGATAGTTGGATTATTGTTATCAAAAATGTCAGAAGAAATGGTGTCCAACGGCTGATGGTGGGCTGGAAGACTGAAATTCGTCCTAAGTCTTTCAGAAATATAATACTTTAACTATATTTAAAAACTGTTGAGTATTGTTCTTCATTTGTGATATATTTTTTTACCGCGTTAACATTTTATGTTTAAAATAAAATGCATAAATAATTTCGTTTACACCCTTCATTTTGTAGCTGAAATTTCTTTGAGTATGGATTTAAAAGCGTTTTTACAAAATCAAATCATTTAAAGGTTTTATACCCTTTTGAAATGTTACTATTAGATATTTTAAAAATCAATTCAAATTAATTAATGCGAATAAAAGCTGTAAACGAATTAGTTTCGTACAACCATTTTCATATTTATACTCATGAACACATCCAAATTTTTTCAAATGGTTGACCAAAAATTTGATATGCATTTCAAAAGCCCCTTTAACGAATTAATCCAGAAAAATGGGGAAACACGATTATATTATTTTTTTAGCGAACTTTAAAAACATACAGGATTTTTAAGAAAATACAGGGTCTTATTTCATTACACAAATATACACCAATTCTGGGGCCTTATTGATTTATGGTCTTATTTCATTTTAAATTGTTATTAAAAATACGTAAAAATAAACAAAAAGAAACGTTATAAGAGAGATATATGTATATTTTTTTAAATGTATTTTTAGTTAAAAAATATAATAATAAATTTATAAACAAACATATTTTTGAACTATGTAAAAAAAATGTCTAAATTAAAAAGTTGAAAAATAATTGTATAAGAAAAATAAATTTTTCGTATTGTATTGTTTTAAAAAAATATGATTGTAAGAAAATTGCAGTAATTTTTAGTTCGGAAAAAATGTTTCTTCGACAAAAATAACGTAAATATTGTTCCAAACAAAAGTTTTTCAACACAAGAAAAAAAATGTTCGACCAAAATAATTTTAGGCAATGAACATTTTTGTAAAGAAAGTTTACATTTTTTTGAAGTATATATTTTTGAATATATATATAACCTTTTCAATACGTTTTAACATCAATAAAATTTTATTAGAATAAGCATGAGTAAAGATAAAGTCAGCTCACAAATGAGATTGAACTTAATCACTTTTATGCTCTGATCTTCTTTTATTGTTTTTTTGCTTTTAGAAAATATTGTTTCATTTTTACTCTAAATATATTAATCAAGTTTTTATTCTAACATATTGTTTAAACCGCTTTTGATCTGAGCCTGTGATAATTTACATTCATATACATTTTTAGTCTTTAATTTAATTAAATATTTTTTTTAATGCTCCTGGGGGGAGGAGGGTGTTTGAACACCAAAACCCCCCACCCCCCCGTGCGCACGGCCCTGCTACCTTTAACAGGGGACCGTCCTAAAGTCATGATTGGCAAGGCTAGCTAAATATCAAATATTTATATTTATTAACTCTTACTAATGATTTTATTTTTTCTAGATGTTCGTGTTTTATTTTTTTATTTAATTTTAATTATTTATTTATGTTTATATTTAGCTTTAAAATGAAAATGGTAACGTAACCAAGCAAAAACTTTTTGTCCTGCTTAAAATTATAAAATTGCGCAAAATTTAGGTAATTAATTGGATTACCTATAAATACTTAATAAAATTCTGAAATTTAAATTAATTTGCGATTACGATTTATATTATCTTTTCTAAAATCATGGGCGTGATCGAACTTCGAACCATTGACGATAGTTGTACTAAGACAGACATATATTATGACAAAACGTGAAATTAAATGTCAGTATTTGTCAGCATAAATTTGTCAGATCGTGTTGTATAATTACCTAATTTAAAATATAAAAATAAAATGTTGTATAATTGGAAAAGTGTATAAATTAAATCTGTAAACTAAAAATTATAATATTTTTTAAATATTGATACATTTTAGTGGAACAAATCCTATCCATAACACGCAAAACTCAAATGGTGGAGAGCTCGGCCGAAGTCCTATACAGGACTGTAGCGGCAAAATTAGTATATTATATCATTATCACATTTCAGTCATCAATACTTAAACAATACAATTACTACAAAAACATTTAGTATATAGAGTGGGTAATATTTGTCATAGTTAAGACATCATGATACTAAACATTTGTACAACTCGTCAAGTAACATTACCTTTCTTGACTTGGACACAAACGAAAAAGTTAACTAACAGTTTCAAACAACGGTACAATTTGTATTGAATTACATTTAAAAGACAATACGAAGAAATCGATATTTAACCTATTTCCATTTTATTAAAACTACATATCTTCTATTATCACAGCATACTTAAAATAATATTGCACTTCTTGATGTTGTCGTAATCGTTCACTTTCAGGAGCAATTTGTGTTGATGGATTTATTGCATCACCTAATGACACTGAAATGAACGACCACGACAAGGTCATACATATTTTGATTACATCAATTCTAACGGTCAATACCCTTAACTTCTGTTACTGTTTGGGTGGACTTCTTAACTTCTCACAGACTCACAGTAGTTAAAGATCTTTATAACTAAATTATTGCACAGAAAATACTAACTTCAAATTTTGCACCAATAAATTTCTTGCATGCATCATGCATTAGACTTACAGTCATTCATGATGTCAGCGAAAGTCAATTATTGCACTGTAACGGATAACATATAACATGACAAAATTTGTATTCCGTCCGGACGTTGGACGCTACTGTTAGTGTGAGCGTGCTGTCTGATTAGAACAAAGATAGTTTGAAAATAGATGGAAAATGGACGAACAGTAAAGAGAAGAGGGCGGCATGCTCGTGGACTTGCCGGCTAAAGCTCATCGGACATGTGCTGGGTCATTGCTCTTCTACTGGTGTTACGCACACTGAACAGAATGTCATGCCAAACTAAACAAACCGAAATTAAAAAACAAAATTGATCGGAAATAAAAGAAAACAAATCCTAAACAAAATATAAAAACAATTGCTGTGACAAAACTAATTATACAACCGACTGACAAATAAAGGGGCGATTTGGGTGGTATTATATCGCCCCGGGCATACCCTCCTTACCATGGATCATTTTTGCCCATTTAACAATTCATTTAACTACATTCACGTCATAACACACGGTTCAGATCGTCACGCTCATTAAATAAATGAAGGTCATGATTTTACCAATAAAAATATCAAACAGCAAAAGGGGAGTAATTAGTAAATTTTATGACTAATCAAAAACTCAAAGTCTCCTGATTCTTGCTGCGTACTCTGAATTTTCCCTATACGTCGAGATTTTGGACAAAATCGAGTCAAATTTGCAAAAAGGACGTGTTTGGAACTTTATATCACAAGTTATCGCACGATTTCACCATGTTGCAGATGCAAACTTCATCACAAAATAAAATATGAACCTTGCCCTACGGATAATTGGCAAAAAAAATCTGTGCCCAGATATTAGTTTTTGCAAAAAATCAAAAAGAAATTTGTGTTCCCAAAAAAGTGTGTCAAGAGAGTAATTTATCACAATTCTTTATCATGCTCTCTTAAAAAACATTTAAATATTAGTTCGCAAAGTGTATGATGTCAAAATATCGAAAAAATGTGTTAAACTTTATCTTACTGAAATTTTTCGGAATATTTTTTAAAATATTTAATTAAAATGGAGGAAATTGCACGTAGAGATATACAATTTCATGCATATATAATGTAGTGGTGCTAGATGCAAAATCGAACAAAATTCTTAGCATCTGATATACGCATTATGAGAAATCATGATGTGGAAAATTGCACTGCGTAATCTCCTGGTGTGTAACTGATTCGGCAGGCTTTAATGGGTTAAAAAAATCAAATATACATCCGTCGCCAACGAATGCTTCTGAGCGACTGAACTGAAATTTTTGAAAATTTGAAATGAACAAAAATAAAAAATGCGACACCCGACTAAATGATAATATTGTATGGACGCGGCTGTAGGTGTAATATGTATTGAACATTTTATTTTAATTAATGACAGATTTGGAACTATTTTTCGTAACGAAGATAAAGTTTATCATAAAACTAGTTTAAACTAAATACATTTTTTGTATATAACATGTACTTTCTAACAAAAAATGATGGTTGTTCACTACTTTATAGTTGGCAGAAGATTATCTACTATTATAATAGTAAATGCCCTTCACAATGAAATACAAAAAAATCACACTAAAAGCGCGTAACTTCTTAAAAAGCATTATTTCTCGCTATAAACTAGTCATTCGTTAGGTATTTGATTGCTTCTCAAATAAATTTAATCGCTCACTATTTTCAGTCATTAAGTGGAAACATAAATGGAATATTATGTAAATTTTCATTGCCATTATTACCTTGATAACCGACACTTATAGTTCGCTTTTATTCAGTTTTTCAAAGAGAAATGTCACTAGCCGCTTCAACAGACAGATCAGGTGATTTGAAAAACAATATAATTGAATCACGTGATATGAACTGAATCTGGATATTAACTGTGGAAAATTGCACTAGTCATTCACTTTGAAGTACTAAATAAAACAACAAGTACTAAATAAAACACTTAATTTATATGTTTTCAATTTTAATATCTGCATCGTTTAAGAACATTTTATCGAATGACATAAAATCAGATGCACACTAGTAGATTACGAAGTGCAATTTTTCCCATTATGTTTTTCCATAATGCGTACATCAGATGCTAAGAATTTTGTTCGATTTTGCATCTGGCACCACTACATTATACATGTATGAAATTGTATATCTCTGCGTGCAATTCCCTTCATTTTAATTCTAATGTTTTTGGCGCAAAGTACGATGGCGGGAAATTTGCGCGTTTAGTGCGTCACGTAAATTTATTTACAATTTTTATTGGGCGGTTTTATTTGGGGTTTAATTTATCCTTTTTTTATGGTGGCTAATATATTTTGTTATCCCTGGGGTATTTATCGCTTTTGTTTCCTGGCCGGCTGCCACGCCTTTTTCCAGGCAACTACCATTTTTTCTTCAAAGACACTACGAAATTTGAACATTTTTAACTCGATAAAATAACATTTAAAACAAACACTTGCAATTTCACATGAAACCCACAACAGGTATAAGCCACCTTGCTTCTTTTTTCCTTTCTGTTGACCTGTACCAAATTTTATTTTAAATCAAATGCTTATTTTCTCACTATATTTTTTATAATTTCATACACTTTGTATCCTCTTGTTTTTTGTATGTTGTTTTATTTAAACTTTACTTTAAATATTAAATTAGTCGCCAGTCACAACCGCCAGTTTCAAGTCGCACTTTGTAATTGCTTGGCGCTTAAAATACATATTTGGACGAAGCACTTCAACAAATACATAACAACACATTCATTAAACCATTGGAGCACGAAATGCACAATATACACTACACACTAACTTACTTACTTAAGTGGCCCTTACAACCGTGGGTCGGTTTTGGTCACTGATATGAAGCCGCGCCAGTCGGCGTTGACGCCAGTTAGAAATACCAAGCGTTGCCACGTTGACCTCAACTTGGTCTTTCCAACGCAGATTTAGACGCCCTCTTCTGCGCTGTCCACCTTCGAGTTTCGATTCAAGCACCTTCTTGGCTGTAGTGTTTTCATCCATTCGTTCGACATGACCTAGCCAGCCGATAGATCTTGATGCGCTTGACTATGTCGAATAACTCATACAGCTCATGGTTTATCCTGATTCGATACTTTACAAGAAGAGGCTCCGGATTTTGAACCTCCGGCTAGGCGTCTTACTTTCTCAATGAATTTTCGAGCCTCATTCCTGTCCCCATGCATCTCAATCTCCTCACACTCACGCCTCTCTGTTTCTCTATTTTTACGCCTGAAAATACGTATCTCTTCACTACTCTTCTCTTTGTTACGCTCCTTCGCAGCTCGCTTAGCTACTGACTGTAGGGTGGATTTGTACGCAGCGTCTTTCTCTGCAATGGCCAATCGACACTCTTGGTCATACCACTGATTCCTCAGGGGGCGTTGGAATCCAAGCACCTCTTCGGCAGCCGTACGCATAGAGCAGGAGACATGGTTACACTGCAAGCTTATATCATCGAGAGGAGAAGTGGTTTGTCTAAGCAGTTGTGAGAGGGGAGAGGAAAAGGCTTGTGTTGTCTGTTGTCTAGCTTTCTCTGCGTTTGGGTTCGTTTGTTCTTCGCAGCGCTTAAGCGTGTGCGGACCTTGGCTGCTACAAGTCCATATTCGGATAGTGCGTACGTCCATCAGCGTGCCTTCGGTCAATCAAAACGTTATCAATTTGGTTTCTAGTTTTTTGATCGGGCGACAACCATGTGGCCTTTTGGATATCGAAATGTTCGAATCTAGTGGGACTAACTACCATGTTTCGTGCTGCGACAAAGTCGATTAGCCTCGTTCCGTTATCGGAAGTGTTGGCATGGAGACTAAATTTTCCGATTGTGGGACAATAGATGGCTTCTCTGCCCACCTTGGCGTTAAAATTGCCTAGAACGATTTTGATATCGTGGCGGGGGCAGCGCTCGTATGCGCTCGTAGAAGCGCTCATTTGTCTCGTCATCTTTCTCGTTCGTCGGAGCGTGTGCACAAATTAGGCTGATGTGGAAATATTTAGCCTTGATGCGGATTGTTGCCTACGTCTACGGGCGTGAACCTAGAGACAAGCTGGAGAAGTCTCTTGCCGACCACAAATTCACATCCAAATTCGTGTCTCTCCGCATGGAAGCTGTTGTAGACATCACAGGACGCTTGCTTCGAGCAGCCCTGTCCCGTCAATCGCATTGCCTGGAAAGCGGTGATGTCAGCCTTATATTTTTCGAGGACATCTACCAGCTAGATAGAGGCACCTTTCCTATAAAGGTCCGGACATTCCAGGTGCATATCCGTAAACCATGGTCCTTAAAATGTTTGAGTGTGTTGGCATCGTGATAAACGTTCGTTATCCGAGGCTTCTTTTTTTGTTTTCATTGGGCGCATAGGTTTTTTTCGTGGTGGGACCCAAACCCAACGCACGAACCCTTACTCTGAGGGTCTTCTACACCGGGTGGACTTCCACCGAAGTGAAAGCGTCACCATTTGACAATATGCCAATTCTGGCGACCAGTGAGTTGACTTGAGACGACACCAACAAGGATTGTGCTGGCTTCGCCATGTTGAAGCGTTCAGACACGTTGCATTGTGATAATCGCCCCCATAGCTCCCTTCACTACAGACATTTACAAAAAAACGAACAACACTCAAATGGGAATTTGCCAATTTCCCATTTTCTTAAGCTGTGCCTAAAATTATACCCTAGCCGACTAAAAGCCGAAATTTATTGTCGGCTGTAAGCAAAAAAAAATGGCTCAAAATCGGTTGAATTTCAAATTTTTGTTTATTATTAATATATATTAATATGTATATATATTGATATATCTGTATATACTAAAAATTAATAAAAATAAAAAATCAATTTAATTCTTCCTCAACCAATTTCTGGTTATCGTGGACGAAGAGTTGCCACTTCACCGTCAAGGAATTCAGGCGAGATCGCTTATAACATGCATGCTTCTGCCGGCGAAATGACTTCCTTAGAAGACGCTTATAAAAAAAATTAATTTAATTCCTTCTCAACCAATTTCTGGTTGTCGGGGACGAATAGTTTCCACTTCACTGTCAAGGGAGTCAGGCGAGATCGCTTAGAACATATGCATTCTCCTGCCGCTGATGTTGCTAGTTTTCCAAGGCATAAATTAGTGAGATTAGCCAATCGTGGATAAATCTGTAAGTAATATAACACATGCTATAATATATCATAAAATCAGTTATAGTAATCGTCGTTGAAAAACTAAAAGTCACCAAATATCTTTTTTGAAAATTCGGCATTCGATCTCACTTATTGATTTGATTCCAATCTCTTCGATCCCCCTCGAGATAAGTTATCACGACTGCTAGTACCGACTAGTTTACGCGTTCGGATACGTTGGCTTGTGGCACGTAATAATAATAATAATATAATAATAGTTTGGCTACAGTTCAGTATATAACTTCGGCCGCGCTCTCTCACCATTTTGAGCTGTGCGTGTTTTTAAATGGCGAAGCCGTAGTTTTCATATATTTTCTCAAACTCTTTGCTGGGGAATTATCCGATTGGATCGTCTCTGGAACTCCAAATTTGTGAAAAATTTCATATATTCAGGGCAATCATGAGGCCCGTCGTAGCAAAAACCCGAATATTCGTTACGAACTTTCACTATCATGAGTTCCGTGCGGAATGGAAAGAATGAAAAGAAAAGATTTTTCACACAAAGAATTACATTCCGACACAACAATGCATTCGTAGAAAAAGTGTAAAAAAAAATCAGTTCCAACGGAACCTGTGATGCCATATTTCCGAACTTCGAATTCGGATCATATAATAGATAAATCCGAATGAAAATATCCGCTACGACGGGGTTCATGATTGCCCTGATAAGAAATTTTATCACATTTTCGGACGTTGCTATCCGCAGTGGTGTTTTGTGAATCAGAAACGTTTTTTTTTTTTGTATTTAAGAAAGTCTGCACTAACCAGTATGCACATAAAGTTCAAATCTAAAAGCACAATAACAGATGCATGTTAACTTAACATAACGTCAACGACGTAACTGGAACTATGAGTGCATACTTTCAGGAGATAAAATTAAGTCTGCCTAAAAGCAACGAAAACTGCATTGGTTGCAATTTGATCCGAGACACACGCTAGCAAGTGTGCCGTCTGTTTATAAGCAACAACAAAACCATTGGTTGTAATTTAAGTCAAGATTAACGCCAGCATAGGAACCAATTCAGAATTGAGCACATTGTAATTTTCGCAGTAGCCGCAGTAGCCGCGGTAGCTCAGTGGTTAGTGCGTTGGACTGCGAACCGAAAGGTCTCCGGTTCAAGCCTGGACTGGGGCACACAACATCTTTTCGTAGAAACATTTTTCTATACCGCGCTACCTCTCGTCAATAAATGGCAAACCTACGAGAGTAAAACCATTGCCTATGAAAGCTCTCACCCGCCGTTCGGATTCGGCAATAAACTGTAGGTCCCACCACTTTGAGTACAAATATAACACTCACAGCTCAAAATGGTGAGAGAGTTCTATACAGGACTAGTAGCGACAAACTATTATTATTAATTTTCGCAGTTAATGATTTCAAAACATTAGTAATATCCGATGTGGGGTTCAGGAGGTTTTTAGTAGTACGTAGATTTAAGAATATGCTTGCTTGCATTTATGAGTTGTGTTTTAAGAACTAAGTATAAGCAAGGGGTTCGTGAGTCGCACGATACCGAGGTGATGAGTAGAGGTTAAGTTTAGATTTTAAGCATTATGATTTTAACCGCCTTAGAGTGCAGACGTGTTTCTTTTATAAGTAAAACTTTCATTAAATAAAAGTATGTCTTAGAAGAAAAGACTTTTATTAATTATTTCATGATAGTAAAAATGGAACTTCAACGTTGGACATTCTCTGGTAGGACATCATGGGTAATTATAAATGGAACGTTGCGACATTTGGCCTCACGCCAAAGCAACCGACATTTTAATCACAACATTTGGCGCAGCCGGTTTTCGAACCAAACATCAAATCCCAAGGGACTGGAAGGACTGGATGGAGATTAGAAGTATATAAAATAAATATATTGGACGAAGAAAAATATTTTTTTTAGGAGTCGTGAGTATTGTGAAAAAGAGTGACAAAATATTGTGCGTAGAAAAAAAATAATGTTTGTGAATTTGTGATATAAAACAAAAGAAACATTTGATAATTTTGAAATCATGAAAATATACAATTGAAAAACAGAAATTTTTAAAATTTCATAAAATTGTGAAATTAAATTAACTTTAAATAAAACTGTGAAATTTAAATGTTGAATAATTTAAGAATTTCGATAGAGTAATATTTTTAAAGCGTTGTGAAATTAATGAAATAACAAAATTAAAGAAATAAAAAATAAATAAATTACAAAAAAAAAATAAGTATTCAGTTATAAAATGATGAGATGTTTTTGAAAATAAATTAAATATTTTAAAAAAAAATCTAAATAAAAATGAGCTAAATAAAGTAGTTATATATTTAATAGAAAAATTATATCAACTACTAAGCTTAATCTATTCTCAATAATTCAATAATTATCAGATAAATAATCGTCTTGCAAAATGGGCCCAGAAAATGTATTTAAACGCGTACATTACGTTGTTCCTTACATTTCTGGGGCAGAATCTCCATTACTAGAAACTGAATTATATAAATTTATTGAAGGCTGTGAAACATCAAAGCTTAAAATTAAAGAATCAGATTATGAGGAATTTATTAAATGCGTTAGGTTACATTTGCAGGGAGATGCATATAAATTGGTGAGGACAAAACATTTTCAAAAAATGGAAGAATTATACGAGTTGCTAAAAAATACATACTTAAATTATATTTCTTTAGATTTAGTACTAGAAAAGATTAAAAAAATTATCAAAATAGCAAAGAGAGTTTGAGAGCGTTTGGAAGACGATTAGACGAGTTGCAATCCATGGCATTAGAAATAGCAAGTAAAAAATACCGTATAAAGATAGGTAATGATGACGTATTCAGATTGAAATTACAGAAGTCAATATTGATCTCTTTTAAAGTAGAGGTGAAGGATCCAAAAATAAAAGTTGTATTGTTAAGTAGTAAGTCAGACACATTAGATGTATTATTGGAAGGAGCATTAAATGTTGAAGCTATTATGCAGCTAAAACCAAAGTTAAATGAGTACGAATATAATGTTGAGGCAGAAACTAATTCAGAAATAATTAAGCAAAGAGAAAATTCAGAAAATAATGATAAATTAACCTTTGAAAGGAATATTTCGACATGTTCATTCTGTATGAAATTAGGACATACTAGGGACGATTGTATTAGTAGGAAAAATGAGCCTTTCTGCTACGAATGTGGAATTTATGGCCATGATGCTAATTGGAAATGTTCCAATATTAATATGAAAGATTGTAAAACACAGTAAGGTAATAATGATAGTAAAAACATAGAAAATAATACAAATAATATAAAATGCTTCTGGTGTGATAGAAAAGGGCATAAAATAGATAAGTGTTATGCGAAAACAAAATTTGAATCAGTCACAAATAGTAATCAAAATCAGGGAAACTAAGAGGGGCTCAGTCTAGGCCAATAAACTGGGGACCCCAAACAAGTAATGTAGGGCCAAAGGAGTTGTGGATCAGACGTCGAAAGAGACTGTGGTCAAATTTACTACTCCATTAAACTTTCAAGAACTGGAGGAGGTAAACAATGAATTAAAATATGAACCAAATGCAAAATAAAATTGCATTATATACAATTGTAATGGAGATTGTTCGAATTTATCTAATATAAGTGATGTTTTCATTGTAGTACCTTGCGAGGCAGCTAAAAATGGAAGACTTATTTTATTAGTAGACTCAGGAGCCGATGCCAGTTTAGTAAAAGAAAGTGCAATGACAAATTTTACAGGATTTAACAAAAATATTCAAAAGGATTTGAATGGAGCTTTTTGTGGGTGTGTTAGGACATTAGGAACCACTAAGGTCCAACACGGGAGCGTAGGGTGCTTAAGTTTAATGCTACACGTTGTGTCACTTGAACAAGGAGTACCAGCAGACGGAATAATCGGACGTGACAATTTATGGAATCGATCTATAATAAATGCGATAGACATAACAATAACGTTCTTTAATAAAGATAAAAATCATATTTTAAAACTACCAATGAAAACACAGACAGAAATACAAAACATTTTTTACAATCAACACATTAAAATTAAAGCGAGAACTGCGAAAATAGTATCATTACCTTTAAAAAAAATTCCAATCGTATTAATACATAAACAAAAATTTCTCCAGGTGTATATTTAGGAGAAAGCCTATCAAATGTTAGCAAAAATAGAGTTTATGCAAATTTAAATTAAAATTATCGAATTTTAATCAGTATAAAGAATCAGATACCAAAAACTCTACAATAAATAGCGTAAATTCAGTAAATATAACAAATAGAATTAACAGATTATTAAGGGAAATTAAAATTGACGAAACTTTGAATAAAGACGAAATTACATCTATACAAAATTTGTGCATATCTTATCATGACGTTTTTCACTTAGATGGCGATGAATTAACATATACGCCAGCGCTTAAACATGAAATAACCACACAGTGGAACCAACCACCAATTAATCAGAAACAATATAAACTTCCACATACACATAGGGAAGAAATTAATAGACAAGTAGTAAAAATGTTAGATGATGGCATTATATCTCCAAGTACCTCACCTTGGAATTCACCATTATTGTTAATACAAAAAAAGAGCGATAAGGATGGTAACAAGAAATGGAGACTAGTAATAGATTTTCGTAAACTAAATGAAGTAACAATAAAACAAGTATTTCCGATTCCTCGTATAGACGAGATATTAGATCAGCTAGGGCATAGTAGATATTTTTCAACTTTAGATTTAGCAAGTGGTTATCATCAGGTTTTAGTAGATGAAAGAGATAAAGAAAAAACTGCTTTCAGTACGGGACTTGGACATTTTGAATTTAATAGAATACCATTTAGTTTAACAGGTGCACTAGCTACTTTTCAAAGAATAATGAACCACATATTAACAGGTTTACAGGGTATCGATTGTTTTGTGTATCTCGATGACATATGGAAAAAATTTAAGCGAACATGAGCATAGATTAAGTAAAGTATTACAGAAATTAAGGGAACATAATAAAAATTAAATACTGAAAAATTTCAGTTTTTGCGTCTAAGGTCGAATGCGTAAAAAATATTCCGGTGCCAAGAAATATAAAAGAAGTACAAGAATTTATGGGATTAATTAATTATTACAAAAAATTCATAGGCAATATGGCCAAAATATCATTACCAATTTATAATTTATTTAGAAACGACTTTAAATTTACATGGACAGACGATTGTCAAAATTCATTTATTAAAGTGATAGAATCAATAATTTCATCACCAATTCTCTCATATCTAGATTTTACGAAAACTTTTTTACTTACAACTGATGCAAGTAATGAAGCAATAGGAGCGGTACTGTCGCAAGGCGAAGTTGGAAGCGATAGACCAATCGCATTTGCGAGCAGGGCATTAAATGGGGCCGAAAAACGATAATCCACCATTGAAAAAGAATTTTTAGCTATTGTTTGGGCAACCAATAATTTTAGAGCATACCTATTAGGGCGACCATTCAAAATTTTTACAGATCAGCCCCTAAAAGGTATTGCAAACTTAAAAGATCAGACATCTCGCCTTGCGCGTTTCCGACATAAATTGTCAGAATACGATTTTGAAATAATTTACAAACCAGGAAAAAGAATTTGAACGCGGATGCTTTAAGCAGAATACCATATATACAACGTGATATTACAGCAGTACAAACACGTTCTAAAACTACACAAAATAAATTAGATCAACAAATTAAAAACACAAAGCCCCAAATTAGTACACCGGTCGTAGATGAAACAATTACAGATGCAAATAACGAAACATATGCAAATAACGAAACAGCGGCCATCAGGGCGCTGTAGTAACATATTTAAGAATTAGAAGACAATTTAAGTGGAAAGGTATGCAGAAACAAATAAAAGATTACGTTAAAAATTGTTCAAAATGCCAAATTCCAATGGTCCTAACTGATACGCCAGTGAGACCATTTGATAAAGTATACATGGATCTTGTAGGAATTTTACCAGAAACTATCTCTGGGAATAAATATATATTAACTTTTCAAGATGATTTTTCAAAATATATGTGTTGCGTAGCTATACCAGACGCAGAAGCAAGCACTGTAGCGAAAGCATTTTACGACGTAATCATTACGCGCTTAAATATTCCAAAAGTATTAGTTACCGACAATGGTTCAAATTTCGTCTCAAAACTTTTTTCAGATACATGTAAATTGTTAGAAATTAAAAAGTTACATATTACGCCATATCATCCACAATCTAATGGATCTTTGGAAAGAAGCCATCGACTGTTAGCAGAATATTTGCGAAGTTTTGCAAAAGAAGATGGGACAAACTGGGACCAATGGTTCAATTCGGCAATGCACGTGCACAATAACACAGTGCATATGTCAACAGGCCAAACGCCTTTCCGTACTTTATATGGGTTTGATTTTGATATGCCCACTAATTTAAAACGTAAATGTTCACCATTTTATAATACCGATGATTACAACAAATTATTAAAATATCAGATTCAACTCACACACGAAATCGTTAGGCAAAATCAAGATAAAGCAAAAGAAAAATCAAAACAATTCTATGATAGCGCATTACACCCAAAAATATTTAAAGTAGGCGTTAAACTATTATTGAAAAATGAAAATAGAAAGAAAAAATTTTCTCCCATATGGGTAGGACCCTATGAGGTACTTTCGATAGTAAGTCCTGTAACGACAATAATTTCTATCAAAGGAAAAGGAAAACAATTTTATAACAACTTATTAAAATCATATAACTTTGAGGTTATGCACAATTAAAAAAAAATGATCATAACATGTAATGTAGATCATGTTAAAATGAAATGCATACTATTGCAAACAACAATATAAGTTAAAGAAATAATGTGTTAATATTTTTTTTAGGAATATGTTTTTTTAAATCTTAGTCAAATAAATAAGTGCATGAGGGAATAGCTACGTATTAATTTTAAAAGGTTACTAGCATTAAATCATGTACTACAAAATTTTTAAAGGTGAAAACCCTTGAAAAAAATTTTTGTAGCGCTCTTGTTGAACAACCCTTTAGATAAAGGAATAAAGTGATTTACAAGATTGTATTAGATATTTCATAAGCATAAATTTCATTACGAATTAGCAAAAGAAATAAAATATACATTGTCACTATATTTGAGATAGGTCAGTACCTCAATTTCATTGTCAAGGGCATTGTCAATAGAAACAAACGACAGAAAGATAGTTGTATTTTAAATATAGATAGAGCACAAACTGAAGGGGAGCTTATGTATAGTTATAAGAGATAAAATGCAATTCAGCGTTTTACTTGTAGGAACCACTGCACTAATGGACTGAAAATGAAACGAGATACGTTAATTCAGCGACAAAAACAAACTAACAAACGTTTTAAACAAGATCATTTAACAGTCATAAAAAAATAAATGTACATATTAAATGTACCAAAGTTGTTATGCAAAAGAAATATTGAAAATATTATCATATATCAAGCATAACTTAACTCATAAATTAATGCAAGAATAAATAGGTAAGTAGTTTTGAAAATGACTAGCATTGATTCATGTGCTAATGAAATATTAAGGACAAATTAAAGATTTTTAAAGTACATTAAAACATGTACATTTTATTATAAGTAATAAGTAAAATGTTAAATATAAACATACAATTAACATATAATTAAGTATGAAGTTATAGTAAACAATACAAAGTAATAAGTATTGTTACGAAAAGAGGTAATTTGCCCCACTGTGCAAGCATTCAACAATAATAAATGAGACGCAAGACAATTCAGCGCACTAAGCAATGTGTTAGAAAGAGACGGAAGATCATTCAGCGTACTGAGCAATGTGCGAGAAAGAGATGGAAGATCAGCAGGTTAAAACACATGAGTGCGAATGAGATGCCAATAGCATGCGTCATTCACGAAACGAGTAGAAGGTTCTCGAAACAAGTCGAAGCTTGTCGAAACGTGTCGAACTGATGCCTGCAGTATATAAGGCCGCGCATCTGAGGCACTGTACTTCAGTAGTGATTGTAAAGTAGTCGAGGGAATCTCGTGTGATAATTGTCAAGTTAAATTGTGGACATGCAGCAGTTGTTAGAATTTGTTATTAGTAAAGTTGTTTATTAAAGTGAATTAATAAAGTTAATTGTTATAATTTAAACCAAACATAAGAGTGTTTTTATTTTGTACACAATCCAGCGATACGAACTCGTAGAACAGTTTTCCGTAGACTGAATTTTCGTAACAGTATTTTAAAAATAATCCTGAGTGTGGAAATGTACTTCAACCTCGACGAAGCACGAAGCAAAGAAGTAAAACATGCACGAAGAAGAAGAACAAGAAATCCACCAAACAATAAAAATCGACGCAAAAGACACTATGTTTAAATTTTAATTACCAAAGGAGGTCGTTTAAATTTGTTGGGAAAAAGTCTGAAATGGTAATGTGATGTAATGAAGTACAAAATAATAATGATAAAACGACATGTGAGAGTTATGGCGCGCACGACAACAATTAGACATCATTACATGTTAAATTAAGAGAAGGGAGCTACACTATGGATATGGAGGTAGAAGTTTGACAAATCAGCAAAGAAAGTTGCAACTATTTCACCATAATAAAGCAACAACATTTTACATCTAATATATATTAAATAAAATATGACAATTTTATCGCTCAAAGAACACGCAAGAACATTATGTAAATAAGTTGAAGGAGCTATTCCATATACACTTATTTAGCTGTCAATACGAAACTGGTTGACAAAATAAATTTTACAAATCAACAAAGTTTCAAATATTATGTTGAAATTTCTTGAACAAAAGAACATAATTTCTTAAAAAATGTTGGATAAGACGAAAATTAAAAACAGTAAGACCCAAAAATATACGTATTCAAATATTGTTACAACAAGTGAAATATAATAGAAAAATAACGTCAAACTAAAACAACAACATCCACGTACAATTGAAAGATGACAATTACTGAAGATGGCAATTCCGCTAGAAAAACTATCTAGAAGAAGAAAATTTCTCAAAAAATTTAAAGAAGAGAAATCCGTATTAATATCCGTAAATATAAAATTACAAAATTACCAATTTTAGTATCTGCTCTTAACAAAATACGATTCAATTTGGCTAAAAAAACAACGCAACTTAGAAGGGCATAACATTTTTAAAAAATGCTCAGAAAATCAAGACGAAAGATGAAAGTAAATGGTGATAACAATGTTTGTCGAAAGGGGTAGTGAAAGCAACAAATAAAACGCAGCCGACATAAGCACGTAAGCGGAAAGTAACACAACCAGCCGAACAGTACCTGCAGCAGTTTTTTTTTCCTATGTTTTAAAATTAGTAGAAAATACAAATTTGTTTATAATAAGTAAAGAAAATTTGGAAAAAACATAAAAAGTTTCAAAAGTATAATTAAAAAAATATTATAAAAAAATATATTTTCAACAAAAATTAATATTGCGACCATTAAGTATTATTATGTGAGAACGAAGACAAACAATTATTTTGTATTGAAAAAGTTGAAATAATTTACATTTAAATATTTAAATTTAATTTAAGAAGTATAGGAATAATAATGATGTAAAAGAAAAAAACTATTATTCTTTTTAATAATAATTTTTTTTTTTAAATAAAGGGGGAAGAATTTTGTGAATCAGAAACGTTTGTTTTATGTATTTAAGAAAGTCTGCACATAACCAGTATGCACATAAAGTTCAAATCTAAAAGCACAATAACAGATGCATGTTAAGTTAACATAACGTCAACGACGTAACTGGAACAAGTGCATAATGTTTATGAGTGCATACTTTCAGGAGATCTGCTTAAAAGCAACGAAAAATGCATTGGTTTCAATTTGATCCGAGACACACGCTAGCAAGTGTGCAGTCTGTTTATAAGCAACAACAAAAGCATTGGTTGTAATTTAAGTCAAGATTAACGCCAGCATGGGAACCAATTAAGAAGTTAGCACATAGTAATTTTCGCAGTTAATGATTTCACAACATTAGTAATATCCGATGTGGGGTCCTGGAGGTTTTTAGTAGTATGTAGATTTAAGAATATGCTTGCTTGCATTTATGAGTTGCGTTTTAAGAACTAAGTATAAGCAAGGGGTTCATTAGTCGCACGATACCGAGGTGATGAGTAGAGGTTAAGTTTAGATTTTAAGCATTATGATTTTAACTGTCTTAGAGTCCAGACGTGTTTCTATTATAAGTAAAACTTTCATTAAATAAAAGTATGTCTTAGAAGAAAAGAATTTTATAATTATTTCATGATAGTAAAAATGGAACTTCAACGTTGAACATTCTCTGGTAGGACATCATTGGTAATTATAAATGGAACGTTGCGACATTTGGCCTCACGCCAAAGCAACCGACATTTTAATCACAACATTTGGCGCAGCCGGTTTTCGAACCAAACATCAAATCCCAAGGGACTGGAAGGACTGGATGGAGATTAGAAGTATATAAAATAAATATATTGGACGAAGAAAAATATTTTTTTTAGGAGTCGTGAGTATTGTGAAAAAGAGTGACAAAATATTGTGCGTAGAAAAAAAATAATGTTTGTGAATTTGTGATATAAAACAAAAGAAACATTTGATAATTTTGAAATCATGAAAATATACAATTGAAAAACAGAAATTTTTAAAATTTCATAAAATTGTGAAATTAAATTAACTTTAAATAAAACTGTGAAATTTAAATGTTGAATAATTTAAGAATTTTGATAGAGTAATATTTTTAAAGCGTTGTGAAATTAATTAAATAACAAAATTAAAGAATTAAAAAAAAATTAAATTACAAAAAAAAAAAAAAGTATTCAGTTATAAAATGATGAGATGTTTTTGAAAATAAATTAAATATTTAAAAAAAAAATCTAAATAAAAATGAGCTAAATAAAGTAGTTATATATTTAATAGAAAAATTATATCAACTACTAAGCTTAATCTATTCTCAATAATTCAATAATTATCAGATAAATAATCGTCTTGCAAAATGGGCCCAGAAAATGTATTTAAACGCGTACATTACGTTGTTCCTTACTTTTCTGGGGCAGAATCTCCATTACTAGAAACTGAATTATATAAATTTATTGAAGGCTGTGAAACATCAAAGCTTAAAATTAAAGAATCAGATTATGAGGAATTTATTAAATGCGTTAGGTTACATTTGCAGGGAGATGCATATAAATTGGTGAGGACAAAACATTTTCAAAAAAATGAAGAATTATACGAGTTACTAAAAAATACATACTTAAATGATATTTCTTTAGATTCAGTACTAGAAAAGATTAAAAAAAATTATCAAAATAGCAAAGAGAGTTTGAGAGCGTTTGGAAGACGATTAGACGAGTTGCAATCCATGGCATTAGAAATAGCAAGTAAAAAATACCGTATAAAGATAGGTAATGATGACGTATTCAGATTGGAATTACAGAAGTCAATATTGATCTCTTTTAAAGTAGGGGTGAAGGATCCAAAAATAAAAGTTGTATTGTTAAGTAGTAAGTCAGACACATTAGATGTATTATTGGAAGGAGCATTAAATGTTGAAGCTATTATGCAGCTAAAACCAAAGTTAAATGAGTACGAATATAATGTTGAGGCAGAAACTAATTCAGAAATAATTAAGCAAAGAGAAAATTCAGAAAATAATGATAAATTAACCTTTGAAAGGAATATTCCGACATGTTCATTCTGTATGAAATTAGGACATACTAGGGACGATTGTATTAGTAGGAAAAATGAGCCTTTCTGCTACGAATGTGGAATTTATGGCCATAATGCTAATTGGAAATGTTCCAATATTAATATGAAAGATTGTAAAACACAGTAAGGTAATAATGATAGTAAAAACATAGAAAATAATACAAATAATATAAAATGCTTCTGGTGTGATAGAAAAGGGCATAAAATAGATAAGTGTTATGCGAAAACAAAATTTGAATCAGTCACAAATAGTAATCAAAATCAGGGAAACTAAGAGGGGCTCAGTCTAGGCCAATAAACTGGGGACCCCAAACAAGCAAGGATTGAAACCGTAACCGAAACCGAAACCGATATCCGTTTAAAACCGTTTCATTTTTAAAACCGAAACCGTTATACGAAAATCAGAAATAAACCGATATCCAAAACCGAAATAAACGGTTTCGGTTTTATACCGGTTTAAAACGGTTTTTAAAAAAGTATAAAAAGAAACAGAAAAAAATTTTATTTTATATAGAAGATCTTACATACAAGGCATGTTTTAATGTCATTTAATATAATTTGGAGTTACCGAAATAAAAATTTCTTGTTTTACAAAAATATTCACCAAACAACGGTTTTTGGTATAAAATTTGTTTTTTTTTAGCTGCAGAACAAGCGCAAGTTTTTGTCATTTTAATGTATTTATTATGTTTTTAAGGTAATAATGAAATTCAAAAGAATTCATGATATTACTAAATATTGAACAACAAGTAACAATGGAAAGCGTGCAAAATATTTATGAAGATGTGTGTTTTTATTTTTTTTTTTTGTTTTTTCAAGGCTAATGAATATAAGCATCTTAAAAATAAGGTCTATGAAGCACTTTTGAAGCGGTAAATAGTTTCAAAAGTGCTTCAAAAGTCGCTTCAAAAAGATAAAATAGACAAAACAATGTTTTTTTCTCTTTTCTTCGCTACGCTAGTTCGTACATCGATTGTGCGTAAGCACTGTGCTATGCACATTTTTATTTTTGTTTTACTTTTATACATAGTTTTTTTCTTAATTGTAAAATCATGAAGTTTTTCTTAAGTTAAGTTCTAAGTGCATTAATTCATTTAACTTCTAAAATCAAAAAAAAATTGCTTTTTGTGTTTTTGTTTTCTCAAATCTGCTTTTGATAGAATTTTTGGCGGGACTTTTTTTGCCACAAAGAAAACTCGTTGTTGTTGCCAACTAGATAGCTGTACTAGATACATACATGTAGTGTGGTGCCATGCGACTGTCTGTTGTCATGCGTTTGTCCGTTGTCATGATACAGAATAGCAACGAAGAATTGTCGTTTTGAAAGTGTGTGTATGCGCATCGTAATTCGTTATTGAAAACAGAAATATGCCTACACGAAATATTCCTTATTTTTATTATGAATGTATATGTTCATTTTATTATGGCCTTGAGATTTTATATTGTCTTTGAATTGTTTAAAATTATAAACATCTACTTAAGAAAATACGAAAAATTAAGTGCAAATACTCCTAGTCAAAAATTATTAAGTGATAATAGACATAGGTATAGGTATAGTTGCTGGGCGTCAACTTCGTACATTTTAAGTATACATTTTGCAAATATTGCAGTTTACTGAATTGTGGAAATTTACTTTCTTTGGATGGGTATTGTACAAAATTCTTCTTATTCTTATAAAGTTCAAGAATATTTACCGATGCATTCTTGTTGATCTAGTTTAAGGTTCGCTTCTCGGCTCTCTTCTGCAATTCAGATCATATCAGAGGTGAAGTCAAAATGTTGCTTTTTATTGGTTTGTGGTCACGATTGAAGTTTTTTTTATTGGCGAAATCAATTAAATAATTCATATAACACAATAGTTGCACTGACATTACGTTTGTTGCTTAAATTACGTTTCCCACTTTATCCCAGAAAATGATTCTTACTTTACCCCAATATCACAATTTGAACATAACTTAGCTCCATATAAACAATGTTAGATTATTTCTAAACAAGTTTTTATTTCAAAAGATATACAATATTCGATCATTTTAAACACAACCAGCACTCTTAAACATTTTTTTTTCACTTGGTTCGATATGCAGAAAATATATATTAATTTTATTATAACTATCGATGAAAAAGTTGATGCCATATTGAGAAGCACTTGACAATTGTTTTTATTTTTTAAATGCAAAAACATGGTCAAAAATTGCAATTGCCGACATTAATTACCCCATGTTCCACTTTATCCCAGGTTTTTTGTTGAAGGCATTGAAAATTATGAAATATTTTATACAAAAACCGAAATCAAAACCGAAACCGTAACATGGAACCGGTATACCGAAACCGTTTCGTTGTAAAAACTTTAAACCGAAACCGTAACCGAAACCGTAACCGAAACCGAAACGCGAAAAAAACCGAAACCGAAATCGAAACCGTTATTCGTTTAGGTTTCAATCCTTGCAAACAAGTAATGTAGGGCCAAAGGAGTTGTGGATCAGACGTCGAAAGAGACTGTGGTCAAATTTACTACTCCATTAAACTTTCAAGAACTGGAGGAGGTAAACAATGAATTAAAATATAAACCAAATGCAAAATAAAATTGCATTATATACAATTGTAATGGAGATTGTTCGAATTTATCTAATATAAGTGATGTTTTCATTGTAGTACCTTGCGAGGCAGCTAAAAATGGAAGATTTATTTTATTAGTAGACTCAGGAGCCGATGTCAGTTTAGTAAAAGAAAGTGCTATGACAAATTTTCCAGGATTTAACAAAAATATTCAAAAGGATTTGAATGGAGCTTTTTTGGGTGTGTTAGGACATTAGGAACCACCAAGGTCCAACACGGGAGCGTAGGGTGCTTAAGTTTAATGCTACACGTTGTGTCACTTGAACAAGGAGTACCAGCAGACGGAATAATCGGACGTGACAATTTATGGAATCGATCTATAATAAATGCGATAGACATAACAATAACGTTCTTTAATAAAGATAAAAATCATATTATAAAACTACCAATGAAAACACAGAAAGAAATACAAAACATTTTTTACAATCAACACATTAAAATTCAAGCGAGAACTGCGAAAATAGTATCATTACCTTTAAAAAAAAATTCCAATCGTATTAATACATAAACAAGAAATTTCTCCAGGTGTATATTTAGGAGAAAGCCTATCAAATGTTAGCAAAAATAGAGTTTATGCAAATTTAAATTAAAATTTTCGAATTTTAATCAGTATAAAGAATCAGATACCAAAAACTCTACAATAAATAGCGTAAATTCAGTAAATATAACAAATAGAATTAACAGATTATTAAGGGAAATTAAAATTGACGAAATTTTGAATAAAGACGAAATTACATCTATACAAAATTTGTGCATATCTTATCATGACGTTTTTCACTTAGATGGCGATGAATTAACATATACGCCAGCGCTTAAACATGAAATAACCACACAGTGGAACCAACCACCAATTAATCAGAAACAATATAAACTTCCACATACACATAGGGAAGAAATTAATAGACAAGTAGTAAAAATGTTAGATGATGGCATTATATCTCCAAGTACCTCACCTTGGAATTCACCATTATTGTTAATACCAAAAAAGAGCGATAAGGACGGTAACAAGAAATGGAGACTAGTAATAGATTTTCGTAAACTAAATGAAGTAACAATAAAACAAGTATTTCCGATTCCTCGTATAGACGAGATATTAGATCAGCTAGGGCATAGTAGATACTTTTCAACATTGGATTTAGCAAGTGGTTATCATCAGGTCTTAGTAGATGAAAGAGATAAAGAAAAAACTGCTTTCAGTACAGGACTTGGACATTTTGAATTTAATAGAATGCCATTTGGTTTAACAGGTGCACCTGCCACTTTTCAAAGAATAATGAACCACATATTAACAGGTTTACAGGGTATCGATTGTTTTGTGTATCTCGATGACATATGGAAAAAATTTAAGCGAACATGAGCATAGATTAAGTAAAGTATTACAGAAATTAAGGGAACATAATAAAAATTAAATACTGAAAAATTTCAGTTTTTGCGTCTAAGGTCGAATGCGTAAAAAATATTCCGGTGCCAAGAAATATAAAAGAAGTACAAGAATTTATGGGATTAATTAATTATTACAAAAAATTCATAGGCAATATGGCCAAAATATCATTACCAATTAATAATTTATTTAGAAACGACTTTAAATTTACATGGACAGACGATTGTCAAAATTCATTTATTAAAGTGAAAGAATCAATAATTTCATCACCAATTCTCTCATATCTAGATTTTACGAAAACTTTTTTACTTACAACTGATGCAAGTAATGAAGCAATAGGAGCGGTACTGTCGCAAGGCGAAGTTGGAAGCGATAGACCAATCGCATTTGCGAGCAGGGCATAAAATGGGGCCGAAAAACGATAATCCACCATTGAAAAAGAATGTTTAGCTTTTGTTTGGGCAACCAATAATTTTGGAGCATACCTATTAGGGCGACCATTCAAAATTTTTACAGATCAGCCCCTAAAAGGTATTGCAAACTTAAAAGATCAGACATCTCGCCTTGCGCGTTTCCGACATAAATTGTCAGAATACGATTTTGAAATAATTTACAAACCAGGAAAAAGAATTTGAACGCGGATGCTTTAAGCAGAATACCATATATACAACGTGATATTACAGCAGTACAAACACGTTCTAAAACTACACAAAATAAATTAGATCAACAAATTAAAAACACAAAGCCCCAAATTAGTACACCGGTCGTAGATGAAACAATTACAGATGCAAATAACGAAACATATGCAAATAACGAAACAGCGGCCATCAGGGCGCTGTAGTAACATATTTAAGAATTAGAAGACAATTTAAGTGGAAAGGTATGCAGAAACAAATAAAAGATTACGTTAAAAATTGTTCAAAATGCCAAATTCCAATGGTCCTAACTGATACGCCAGTGAGACCATTTGATAAAGTATACATGGATCTTGTAGGAATTTTACCAGAAACTATCTCTGGGAATAAATATATATTAACTTTTCAAGATGATTTTTCAAAATATATGTGTTGCGTAGCTATACCAGACGCAGAAGCAAGCACTGTAGCGAAAGCATTTTACGACGTAATCATTACGCGCTTAAATATTCCAAAAGTATTAGTTACCGACAATGGTTCAAATTTCGTCTCAAAATGTTTTTCAGATACATGTAAATTGTTAGAAATTAAAAAGTTACATATTACGCCATATCATCCACAATCTAATGGATCTTTGGAAAGAAGCCATCGACCGTTAGCAGAATATTTGCGAAGTTTTGCAAAAGAAGATGGGACAAACTGGGACCAATGGTTCAATTCGGCAATGCACGTGCACAATAACACAGTGCATATGTCAACAGGCCAAACGCCTTTCCGTACTTTATATGGGTTTGATTTTGATATGCCCACTAATTTAAAACGTAAATGTTCACCATTTTATAATACCGATGATTACAACAAATTATTAAAATATCAGATTCAACTCACACACGAAATCGTTAGGCAAAATCAAGATAAAGCAAAAGAAAAATCAAAACAATTCTATGATAGCGCATTACACCCAAAAATATTTAAAGTAGGCGTTAAACTATTATTGAAAAATGAAAATAGAAAGAATAAATTTTCTCCCATATGGGTAGGACCCTATGAGGTACTTTCGATAGTAAGTGCTGTAACGACAATAATTTCTATCAAAGGAAAAGGAAAACAATTTTATAACAACTTATTAAAATCATATAACTTTGAGGTTATGCACAATTAAAAAAAAATGATCATAACATGTAATGTAGATCATGTTAAAATGAAATGCATACTATTGCAAACAACAATATAAGTTAAAGAAATAATGTGTTAATATTTTGTTTAGGAATATGTTTTTTAAATCTTAGTCAAATAAATAAGTGCATGAGGGAATAGCTACGTATTAATTTTAAAAGGTTACTAGCATTAAATCATGTACTACAAAATTTTTAAAGGTGAAAACCCTTGAAAAAACTTTTGTAGCGCTCTTGTTGAAAAACCCTTTAGATAAAGGAATAAAGTGATTTACAAGATTGTATTAGATATTTCATAAGCATAAATTTCATTACGAATTAGCAAAAGAAATAAAATATACATTGTCACTATATTTGAGATAGGTCAGTACCTCAATTTCATTGTCAAGGGCATTGTCAATAGAAACAAAAGAGGTAATTTGCCCCACTGTGCAAGCATTCAACAATAATAAATGAGACGCAAGACAATTCAGCGCACTAAGCAATGTGTTAGAAAGAGACGGAAGATCATTCAGCGTACTGAACAATGTGCGAGAAAGAGATGGAAGATCAGCAGGTTAAAACACATGAGTGCGAATGAGATGCCAATAGCATGCGTCATTCACGAAACGAGTAGAAGGTTCTCGAAACAAGTCGAAGCTTGTCGAAACGTGTCGAACTGATGCCTGCAGTATATAAGGCCGCGCATCTGAGGCACTGTACTTCAGTAGTGATTGTAAAGTGGTCGAGGGCATCTCGTGTGATAATTGTCAAGTTAAATTGTGGACATGCAGCAGTTGTTAGAATTTGTTATTAGTAAAGTTGTTTATTAAAGTGAATTAATAAAGTTAATTGTTATAATTTAAACCAAACATAAGAGTGTTTTTATTTTGTACACAATCCAGCGATACGAACTCGTAGAATAGTTTTCCGTAGACTGAATTTTCGTAACAGTATTTTAAAAATAATCCTGAGTGTGGAAATGCACTTCAACCACGACAAAGCACGAAGCAAAGAAGTAAAACATGCACGAAGAAGAAGAACAAGAAATCCACCAAACAATAAAAATCGACGCAAAAGACACTATGTTTAAATTTTAATTACCAAAGGAGGTCGTTTAAATTTGTTGGGAAAAGGTCTGAAATGGTAATGTGATGTAATGAAGTACAGAAGAATAATGATAAAACGACATGTGAGAGTTATGGCGCGGACGACAACAATTAGACATCATTACATGTTAAATTAAGAGAAGGGAGCTACACTATGGATATGGAGGTAGAAGTTTGACAAATCAGCAAAGAAAGTTGCAACTATTTCACCATAATAAAGCAACAACATTTTACATCTTATATATATTAAATAAAATATGACAATTTTATCGCTCAAAGAACACGCAAGAACATTTATGTAAATAAGTTGAAGGAGCTATTCTATATACACTTATTTAGCTGTCAATACGAAACTGGTTGACAAAATAAATTTTGCAAATCAACAAAGTTTCAAATATTATGTTGAAATTTCTTCAACAAAAGAACATAATTTCTTAAAAAATGTTGGATAAGACGAAAATTAAAAACAGTAAGACCCAAAAATATACGTATTCAAATATTGTTACAACAAGTGAAATATAATAGAAAAATAACGTCAAACTAAAACAACAACATCCACGTACAATTGAAAGATGACAATTACTGAAGATGGCAATTCCGCTAGAAAAACTATCTAGAAGAAGAAAATTTCTCAAAAAATTTAAAGAAGAGAAATCCGTATTAATATCCGTAAATATAAAATTACAAAATTACCAATTTTAGTATCTGCTCTTAACAAAATACGATTCAATTTGGATAAAAAAAACGCAACTTAAACGGGCATAACATTTTTAAAAAAAGCTCAGAAAATCAAGACGAAAGATGAAAGTAAATGGTGATAACAATGTTTGTCGAAAGGGGTAGTGAAAGCAACAAATAAAACGCAGCCGACATAAGCACGTAAGCAGAAAGTAACACAACCAGCCGAACAGTACCTGCAGCAGTTTTTTTTCCTATGTTTTAAAATTAGTAGAAAATACAAATTTGTTTATAATTAGTAAAGAAAATTTGGAAAAAACATAAAAAGTTTCAAAAGTATAATTAAAAAAATATTATAAAAAAATATATTTTCAACAAAAATTAATATTGCGACCATTAAGTATAATTATGTGAGAACGAAGACAAACAATTATTTTGTATTGAAAAAGTTGAAATAATTTACATTTAAATATTTAAATTTAATTTAAGAAGTATAGGAATAATAATGATGTAAAAGAAAAAAACTATTATTCTTTTTAATAATAATTTTTTTTTTAAATAAAGGGGGAAGAATTTTGTGAATCAGAAACGTTTGTTTTATGTATTTTAGAAAGTCTGCACATAACCAGTATGCACATAAAGTTCAAATCTAAAAGCACAATAACAGATGCTTGTTAACTTAACATAACGTCAACGACGTAACTGGAACAAGTGCATAATGTTTATGAGTGCATACTTTCAGGAGATCTGCTTAAAAGCAACGAAAAATGCATTGGTTTCAATTTGATCCGAGACACACGCTAGCAAGTGTGCAGTCTGTTTATAAGCAACAACAAAAGCATTGGTTGTAATTTAAGTCAAGATTAACGCCAGCATGGGAACCAATTAAGAAGTTAGCACATAGTAATTTTCGCAGTTAATGATTTCACAACATTAGTAATATCCGATGTGGGGTCCAGGAGGTTTTTAGTAGTATGTAGATTTAAGAATATGCTTGCATTTATGAGTTGTGTTTTAAGAACTAAGTATAAGCAAGGGGATCATGAGTCGCACGATACCGAGGTGATGAGTAGAGGTTAAGTTTAGATTTTAAGCATTATGATTTTAACTGCCTTAGAGTGCAGACGTGTTTCTTTTATAAGTAAAACTATCATTAAATAAAAGTATGTCTTAGAAGAAAAGACTTGTATTAATTATTTCATGATAGTAAAAATGGAACTTCAACGTTGAACATTCTCTGATAGGACATCATGGGTAATTATAAATGGAACGTTGCGACATTTGGCCTCACGCCAAAGCAACCGACATTTTAATCACAACAGATGTCAGAAACGCAAATTTAGTCATATGGTCGAGTACAATGAATATATAGCTTTTGCCATTTCGGTATGGACCCAGGAAGTAGATATACAGTTTCTGCAACGGTCGCACGGTTACTGTTTCGGCACCCATCGGTGGTTTTAGAACTTTGTTCACTGACTTGTTTTCTAGTGTAATGCAAGACGTCTGGTTAACAACTAACTTTATTAAAATTATGTTGAGTACAAGAGAGTATTACAAGAATGTATAACTTACTAATACGTACATAATAATGATACATATTTAATATTGATATATAAATTCATATACTTATTTATACAACATATTTTCTTTTCTAAATAAAGAAATAATTTTGGTTAAAATTAATTACAAAATTTTGTTTTATGTTAATAAAGATTGCAAAATAATTATATTTTTGTAAAGACTAAAAAAGTTAACATTTATTAATTTGTTGTTTTGACTATCATAATTTAGTCGCAAAAGAGGGATAACCTTTCTTCCTCTTATTGTTACATAAGTATTTTCGTTACTGTTTATAATTTCGAAATTTGAATTCTCTTCAATTTTTTCGTTACTGTTTTTAATATCTAAATTGGAATTCATTTCATTATTATTTAACATTTCAATATTTTGCTTTTTTGATTTGTCTTATATTCTTTCTGGTTTCTTTAAAATATTCTCGCGATTTCTACGATATTATGATCCTGTAGGATCTTGAACTATAAGTAATCGCGGCTCTTTGCTATTTTTAACATTTACCCCTGGAACCATACTAAAGTAGGTGTTCTTTTAAACATTACATTTTCACCTGGTTTAACTGGCTTTAAATGTTTTGTTCTTTTATTGTATTCTTGGATGAATTTGAACGTAGATTTTTTTTTCATATTTATTTATGACTTTAGGTTTAAAAAATCGCGGAACTGTCGGAATTTTCGTTCTTAGATTTCTTGACATCAACAATTCAGCTGGACTTGGCATATTACTTTTGGGCGTTGTTCTGTAATGAAGCAGTGCTACATAAAAATCTGACTGACTTTCTTGACATTTGACTAATAATTTTTTCATTGTTTGTATTGATCGTTGAGCTAGACCATTTGATCTAGGAAAGTATGGACTAGAAGTCTGATGTTCAATATACCATTCGTGTCAAAATTCTTTAAAATCTTTGGAATTGTTCTGTGTCCGAAATTAAAATTTGAGGTATTCCGTGTCGTGAGAAGATAGATTTTAATTTTGTTATGACTTGAACACTGGAGTAACTAAACCAGAGCTTAAAATATCCATTTCAATATATTTTTAATAGTAATCGACTATTAATATACATGGCTTTTTATTAAATTCAAATATATCGCATCCTACTTTGAACCATGGAATATCTAATATTTCATGTGAAAATAATGGTTGCTTTGGATTAGAATTTTTATATTTCATACAAATTTCACAATTGGACACTAAATTAAAAATAACATTAAGTATTTTTCGACGAATAATACCTGGAATTAATATGCGGTTATTTTTAACAATATACCGTTAGTAAATGATATATCGCCTTTAAATTTATAATATGGCATTATAGTAGTTTCTACAGATTTTATATTTTTTGGCCAACCATTTTTAATATATTCGATAATTTTTTGAAAAACTTTATCGGATTGTACTCATTCTTTAATTTCCTTTATATTAGTATTAGGTATCGACATTTTTGACATTAGAAAATTACAATGAAGAAATAATTTCCTATCAACTTCAATTAATGAATTTTCTTTCAAAGGTGCTCTTGCTATAAAGAGGTATTTACCTGGCTTATAGGCAATAGTTAAATCATAACACTGAAGGCGAAGCGTAAATCACTGTAATCTGGCTGGTATTTTATAAAGGGGGTTATTAAATAACGACACTAAAGGTTTATGATCTGTTTCTATTAAAACATTTAACCCGTATACGTACTGGTGAAAACGCGTGCATCGTAAAGTATCGGGAACAGTTCTTTTTCTATCTGCGAATAATTGATTTGTGTTAAAGAGGCTGATGCATATGCGATTGGATTCCTTTCGTGTAAAATTGTGGCGCCTACTGCAAACTTTGAAGCATCCACAGAAGCGTAAATCACTGTAATCTGGCTGGTATTTTATAAAGGGGGTTATTAAATAACGACACTAAAGGTTTATGATCTGTTTCTATTAAAACATTTAACCCGTATACGTACTGGTGAAAACGCGTGCATCGTAAAGTATCGGGAACAGTTCTTTTTCTATCTGCGAATAATTGATTTGTGTTATAGAGGCTGATGCATATGCGATTGGATTCCTTTCGTGTAAAATTGTGGCGCCTACTGCAAACTTTGAAGCATCCACAGACAAAACTAATTTTTTGTTTGGATCAAAATATGACAGAACCGGTGTCTTAGTTAACTCTGATTTTAAATTCATCAAAAAGATTTGATTCCCAATGCCAATGTAAGTCGTTTTTTAACAAATCTCGCAAATTTTTATTTTTCTGGGACAAGTTATTTATAAAAGAACCTAGGTAGTTAACCATGCCAAGAAATCGCTGTAACTTTGGTACTGAATTAGGACTTGGTAACTCTAAAATTGATTTTATTTTTTCAGTGTCTGGCTTAACACTATATTAGTTAAAAATGTGACCAATTAACTTTATTTCTTCAAGGCAAATTTTAGATTTAGTTTTTTTTTTAATTTTAGGTCTACTGTTTTTGCTCTTTCTAGCAATTTCTCTAAAGGATGAGTATATTAAAAAGTCATCAATTTATATTATTAAACCTTTTATATCTCTAAAGAGTTTTAACATTTCTGCGTGAAAAATTTCAGGCGCTGAGTTAATGCCAAAAGGAAGTGGTATGTTCAAGCCTACCCCTAGCATGCAAACGCATTTTTCTGTAAGTTTTGGTTTTGAATTCTTGAAAAGTATCTTTATAGCTAGAATATGGAAGGGAAAGGTAGCCTTCGAGTACCCCTGACAAAATTTTTGGTAGTAAACAGGAATTTTCTAGATATTTTACAGGAAAACACGAAGGAAAATGGTATTTTTCCGTCACTGCCTAGCCAGGCCTACAGAATTTCTCAAAAACGACAGCCTACCTATAGCAGCTTATAGGTAGGACATTAGAATATCGAGCTTGCTACTACTAGAAAACTGGTAGGCAAAGGCAGCTTGCTCGGTCGTCTAGCAGGCAATAGGTAGGCAGAGGTAGCGTGTTCGGTCGACTAGTAGGAAATAGGTAGGCAAAAACTTGTTATATTTTAGAAGCTTGTTATACGGTAGAAGCACAACTATCTTCTTCTTGTAAAAAAGATAGCTTGCGTTTTTGCACTATTTACATTTTTATATTCGTAGATACAGAGATATACATGTGCATATTATCCGAAATATCAAAACATAATAGAGTTCCTGGCAAAACCATAAAACATATTATTTTTCTCATCAAAAACAATAACATACTTTTATTCTGAAAAATAACATATTTAAAAAATAACAAAAAATAACATATTTATTTTCGTAAGGGAAAAAATATGTAATAGTTTTCGTAAGGGGCGTCGATATGTTCATTTTATTATGGCCTTGAGATTTTGAATTGTCTCGTCGACATCACTTGATTTATAAAATTATTTTTTATTAGTTAATTCATGTTAAAATATAATAAAAATTAATTGTTTTTGTTTTACGACCTCTTTTGATTATTTTAAGATATTGTTTTAACGTGCTCAAGGTCCAGTCGGTACAAATTGAGTGTTTTGTACCAACAAATAAAACAACAAACAATTGGCAAAATGCATTGAGTGGCAGATCGTACAGCTGTTTCAGAGGCAGCCAAGCCCCTTCATCAGCGATCTTTCTCTGCAGATTCTACATTTCAAGTCGCCTAAGTTTTCCTTCTCCAATAAACACAATAAGAATTATGTGCATTGAAGAAAGAACCAAAAGCAAAAATGTAAAAACTGCATCTACTCAACACCCAATTTGTACCGACTGGACCTTGAGCACGTTAAGACAATATCTTAAAATAATCAAAAGAGGTCGTAAAACAAAAACAATTAATTGTTAACACAGTGCGCGGCGTTTAAAATCTAAATGATTTTTTTATATTTTTTAAAAATAATAAAAAAAAACATTTTTTATACAAAGTGCAGCCTACGTATTTGAATCTGTGGAAACTCTGCAGCCTATACGTAGCAAATTGCTGCACGCAACAACAACTTTGGCAAAATCTTGAGTAGATGCAGTTTTTACATTTTTGCTTTTGGTTCTTTCTTCAATGCACATAATTCTTATTGTGTTTATTGGAGAAGGAAAACTTAGGCGACTTGAAATGTAGAATCTGCAGAGAAAGATCGCTGATGAAGGGGCTTGGCTGCCTCTGAAACAGCTGTACGATCTGCCACTCAATGCATTTTGCCAATTGTTTGTTGTTTTATTTGTTGGTACAAAACACCCAATTTGTGCCGACTGGACCTTGAGCACGTTAAGACAATATCTTAATATAATAAAAATATTTATGTTATTGTATTGTTTTCTTGTTGGGAAAAAAATATATTTTTTGTTGAAGAAATTGAAAATATGGAAAATAAGTAACTTAAATACAATAAGTTTTCAAATTCTATTCGTTTTCATAATTAATATGCAGCTTAAGATATTTGTCGTCGATCTTTTATTTAATATTTAAAAAGTAAAATTTTGCAAGATTCTTGCAATCAAGAGCAAGAAAGGTATTGCAAGAACAAAACCAAGAACAAGATCATATGCTCCTATGCAAGAACTAGAGCAAAATTTAGATAGCAAGATTAAGAGCAAGAACAAGATTAGCGGAAAGATAATTAAATATATAAACATGTAAAAATATAGTTATATAGGAAATTATAAAATATAACTTAAACTAAAACTAAGTTTAAGGGTATTCTCCCACGGTGCGCATACGATTTAATTTTAATCAATGCGATAAAATGAATAACAAGTCCTTCGATGCGCAGCCAATTAAAATAATGCTTCAATAATTGGATTGAAAGGGAGTCCCGCGGTGCGCAGAAAGTTTTAAAACTGCGTTAAAATTTACTATTTAAAACGGAAAATTGTCCCACGGTGCGCCGGTGCAAATAAAATTAACTTTTTAAATCAGATCCGCGAAAAAACTTATTGTTGCCCAAAAAGGGCACAATGGAGCAGCAGATTTTAAAAATGGCCGGACGACGTTAGTGTTTTATATAGGTAGGTGCACCTACATAAATATAACGAGTTGGGAAAGTTAGATCACATGGGTAAGTTCGGTCACATGGGATGGACTTTTATAGTCGGTCGGGCCCGACTATGGAATACCCTACACCTTGGTGGGGATATTAATATGGGAAATTTAATTGTATACCTACCTATAAAAGTTCTTAATTATGATGATCACCCTCAGGATATTATTTACATATCAGAAATTTACATCGTATATCCACATAATTTAAAAATTCGATATAAAAGTAAAAAAAAATAATCATAAAATGCTGAAAAATAAATGTGGGCGGATCACGCGCAATTGTTAAACATATGTGGAGATTTAAGGCTAATATTTCATAAATTTGTTTTCAATAATTTGCGAATAAATTTTCTACTATGAAAAAGCGGACAATAATAAAAAAATCAAATGTGGGCGTATCACGCCCATTTTTTGAACACACATTTCTAGGTGATTTATAACAATACGTTTTAAATTTCATAAGAATATTTTGAATACTTATCGAATTATTGTTCCTAAAGTGTTATATATAAGTGACTTGTATGGAAGGTGGGCGTGTCCGTTGACTGATTTGGGTCATTTTCATTGACAGAACTAACTTTTGGCTAAAAAGTATTGAAACGAATTTTCATCGCTTTCTGAGAAGTATTTCGCAAGTTACTACGTTTTCGGACAGACTGGCAAACGGGCACCACCCGGACTCGGGTGGTGATACTGATCAAGAATTTATATACTTTTTAATCAAGAATATATATACTTTTCCATACCGGCTACGCCTTCTAAAGTGCGTTAAAGTTAATATACGCTGCACAAAGTTAATATACGCTGTATCTCATAGGTGTAGGGTATGAAAATGCACCTCTATATACTCTTGTGTTTTTGGTGCAAAGTGCGTTGGCGGGAAATTTGCGAGTTTAGTTCGTCACGCAAATTTATTTATAATTTTAATTGCGGCGGTTTTATTTGGAGTTTAATTTACCATTTTTTGTAGTGGTTAATTCATTTTTTTGTCCCTGGGGCAATATAATATACATATGAGGTACTTATCGCTTTTGTTTCCTGGCCGACTGCCACGTCCTTTTTCTTTTTCCAGGCAACTACCACTTTTCCTCCAGAGACACTACGAAGTTTGAACATTTTAAACACGTCAAAATAACATTTAAAACAAACACTTACAATTTCACATCAAACCGACGACACGTAAGCCTCCTTGCTCCTTTTTCCGTTTCTGTTTTTTTCGACCTGTACCAAGTTTTATTTTAAATAAAATGATTTTTTTTCTCACTATATTTTTTATAATTTCCTACCCTTTGTATACTCTTGTTTTCTTTTATGTTGTTTAGATTTTATTATTTAAACGCACGGCGTTTATTTTCTTTTATTTAAACAATACTTAAATATTAAAATATTAAATTAGTCGCCCGTCACAACCGCCAGTTTCAAGTCGCACTTGGCGCTTAAAATAAATTTTTGGACGAAGCACTTCAACAAATACATAACAACACATTCGGTACATTTTTTGAGCACGAAACGCACAATATACACTACTCATGTTTGAACAAGAACGTACAATACCCACCCCATTTGCCAATTTCCCAAAAAAGTTATGTATGTACTTTTGTACATACATAACTTTTTTTGTGAGATTTCATTTCCAAAACATGCTATTTAAATTTTGAAAGCATTTATTAACATATATACCGTTCGAAAACGATTAATTTAAAAACTTGAATATACTAAGGATATGACTCTCTGTCATATGTTGGTTCAAATTTGACTATCATGTTGTAACAGTATTTCGCCTTTTACTCAAAACAGAGTTTGTTTCATATAGCACGTTTTGGAAATGAGCTCCTCAACACAATTTTTCTATTATTTTTTTCTAATAAAATGTTGTAAGTGTCTTTCCACTGCCACATCGGTAATGAACCAAACGGAGTATAGAAAATACAACAAAAAGTAGGTAGGTATTTGAGTATTTGTGTATTTGTGTATGATCGTATGTGTGACCTGCAACTTTTGACCATTCTATAAATAGATATTTTTATTTTACTGTCGCGTCATGCCGCACGACACGCAGTGATTAGTTTGACAACTCGTCGCGTCGATAGTCGATCATAGCATATACAATTCTTTGGTTTTATTATTCGTATGTCATTTCGTACAAATAGGACGAATAGTTTCATTTGTTGTTTACAACTCCAAAGAAACGTGCGCCGCAGGTACTTAAGATCGCTCAACAACAAATAGCAGCAACAGCAAGAGTTTATATAAAATAAAATGTAAGTAGAAAAAAAAAATTAAAATAATATAATAAAATAAAAATAATATACAAGAAAATATAATAATATTTAAACGTAGTAATATGTAATTATAATGGGAACGAAAATAAATTCAATTTCGATTATATTTTAATTACACTTCATTCCTAATACATGTATGGTCATTTCGTATTACTTTTTAATATATATATATATATACTGCACTTCAGTTGTGATTTAATAGTGAACTAGTGCGTCTCGTGAGTGAACATTGTTAAGCTAAATTGTTGAAATTCAGCAGTTTATATTAGTGATTATTCTTTAAGTTGTTATTTAAGTAAATAAAGTTAATTAATACTAGTTGAAATAATACTAGTAAAACCAAATATTAGTGTGTTTTTATTTTGTACAAAATCCAGCGAGACGAACTCGTTTTCCGTAGACTGAATATATATATATATATATATATATATATATATATATATATATATATATATATATATATATATATATATATATATATATATATATATATATATATATATATATATATATATATCTAATATAAACTGCTGAATTTCTACAATTTCGCTTAACAATGTTCACTCACGAGACGCACTAGTTCACTATTAAATCACAACTGAAGTGCAGTGCCTTCGACAAGCTTCGACTTGTTTCGAGAACTTTCTACTCGCTTCGTGAATGACGCATACTATTGGCATTCATTCGCAGTCATGTGTTTTAATGTGCTGATCTTCACTCTTTTTTTCGCTCATGGCTTAGTGCGCTGAATGATCTTCAGTCTCTATCTAACACATTGCTTAGTGCGTTGAATTGTCTTGCGTCTCATTTATTATTCTTCAATGCTTGTAATATGGAGCAAATTACATCTTTTCGTAACATTGCCCTCCACCTAAATCTGTTCGTCCAGAACAGATGTTAATCCTACCTCTATACGGCGCCAACCTTTGCAAATGTATTATTTTAATTTTTCGTCTAACGCCTGCAGTATTCTGAATCCGATATACGACATTGTTAATTCTTTTAATTATCTTTTATGGTCCTTCACAGTGTGTTTGTAGCTTAGGGGATGAGCCTTTCTTCCTTTGTGGGTTATAGTGCAAAACAAGTTCTCCATCCGAAAATCCATCTGAATTTGAGCGCAAGTCGTATCTCGCCTTCTTCTTATCTTTCGCAAATTGTGTACGCTGCCTTACGAACTGATGCACTTCGTTCATTTCTTCACTTTTTCTGGAAATATAATCGTGTACAGCATTTCCTGCTGAAGGACTCGCACCAAACTTTAAATCCGCAGGTAATCTTAAGTCTGTTCTAAAAGCCATTTTAAATGGTGAAGCTGCTGTGGTATCATGAACTGCCGTTCGATAAGCCATGCGGAATAGTTGTATGTTTTGCAACGAACTACCTGGCGGTCAAAGGCTGGGGTAACCTTAGCGGCGGTCCTGGGGTAGGTCGACAAATTATTTATTTGTGTCATGGGTACCTTGCAAGTTAAACTCAATCGTAGCCTAGTTAATTCAGTGAAAACACCCACGTTTTTAATTTAAATAGTTGGGTTTTAATGGATATTCTAGTTCTTAAACTAAGAAAATAATAGTATTGGTGATATAATGATAATGAATGAAATAAACGGGTCCCCGCCGTAAATGTTCCGCCGGCGCTGAACCCTCGGTTTACGATGTTCGGTCTCGTTTCTTTGGTCTACGCTATTTTTGCGCAACCGTTTGATTATTTGGCGCGTGCCGCTGTAGGTTGCGTCACGGCGTATCGGTACCGCCCGTGGTCCCTCTTCTGTCCCTGGCTCCTTTGCCGGCTCACTTGTTGCGTTTCCTGGGGCGGTCGCTACTAGGTAGTTCGATCAATGACTCGGGTCTCTTCGGCTCGCTGCCGATCTTCGTGGGTTGTCGTCATTCGTTCGTACCGTCGGCACTCGGATGTCTTTGACTCGTAGCTGTTTCTCGTTCTCAGCGATTCGGATTTCGTCGAATCGTTGGTTGCTACTGCGACTCGTTCGTATCGTCGGCCCTCGGACGGCTTCGGCTCGTGGTCGCTGCTCGTTCGCTACTACTACTATGACTCGTTCGTGTTGTCCGCAACTCGTTCTCTATTACTGCTATGACTCGTTCGTGTCGTCGGCAACTCGTTCGCTATTACTGCTGTGACTCGTTCGCGTTGTCGGCTTTTCGGGTGGCTTCGACTCGGGTTCGCTGCTGCTTCTATGACTCGTTCGTGTCGTCGGAGACTCGTGCGCTGCTACTGCTATGACTCGTTCTTGTCGTCGTAAACTCTTTCGCCGCTACTGCCGTGACTCGTTCGCACTGTCGGCTGCTCGGGTATCTTCGGCTCGTGGCCGCTGCTACGGCTATGACTCGTTCGTACTGTCGGCTACTCGGGTATCTTCGGCTCGTGGCCGCTGCTACTGCTATGACTTACTCGTGTTGTCGGCAACTCGTTCGCCGCTGCTGCTGTAACTCGTTCGTGTCGGCTACTCGTGTATCTTCGGCTCGTGGTCGCTGCTACTGCTATGACTCGCTCGTGTTGTCGGCAACTCGTTCGCCGCTGCTGCAGTAACTCGTTCGTGTTGGCTACTCGTGTATCTTCGGCTCGTGGCCGCTGCTACTGCTATGACTCGTTCGTGTCGTCGGCAACTCGTTCACCGCTTGGCGCGCAACTGATACTCGCTGCGGGTGCTCCGCAAGCACTCGTCAGGTTATATGAATTACAAAATGGCGACATACCACGAGGTGCTTGCGGCTGATGCGACGAGTTCGTGTCGTTGGTGTTTCGGGTGTCTTCGGCTTCTTTCGTCCCGGCTCGCTGGCTTTACTCGTTGTCTCGTCGTGCGCAACTCGCTGGTTATACGCGAGACTGACGCTTCGCGGGCGCTCGTCGGTTTTGAAAAATGGCGATTTACCACGAGGTGCGTGCTTTCGATTTTGTACACCCTCGTCTGTCCGAGATTCCTCTTGATAAATTTCACGCTGCTTGGTTGGTTGTTCGCCTGTGTTTAATAATACTTTTTACGATACGACTCGATGTAGCTTTGCTTCCGGATATCGTGCTTTGGTCTCGGTGGTGCAGCGTGTCGACCCAAGTGGAAAGCGTTTAATTTATCGGCTGTCCCCTCGCCCACTGCCTGGCGTTTGTTCCTTTGTCTTTCTTGTTTCTGCGCTAAATGTGTGGGACAAATTTACCACAAAATTTGTCCGTCACAGTGTGTATCCCAATCTTTTTGATTTTTATCAACCACTTTTCTGAATACTCTTCCAAAGTCCGATTGAATCTCTCCACCATGCCATCAGATTGCGGGTGCAATGGCGGTGTTCGTGTTTGTGTATGTTGAGGACTTTGCATACTTCTATACTTCTAAAAATTCCAATGGTACTCCAAAACGGCTTACTAAGTTGTTAACTAATGCATCTGCAACAGTTGTAGCTTCTTGATTAGGCTTCGGATACACTTCAGGCTATTTGCTGAAGTAGTCAATGACGACAAGCACATACTTACTACCCGCATCACTGGTTGGAAATGGGCCGGCGATATCCATGACGATGCGTTCGAATGGTGCTCTCACGTTGTACTGATGCATCCTGCCGCGACTTCTGACTGTTGGTCCTTTTGCTGTTGCACATTGCGGCCAACAGCGAATACAATCGGCGACTGCCTCTTGACATCCAACACAATAAAAACGTTTCTTTATCTTCTCGACCGTTGCATTAATGCCCAAATGACCTCCATTGTATTCCGCCAATATCTCTTTTGTTTTTGACTTGAGAACAACAATCAAATTTCGCGCGGTGGTGTCATCTTTACTTTCCCATACACGATATAAGCCACCATCTTGCAGCTTTAAGCTCTGCCACTGTGCCCAGTACGCCTTAGTTATTGGGCTGTCGGAAGCTATCTCTTTCCATGATGGCTTTCTTTGCTGCTTCTTGAACATCATTATTTTTGTGAGGTCGGGATCACTCTTTTGATCAATTTGAATTTATTCCGTAGACCATTTTCCTTCAGGTAAAACATTCAGCAGGCGAATGTCAAGTATGTCAGCCTTTCCTTCAGATCTCAAGCAATGTATGCATTCCAGTTTACACGGTCGCCATGATAGAGCATCTGCATTTCCATGATGTCCTCCTTTACGATGTTTAATGGTGAAATCGTAGCTCTTTTATCTTTTCATCCAACGCGCAATTTAACCTTCTGGGTCTTTGAACTAAAGTAACCATTTCAGTGCTGCGTGATCGGTTCTCAAGTGAAACTGTTGACCGTACAGATATTTGTGGAAATTTTTTACACTTTCGATTACAGCAAGAAACTCCCTCCTGGTGACACAGTAATTTCGCTCTGGCTTGGACAAGATTTTACTGTAGTATGCGATCACTTTTTCTTGGCCATTGATCACTTAAGAGAGAACTCCGCCTATTCCGTATCCACTTGCATCCGTGTCAAGTAGAATTTTTTTTTACAAATTAACCAACGCTCAGGGCAATGCACAGTGCACAGTGTTGATCGTAAGAAGGGATGATAGGTTAAATGGAGGGGAGACAGATGGAGTAGTGTCGGTGAATGTTTGTTTTGAACTTGCCAATATCAAAAATGTCGGAAAAAACAGATGCAGGGAGATTGTTCCACAAACGTATCGTGCGACTGAAGAACGAATTCTCTCGGTAATGCGTGGTTCTATTGAGAGCCGAGTGAACTACGAAGGGGTGGGCTTGGTTCGATGTCCGAGGAGAACGAGAGGACACACGACCTGGTGGAATCAGGCCATGTATTTCCCTCGAACACTATCATTGTAATACCTATAGAACAGGCTTACACACCCTACGGTCCTTCGGTTCTCAAGATAACCAATAGAGGATGAAATATTTTCATCCCCTATTAAATATATTGCACGTTGTTGGATTCGATCCAGGAATTTTGAAGCCCCTGCCAATATGTGCGAATTGTATTCCATCTTAGGCCGAATATAGATGGTGTAGACAGTGCGCCTGGAATTGGATACGCAAGAATTGGAGCTGAGCACAGTAGTTCCTTCAATTTCAAAAACGCATCTTCTCGGTTCTTTTTTGTTAACTCGTAAATACTACTGGCAACATTGGCAAAACCCGGAACAAATCGTCTGTAGTAAGTGCATATCCCCAAGAAGCTTCGAAGGTCATGTGGGTTCTGTGGTCTGGGCCACTCCTTTACGGCAACTATTTTATCCTCGTCGGCATGTACACCTTCTGTGGTAACTCGATGACTCAGATACTTGACTTGTTTCTTGAAAAGTGAGCATTTCTTTGGGCTAAGTTTCAGTCCTGCACTTTCCAATCGAAGAAATGCTTCATCCAAGTTTTGTAGATGTTCGTCGAAGTCTTTACCCATTACCCATGTCGTCAAGTTATATGAGGCAAGTTTTCCAGTGTAAACGTTTCAATACGTGTTCCATTAACCGCTCAAATGTCGCTGGGGCATTGCATAACCCAAAAAATTGCCATAACCCATCGCCAGTACTGAATGTAGTCTTCTCTCGATCGTTTTTATCGATTTCTACTTGCCAGTAGCCGCTTTGCAAGTCCTACGTAGAAAACCATTTTGCATTAGAGAGTTTATCCAAGGTATCGTCTATTTGGACAATGGATAGCTATCTTTCTTGGTTACATCATTTAACTTTCGGTAATCCACGCAAAACCGTGTACTACCATCCTTCTTTTTAACCAACACCACTGGTGAGCTCCATGTGCTTTCTGATGGTTCCACCATACCATTTTTGTACATCTCTTCGACTAAATGTGACTCTTCGTCCCGTTTGGCAAGTGGTACTCTACTCGCTGCTTGGTTAATTGGTTTAGAGTCCCCAGTATCTATTCGATGTTTTACGATAGAAGTTCTCCCGTCATATTGGCCTTTAGCAGCAAACACAAACCAGTGTTTATCAATTAGTTGTTGTACTTTACTCTTTTCTTTGGCAGTCAAATCCTTGGTCCACTCTTTTATAAAAGTTTGAGCAGATTTATTATCTACCTGCGGTGTAGCGTTGATTTTCGATAGACTTGCTTCACATTTTATTATCGAAGATGCCTCTTGACACTTTTCTATTACTGTTCCGTTTTTAAATAATTTGGACGAATTTTCCATATTGAGACCTCTTATTGGTACAACTTTGTCTTGTGTTGCCTCTACTAGTGTTCTTCCGACAACAATATTTCTTCTGCTCATTTGCTCATCATTCGCTTTAATAACCCACAACTTGCTTATCCCACAATCTCCATTTAATTTCGGCCATACAACTACTTCTGATTTTGGTGGTATTTTTCTATTTTTATGTGCAATTACTTGTTTAAGTTTGGGGCTCTGGCCACACTCTATGTTTAGTTGAATCTCCGTATTAGCATAATAATCGTTTCCTTGGTAATTTTTCTTCTGATTGGAGCCTCTTCACCTGTCGCTGTTTGCAATCTTATTCCGTTTGCAATCTTATTAGTTTCGTACCTGCAGCTGGAAGATTATGAATCGCCAGCTACTTCTTTAGCTAGTCGACTTTAAGTTGTTCCAATTTAACCATTTTGTATCACAATCTCACTTTTGTTACGAAAATTCAGTCTACGGAAAACAGTTCTACGACAATGTTTACTCATAAGACGCACTAGTTCACTATAAAATCACAACTGAAGTGCTGAGCCTCCATTGCAGCGGCCTTATATACTGCAGGGATCAGTTCGACACGTTTCGACAAGCTTCGACTTGTTTCATCTCATTTCATTTTATTCAGTCTATGGATACAAACATCCGTACAGACTAGCATATACAATTTTTGTTAAATACCTTAAATCAATATCATAATCATTAGCTATTTTTTTGAATTCAATTTAAGCCCGATTTATAGGATCATTAATGGCTTAATTTGCTCTATGACACGGAACATAAAACATATTAAAATTACGTAAAGATCTCAATGGAGCATTATAATTAATTAGTTCCAATAAAAAAGAACACTCATCGTTACCACAAATAACCTCATATACAAATACTAGAGACATAGCAATTCTTCTATTATGAAGGGATTTTAAATTTATTAACATACATCGAGCATTATAGGACGGAATTGGATCCTCAAAATTAATGTATTGCCAAACTAATTTTAGAAAGACTTTTTGAATGCGTTCCAAACGTTTCAAATAAATCGAATAATAAGGATTCCAAATAAATGAGGAATATTCCAACTTTGATCTAACCAATGACATAAAAAGTAATTTACGTGTGTGCGGATTAGTAAGCACAGAACCATTTTTTTTTTTTACAGATTAACCAACACTCAGGGGATGCCCCCTATTTATGCAAAGCACAGTGTTGATCGTAGGAATGGATTAGGGTGAGAGGAAGGGAGGAAAGATGAGGTAGTGTCTGTGAATATTTGTTTTGAATTTGTCAATATCAAAAATGTCGGGAAAAACAGACGCAGGGAGATTGTTTCACAAACGAATCGTGCGACTGAATAACGAATTCTTGGTTCGATGCCCGAGTAGAACGAGAGAACACACGACCTGGTGGAATCAGGCCATGTATCTCCCTCGAACACTTTCCATTGTAATGCCCGTAACTTCAACGAATAGATATCTACTGGTGCTTAGTTATCTATCGTGTAACCAAAATTTCATAACTTCAACTCATAGTTAAGGAGCAAAAACACCGGATAGGGAAGAGATATCTGTTCGGTACGAACACCAATAGATATCTACTCGTTGAAGTTACGGGCCTAATACCTATAAAACAGGCTTACACAACCAACGGTCCTTCAGTGCTCAAGAGAGCCAATAGAAGATGAAATATTTTCATCCCCTATTAAATATATTGCACGTTGTTGGATTCGATCCAGGAACTCCAAAGAAGATTTAGAAGCCCCTGCCCATATGTGCGAGTTGTATTCCATCTTAGGCCGAATATAGGTAGTGTAGACAGTGCGTAAGTCAGCAGGAGTGAAGTATGTATTACACCGTTTCAGAAAACCGAGGCACTTGGCCGCTTCTTTCGACACATCAAATATGTGGTCATTCCAACGGAGATCACATTGAATTGATTTGCCCAGAACGTCAAGAGAAGCTGACTGAGCAATATCCACTGCACCCATATTGAGGGGAAGGAGGGGTGAATCCATTCTTTTGTGAGATAACGGACAACATTGGGTCTTGCTAGCATTAAAATCAACTCTATTTGCAAGACCCAACTCGGAGATTGATTAAAGGTCATTGTTGAGTGTGTCATTCATAGTGCGTCTTTTACTCTCAATCTCCAATGAGTTGGGGCGCTTGTTGAACGAATATGAATGACAAATGTTACTGTCATCTGCAAAGGAATGAACTGGGTTCTGGGTCAATGACAGAAGGTCATTGATAAATACCAGAAATAAGGACGGGGATAGGACAGAACCCTGCGGAACTCCAGCATTGATGGAATGTTGTTCTGAGAACACACCATCGATCGCAACTCGTATTGAACGACCCTGGGGAAAACTCGATATCCATCGAGTAAAAGATTCACCGACACCATATACAATTAATTTTGAGACGAGGGCTTTATGCCACACTCGATCAAAAGCCTTGGAAATATCCAGAGCAACAACCTTACTTTCCCTGAAAAGGTGAACACAAATATTCCACTTTTCGGAGAGGACCGCCATCAAGTCACCTGTGGATCTGGTCATACGGAAACCATATTGTCGGTCACTAAGTAATTCGTTTCGCTCTAGATAGTTCACAAAGCGGAAGTTAATTACGCTTTGCATTACCTTGGAGAACGCAGAGCATATTGCAGTGGGTCGGTAATTGGCAGGGTTCGTAGCCTCACCCTTTTTCGGAACTGGCTGGACATTGGCAACCTTCCAACAAGATGGAAAAACTCATATCGTGTAGGAGATATTGAAAAGGTTACGCAACGGACAAGCCATCGTTGACGCGCACTTCTTCAACTTCTTTGTTAATGTTGAGGTTTGCTAAAACCTTTTTAACTGCCCTAGTTCGAAAATGAACCTCCGGCATTGCAGAAGAAATAAAATCGACATCGGGCAGTGGTTGATTGGTATCTGGGAGCGTTGAATTATTTGCAAATAATTCTGCCAATAGATTAGCCTTTTCAACCGGGTCAGTGAAGCTCTGACTATTCATAATAAGAGTTGGAGTAGACGATGTCGTCTGATTCTTCAACCTTTTACGAATGACCAGAAATTTTTACTACCTCTATGGTAGAGTAGGATCTTTTTATGCGCGTTTTGTTCGTGTAGAAACTTTTCGCACGAGATCACGGCATTATAGCGATTCCTAGCCTATATGCGAAGCCTTTCTGTGTCAGCATTCTTGTTAGAACGCCAATTTTGAAAGGCTTCCTCTTTCGACCTGACTGCAATCCTGCAAGTCTCATTAAACCATAAGTGGTCCTTGCGTTTAATGCTAATTTTTTTAGAAGGTATGAAGAACTGCATACCTAATAAAATAATATTTTGTACCATTAAAGCCGCGGCATTTATATCTCTGTCTGCGAAACACAATTTCCAATTAAAGTTGCGAAAAAAATCATTTAACGCAACCCAATTTCCTTTTTCGTAAAGCCATACAGTATTTTGAATTTAACCCAAATTGTATTAAATTCGTTATCCGACACACTATGTTGTTGCTGCAGTTGATACACAACGTCACTCTGAATAAAAAGAGCGTGCACTAAGTGATACCCAGGTATTTGAAAATCCAGTGATCTGAATTCTCACTAACCAGGGTCTCACCAATTGCCATTATTTGTGGCCTATTGACGGACACATACGCGTATATAGAGAAGAAATTTGTTCTCAGCCCACGAATGTTGCAAAAATCTATGCGAAATTTTTTTGACATTTTTCCTACTGGGCAACTTCAAAACAGACATCCATACTACCAACGCGCAGCAGTTGATACAAACAAATGAGAGCGTAAGTCAAGCTGTGGTGAGTGTTAAACCTTCACCACAGCATAGATCACGCACTCAGTACGCACTCAATACAGCCACAATCGCTAGTAGCGTTGAGTAGGGTGAGGGAGGGAAGGAATACGAAACAAACCTGTGCAAGTGCAGCAAAGAGCATAGAAAAGCCCTTTGCGTTGGCAATTGCAAAAAAAAACGTTGTGTGCAGCAACTCAGCATGCAGCGCGAAACCGGTTCTATTGTGTTGTTGTTGTTTGTTATTTTATTGTTCTATTTATTTGGTTGGTGTTTATTAAAATGTAATTTTCTTTTAATTTCTTTAATTTAATTTGTGTTGTATTTAAGTTTTGTTTTTATTGTTATTTTATGTTGGGCGGGCACACTAAACGCAATTTTACGCCACAATTAGACTTAACAGCGACGGACGGAGCACATTTAAAAGACATGAAGAAGACACGTCCGTCCCTCATGGCAGCATTGACACAACTCGAATAAAGGCAAGAAGTGAGTACGCTTTAGGAATAATGAAATTAATATGACTAGTAAATGAAAAATTAGACGCAAACAAGACTCCGAAATATAAAATTTTATTGAGAGGTTTCAAAACAGTATTGGAAACTAAATAAAAAGAATGAAAATTATTATGAGACTTTGCATATGTTACATGAAAACATTTATTTAAATTGAGTGGCAAAAAGTTTGCTTGACACCAACTAGAAACATTGTTTGCATCCAGTTGCAATAACGAAGAATGCAAACTATTGCGAACGTTCAAAAAAGATTTTAAATCGTCTGCATAAAGAAGAAAATTTGAAAAAATAAAACAGCTTCCAATATCATTAATAAACAAGTTAAACAAAAGTGGTCCAAGTATACTAGCTTGTGGCACACCGGAGGAGGCAATATATGGCCGGGATAAAATATTATTAATTTCCACAAAATAACATCTATTACTAAGATAAGATTTAAGCCATTTAAAAAAATCAAAATAAAATCCCATCTTGGATAGCTTAGCAAATAATATGGAATAAAGCACTTTATCAAATGCTTTAGAAAAGTCAGTATATATTGTGTCCACTTGAAAGCGGTTTTCAAATGAAGATAAACATCTAGTAAACACAGCCAGATTAGAGATTGTAGAACGACCAGGGAAAAAACCATGTTGGTTAGGAGAAATTATTTTTTTAACTTCAAAAAATAGTTTTTCCATAACAACATAACATGGATACATTCGATAATTTTCAAATTGGCCTATAATTAAACACATCATTTTTATTGTCACCTTTATGAATAGGTGTAATGTAAGAAATTTTGCACTTATCAATAAAGAAACCTTCAGATAAAGATTTATTAAAGACATACGTTAGAGGTTCGCAAATAGACAAAACTCAACTGTTTAACAAATAAGATGAAAAGCCATCAATATCCGTTTTCCATGAATTTTTTAAACTGTTAATCCCACAAATAATATCCTCTTCAGATAAAATCAATGAACCAAAATTAATTGAAGATTCAATATTATTAGTTACATTTGGATCCACAGAGATAAAATTAGGTTCAAAGTTAGATTTGAAATAATCAGCGAAAGATTTGGAGTGTCGGAAATAGAATAAGACACTTTATCATTACAAAACATAGATGTTGGAAAATTTGAACACGATTTTTTAGATTGGATAAAATGCCAAAATGATTTTGGATTTCTTTAATATTTTCTTCATAACTTAGCAAATATTGCTTATACAAGAATTTATTAAGAAAGTCAAATTCCCTCATATAATGAATTTATTTCTTAAATTTTTCAATTTCTTTAACTCTTTGGTATAACAAGGCAACATATGAATTTTTTTGGGCAATAATGGAATATCGCTAACAAAAATTTCATTTAATTTACTACAAAACAAATTATAAATAATACTAGTATTATTATGAGCAAATAAACTATGCCAATCATAATTAGATATAACATTGTTTAGGAATTCAAAATTGCATTTATTAAAATTTAATTTTGAATCAGACGTTGCTGGAGATATCTTTAAGAACTCATAAAATTTAATATTTAAAATTAAAGCTACATGATTTATGCCAGGGCATGACATTGGATTAACGCATTTATTAAGTTTAAAGTTTACATTTTTACTTAAAAATATTAAATCAAGGATTTTAAAAATTGAATTAAAAAAAGATTTAATTTGAATTAAATCAATACTAGCGAATGAGTCAATTAAGTAAATCTCATGAGAATGATTCACATTATTAGCAGTTAAAGAGTATTCATCAGGTAAAAAAGACCATACTACCTTACTAAGATAAAAATCACCTAGAATACAAAGATGATCTTCATCACCCACAAGCTCAGCAAGGTGCAAAATGTTGTCCACGTGTGCAAAGTATAGCTCGTCATTACTATTTGGTGGGATATATGACACACAAATACATAACACTCCAACAGTTCCAGAAATAGAGACAAACAACTGATCCAGAAGTGTATTTGAATTATTAAGAATAATGACTGAAGAATGCAACGATCTCTTAATCGCCCCTAAAACACCACCTCCTCTACGGCATCCGGTTTGAATATAGATTATATTTGAATATAATCTATATATTTGCGATATATTTGATATACTTTTATATCAAAAAACTCTTGATCAAAAAAATCAGCATTCAGCCATGTCTCAACGAGTACAATAACATCTTAATCGAGTTGCGAAGAAAATGAAAAACAATCATTCAATGCCAGATATATTTTGAAAATAAGTCCTTAAGGAATTGGAGGATCATCTATTAACAGGAACAAGGTTGGCATTTATGCCAGCGGGTGCAATCCCGGTTTTTGGATAAACCGAAAAGGGCGAATCGTGACGTCCGATTGCCAAAGAGATGATTTAAAAATTTGTTCAAAAAAGCATTCCGAAACACCCAACTTGAAATTAACAAAATTTAGGTTTTCTACTGGGGCATCCTTCTTTATCAGTTTGTAGCATGCCAAATGTTGTCTCCCAATATCATCATATTTTTCAACATAAGAAATAATATTCTCCTCACCATTTTTTTTTATGACGACATCCAAATCCAGATGACAACTCTCACCAACAACAGTAGGTGGATTTTTTCCTCTCTTTCGTAGCACAGTGTTCCATTCAGTACGAGCAGCACGAGTAGAGGCATATTTGCATTTAGAAGCAACAATATCAGATGCAGAAGTTTCAGCAGCAGGGAGAGCAACATTAAAAGAAGCAGCAGTAACAGCAATAGAAGCAACAATATCAGATGCAGAAGTTTCAGCAGCAGGGAGAGCAACATTATAGCTCGTCATTAATATTTGGTGGGATATATGACACACAAATATATAACACTCAAACAGTTTCAGAAATAGAGACAAACAACTGATTCAGAAGTGTATTTGAATTATCTATATATATAAAAATGAAATGTCCTGTGTGTGCCAGAGCATCACGAGAGAACGAACAGACGGATTTGCCTAATTCTTTTTGTATTTTATTCGTATCAATGCAAGAGTGGTTTAGGAAAAAAGAAAAGTCGGAAAAACCCAAAAGAAAAAGCCGGAAAATCGAAAATATCTAAATTTGACCCTAGGCCTATGAAATTTGGGCAGGGTGTTCATCTCTTGACGGATGTGTGCACTACGAAGGGATTTACTGAAATTCGCCTCCTAAGGTACACAAATGGGCGTGGCAAAATTGAAATTTTAATTAAAAATATCGGTGTAATTAAGATAAGCACAGTCAGGAAATTTGGCTCAGTGACGTATATTGTAGTTCTTTATCTGTTTTACAATTGTGGGCGGAATTAGACAAAAGGGCGTGTCCCTTTCCATATGACTAAAACTATAAAAAATGTTGTAACTCCTGACTTACTAAGATTTGAGTTATATAAATCGAAACTAAGGTTTATATTACAGCCTCTAATCGTCACGAAGAATGTGAGCGGTATTGGATAAAAGGGCGTGGCACCTCCCATATAGCCAAAACTTTAAAATTACTATAACTCTTGACATACTAAGAGATGAGTTATAATAATAAAAACAAATGTTCATATTCAAAACTCACGTAGAATATGGGCGGGATTGCACAACGGGGCGTGGCATCTCTCATATAACCAAAACTTCAAAATTTCTATAACTCTTTACTTACTAAGAGCAGAGTTATAAACATCGAAACAAAAGATTATATTAAACATTGTAATAGTCACTTAGAATGTGGATGGAATGGGACAATGGCACCTCCCACATTACTAAAATTTAAAAATGTTAACTCCTGACTTACTAAGAGCAGAATTGTACAAATCGATACGAAGGATCATTTTAAAATGTTAAATAGTAAAGTAGAATTTGAGCGGGATTGGAAAAATGGGCATGGCACTACGTTCCATGTGGGCGGTAAAAATAGTGACTGGGCTGGCACTAAAAATGGAAAAAGGGGCGTAAATGTATCCACACTTTATAAACGATATAGTTTTGCAATTACAAAAACTTAGCACGGGCGCAGCTGTGCACGGGTCCAGCTATTAAGAATAATGATTGAAGAATGCAACGATCTCTTAATCGCCCCTAAAACACCACCTCCTCTACGGCATCCGGTTTGAATATAGATTATATTTGAATATAATCTATATATTTGCGATATATTTGATATACTTTTATATCAAAAAACTCTTGATCAAAAAAATCAGCATTCAGCCATGTCTCAACGAGTACAATAACATCTTAATCGAGTTGCGAAGAAAATGAAAAACAATCATTCAATGCCAGATATATTTTGAAAATAAGTCCTTAAGGAATTGGAGGATCATGTATTAACAGAAACAAGGTTGGCATTTATGCCAGCGGGTCCAATCCCGGTTTTTGGATAAATCGAAAAGGGCGAATCGTGACGTCCGATTGCCAAAGAGATGATTTAAAAATTTGTTCAAAAAAGCATTCCGAAACACCCAACTTGAAATTAACAAAATTGAGGTTTTCTACTGGGGCATCCTTCTTTATCAGTTTGTAGCATGCCAAATGTTGTCTCCCAATATCATCGTATTTTTCAACGTAAGAAATAATATTCTCATCACAATCATGGACATCCAAATCCAGATGACAACTCTCACCAACAACAGTAGGTGGATTTTTTCCTCTCTTTCGTAGCACAGTGTTCCATTCAGTACGAGCAGCACGAGTAGAGGCATATTTGCATTCAGAAGCAACAATATCAGATGCAGAAGTTTCAGCAGCAGAGAGATCAACATTAAAAGAAGCAGCAGTAACAGCAATAGAAGCAACAATATCAGATGCAGAAGTTTCAGCAGCAGGGAGAGCAACATTAACAGAAGCAGCAGTAACAGCAGCAGTAGACGCAATATCAGCAGTAGATTCAATAGCAGCAGCATTAACTGAAGTCTCTGAACCAGAGATAAGAGCTGGATCAGTACATCAGAACGAGAATCCACAGTCAACCCGGTTTTTCTATTTGAATTGCGGAGTGTGACTTTACTCCAATTCATTGGAGATGCAACAACACCTGTACTGATTTTAGTATATTGGAGAAACATTTCTTTGAGTTCAATGACCTTTTTAGATAATAAAGAAATTGCAGCAATTAAATCTGCTGATGAATGCAAACATCCAGCACACATAAAAACAATATTAGAATTATTTTTTAGCACATCATACGCAATAGTGTCATCAAGATTAACGCAAATTTTATGAAATTTACTCCAACACAATTTGCACGAGACATTCCGATTTAACTTCTTTGAAGCATTTCAGCATGACTAATTAGATTCGCAAAGACTGAAACCTTCGAGAACCTTCTACTCGTTTCGTGAATGACGCATGCTATTGGCATCTCATTCGCACTCATGTGTTTTTATATGTTGATCTTCCCTCTCTTTCTCGCACATGGCTTAGTGCGCTAAATGATCTTGATCTATATCAGGCATGTCAAACATGCGACCCGCCAACCTTTCATCTGCGGCCCGCGAAGACTTTTTAAATATTATTAATATATTAAATAATATTAAATATTGTAGCCGCGGTAGCTCAGTGGTTAGTGCGTTGGTCTGCGAGCCGAAAGGTCCCCGGTTCAAGCCTGGACTGGGGCTAACAACATCTTTTCATAGAAACATTTTTCTATACCGCTCTACCTCTCGTCAGTAAATGGCAAACCTACGAGAGTAAAACTATTGCCTATGAAAAGCTCTCACCCGCCGTTCGGATTCGGCAATAAACTGTAGGTCTCACCACTTTGAGTACAAATAGAACACGCACAGCTCAAAATGGTGAGAGAGCTCGGCCGAAGTTCTATACAGGACTGTAGCGCCAAACTATATATATATATATAAATATTTATTTTATTTTCAGGCGTTAAAATGATTATTATGTATTGATGTGCATTTTTGTGCAGCGCCATGTATCCAATATATGAAATTAGATTACTAATCTTGGTTAAAAACTTTTTAATTTATCAAAACAATCAATATTTATGTAGATACATTATTTTCTAAAGTTAAATAATGAGATATTAATAAGTTTTTGATATAGAGTCTTTATTTATTATCCTAATTGTCATTTTAAATATTATACATGACTTTGCAAAATGGCATAACAATAATTTTTACATTTTTTTCATCAAGTAATATTGTTTTTTATTCATAAAATTTAAAATGTATTGTAAAGTTTTGAATTTCCGTTGGATATATTTCGCCGGCATATATAAAAAATATATGGTGGCGCATAGTTTTGTACGTCTAACACCGAAAAGAAAATTTTATTCGACTATTAAAAATAAAAGGAGAGCAAAATTATTAAAACTTAAAAATCTTAAAAACTGTTTAACAACTATTTAACAAAACCATTTTCGGAATTAGCTCATTTTCAAATAAAGCCGCAATCAGACTTTCGACTTTTATAAAAAAAAAACGAAAAAATTTTAACCAAGAAACTAGCTTTGCACAAACTGGAATTGGCATCATTTTAAATTTTTTTTAGTAAGTAATTTTTTGCTTGTATTAGAGACATTCCACACCAAAACTACCAAAGTTCAACACTCACTTTCTCCAAAGATACATTGGTTCAAAGTTTCAAAAAATGAATCAATAATCACTTTTTGTAGAAAAAACTTTTGACCGTAGAATGCAGCAAACCTCGCTTTAAGGAAATAAAACCAACTTCGTCATAAGTCCTAAATCTGAACATCTAATCAATGGTCACTGTCATTGTAATTTAAATTAATTGTTCATAAAAAGGAAACCTTTTCAAATATCAAATTTATATACGGAATTTTAAAAAACAAACTTTTTGAATAATTTAAGTATTGTTTGTATCGAAAAATGTAAAAAATTTGATTACCAGTCTCACATGTGATTTATGCCTTGAAGTTTTCTCGATCAAACTTGGATAACAAAAATTCAATCTTGTTGCTAATTTTTAAATTATTGGAATTTTCTTGAAATTGTTTTGAATATTCTAGAAGTTCGTGCTTCATGTTTAATTTTAGCTGATTGGAATTTTCTAGAGGTTTCTGTTCCATTTTGTTGGAATTTTCTTGAAGTTGTTTGGAGTTTTCTAGACATTTTTGGTCCATTTTGTTTGAATTTTCTTGAAGCTGTTGTTGTATTGCTACGAGCAACTGGCTCGTATCAAAACTTTGAGACTATACATTTTGCTCCGTGTCCACACTTTTAATGACGCTGTTGCAGCTTCTACTTCAAACTCGTGTTCTGCGAGGCCAATCGCTTGGTTCTTTAATTCTTCCATTAGACGCTTTTGTAGCTCTACTTTCGTACCTGCAGCTGGAAGATTATGAATCGCCAGCTCCTTCTTTAGCTAGTCGACTTTAAGTTGTTCCAATTTAACCATTTTGTATCACAATCTCACTTATGTTACGAAAATTCAGTCTACGGAAAACAGTTCTACGACAATGTTTACTCACAAGACGCACTAGTTCACTATTAAATCACAACTGAAGTGCTGAGCCTCCATTGCAGCGGCCTTATATACTGCAGGGATCAGTTCGACACGTTTCGACAAGCTTCGACTTGTTTCATTTCATTTCATTTTATTCAGTCTATGGATACAAACATCCGTACAGACTAGCATATACAATCTTTGTTAAATACCTTAAATCAATATCATAATCATTAGCTATTTTTTTGAATTCAATTTAAGCCCGATTTATAGGATCATTAATGGCTTAATTTGCTCTATGACACGGAACATAAAACATATTAAAATTACGTAAAGATCTCAATGGAGCATAATAATTAATAAGTTCCAATAAAAAAGAACACTCATCGTTACCACAAATAACCTCATATACAAATACTAGAGACATAGCAATTCTTCTATTATGAAGGGATTTTAAATTTATTAACATACTTCGAGCATTATAGGACGGAATTGGATCCTCAAAATTAATGTAAGCCATGCTAATTTTAGAAAGACCTTTTGAATGCGTTCCAAACGTTTCAAATAAATCGAATAATAAGGATTCCAAATAAATGAGGAATATTCCAACATTGATCTAACCAATGACATAAAAAGTAATTTACGTGTGTGCGGATTAGTAAGCACAGAACCATTTTTTTTTTTTACAGATTAACCAACACTCAGGGGATGCCCCCTATTTATGCAAAGCACAGTGTTGATCGTAGGAATGGATTAGGGTGAGAGGAAGGGAGGAAAGATGAGGTAGTGTCTGTGAATATTTGTTTTGAATTTGTCAATATCAAAAATGTCGGGAAAAACAGACGCAGGGAGATTGTTTCACAAACGAATCGTGCGACTGAATAACGAATTCTTGGTTCGATGCCCGAGTAGAACGAGAGAACACACGACCTGGTGGAATCAGGCCATGTATCTCCCTCGAACACTTTCCATTGTAATGCCCGTAACTTCAACGAATAGATATCTACTGGTGCTTAGTTATCTATCGTGTAACCAAAATTTCATAACTTCAACTCATAGTTAAGGAGCAAAAACACCGGATAGGGAAGAGATATCTGTTCGGTACGAACACCAATAGATATCTACTCGTTGAAGTTACGGGCCTAATACCTATAAAACAGGCTTACACAACCAACGGTCCTTCAGTGCTCAAGAGAGCCAATAGAGGATGAAATATTTTCATCCCCTATTAAATATATTGCACGTTGTTGGATTCGATCCAGGAACTCCAAAGAAGATTTAGAAGCCCCTGCCCATATGTGCGAGTTGTATTCCATCTTAGGCCGAATATAGGTAGTGTAGACAGTGCGTAAGTCAGCAGGAGTGAAGTATGTATTACACCGTTTCAGAAAACCGAGGAACTTGGCCGCTTCTTTCGACACATCAAATATGTGGTCATTCCAACGGAGATCACATTGAATTGATATGCTCAGAACGTCAAGAGAAGCTGACTGAGCAATATCCACTGCACCCATATTGAGGGGAAGGAGGGGTGAATCCATTCTTTTGTGAGATAACGGACAACATTGGGTCTTGCTAGCATTAAAATCAACTCTATTTGCAAGACCCAACTCGGAGATTGATTAAAGGTCATTGTTGAGTGTGTCATTCATAGTGCGTCTTTTACTCTCAATCTCCAATGAGTTGGGGCGCTTGTTGAACGAATATGAATGACAAATGTTACTGTCATCTGCAAAGGAATGAATTGGGTTCTGGGTCAATGACAAAAGGTCATTGATAAATACCAGAAATAGGGACGGGGATTGGACGGAACCCTGCGGAACTCCAGAATTGATGGAATGTTGTGCTGAGAACACACCATCCATCGCAACTCGTATTGAACGACCCTGGAGAAAACTCGATATCCATCGAGTAAAAGATTCACCGACACCATATGCAATTATTTTTGAGACGAGGGCTTTATGCCACACTCGATCAAAAGCCTTGGAAATATCCATAGCAACAACCTTACTTTCCCTGAAAAGGTGAACACAAATATTCCACTTTTCGGAGAGGACCGCCATCAAGTCACCTGTGGATCTGGTCATACGGAAACCATATTGTCGGTCACTAAGTAATTCGTTTCGCTCTAGATAGTTCACAAAGTGGAAGTTAATTACGCTTTGCATTACCTTGGAGAACGCAGAGCATATTGCAATGGGTCGGTAATTGGCAGGGTTCGTAGCCTCACCCTTTTTCGGAACTGGCTGGACATTGGCAACCTTCCAACAAGATGGAAAAACTCCTATCGTGTAAGAGATGTTGAAAAGGTTACGCAACGGACAAGCCATCGTTGACGCGCACTTCTTCAACACATGGGCAGATATGCCATCTGGCCCAGAAGCTTTGTTAATGTTGAGGTTTGCTGAAACCTTTTTAACTGCCCTAGTTCGAAAATGAATCTCCGGCATAGCAGAAGAAACAAAATCGAGATCGGGCAGTGGTTGATTGGTATCTGGGAGCGTTGAATTATTTGCAAATAATTCTGCCAATAGATTAGCCTTATCAACCGGGTCAGTGAAGCTCTGGCTATTCATAATAAGAGTTGGAGTAGACGATGTCGTCTGATTCTTCAACCTTTTACGAATGACCAGAAATTTTTACTACCTCTATGGTAGAGTAGGATCTTTTTACGCGCGTTTTGTTCGTGTAGAAACTTTTCGCACGAGATCACGGCATTATAGCGATTCCTAGTGTTGTATATCAGAAATACTTTTTCTTTTAGTTTGAAAAATCTGCACATCGCCAGTAAGCACAATAGCATATTCATATTAATCATAATAATGTAACACCAAAAATACTTACTGTTATGCATGCATTCGTATTTTTCTCATACACTTATTTGATACACTTACTCTTATACACATATGATGACAACAACAAATGTATTGGTTGTAATGTGAGCCTCATCAGGTAGCACCTGCGCGCGGCGTACAGGGAACTAAAGCACATAGAAGTTTTTCTCACGATCACCCCAATACGAATTGATTATTTCACAATATGATGACACCCAGATCTGGTGTTTGTAAATATTGGTGCGACCGAGGTGATGAGTAGAGGTTAAGAATATATTTTAAGTGGGATAAGATTTTAACTGCCTTAAAGTACAGACGTGTTTCTTTTATAAGTTAAACAATAATGTTAATATTAAAATAGAACTTTCAATTAAATAAAAGTATGTCTTGGAAGAAAAGACTTGTTTGAATTATTTCGGTTAATAAAAATGGAACTTCAACGTTGGACATTCTCTGGTAGGACATCATGGGTAATTATAAATGGAACGTTGCGACATTTGGCCTCACGCCTAAGCAACGGACATTTTAATTACAACATTTGGGGCAGCCGGTTTTCGAACCAAACATCAAATCCCAGGGGACAGGATGGACTGGATGGAGATTAGAAGTATATGAAATAAATATATTGGACAAGGGAAAATATATATTTTAGGAGTCGTGAGTATTGTGAAAAACAGTGAAAGAAAATGTGCGAAAAGAAAATAATTTTTGTGAATTTGTGATATAAAACAAAAGAAACATTTGAGAATATTGAAATCATGAAATTAGACATTTGATAAACAGGCAATTGAACATTTTAAATAAATGATAAAATTTTTAAAAAATTTCATAATATTGTGAAATTAAATTAACTTTAAATAAAACTGTGAAATTAAAATGTTGAATAATTTAAGAATTTTGATACAGCAATGTTTTCATAGCGTTGTGAAATTAATTAAATAACAAATTGGAGAATTTTAACAAAATTAAATTACATAAAAAATTCAGTTATAAAATGATGAGATGTTTTTAGAAAAAAAAATAATTGTATATATATCAAAATGAGCTAAATAAAACAGTATTAAATTTAGCAGAAAAATTAAATCAACTATTAAGCAATCTACTGTTTAAACAAAAGATATACATAGCTTTGCAGAAAATAAAATATAATATACCAATTTTTATTTAATTTTCAATTTTCATCCTTTAACATACAAATATATAACGGGTTTTCATTAACATATTTTTTTTTGTTGTGTTCTAAATAAATATAAATTAATAAACTTGAAAATGTTTCACATTGAATATAAAAATAATAAATGCAATCTATATATATATAAATAAAGTAATTAATGTTTAATTACATAAATCAATAAAAAACCGATAATTAAAATGGGTACAGAAAATGTATTTAAACGCGTACATTACGGTGTTCCTTACTTTTCTGGGGCAGAATCTCCATTACTAGAAACTGAATTATATAAATTTATTGAAGGCTGTGAAACAGCAAAGCTTAAAATTAAAGAATCAGATTATGAGGAATTTATTAAATGCGTTAGGTTACATTTGCAGGGAGATGCTTATAAATTGGTGAGGATAAAACATTTTCAAAAAATAGATGAATGATACGAGTTGCTAAAAAATACATACTTAAATGATATTTCTTTAGATGCAGTACTAGAAAAGATTAAAAAAGTTTTTCTAAATAGTAAAGAGAGTTTGAGAGCGTTTGGAAGACGATTAGACGAATTGCAATCCATGGCATTAGAAATTGCAAGTAAAAAATACCGTAAAAAGATAGGTAATGATGACGTATTCAGATTGGAATTACAGAAGTCAGTATTGATCTCTTTTAAAGTAGGTGTGAAGGATCCAACAACAAAAGTTGTATTATTAAGTAGTAAGTCAGACACATTAGATGCATTATTGGAAGAAGCATTAAATGTTGAAGCTATAATGCAACTAAGACCAAAGTTAAATGAATACGAATGTAATGTCGATGCAGAACATAATTCAGAAATAATTAAGCAAAGAGAAAATCCAGAAAAGAATGATAAATTAACCTATGTGAGGAATGTTCCGACATGTTCATTCTGTATGAAATTAGGACATAGTAGGGACGATTGTATTAGTACGAAAAATGAGCCTTTCTGCTACGAATGTGGAACTTATGGCCATGAACCTAATTGGAAATGTGCCAATACTAATATGAAAAATTCTAAAATACAGTTAGGTAATAATGATATTAAAAATAATAATCGCTAAGAAAATAAAACAAGTAATATGAAATGCTTATGGTGTGATAGACAAGGGCATAAAATAGATAAGTGTTATGCGAAAACAAAATTTGAATCAGTCACAAATAATAATCTTAATCAGGGAAACTAAGAGGGGCTCAGTCAAGGCCAATAAACTGGGGACCCCAAAAGAAAAGTAATATAGGGCCAAATGAGTTAGGAATTGTAGATCAGACGTCGAAAGAGACTGTGGTCAAATTTACTACCCCATTAAACTTTCAAAAACTGAAGGTAAACAAAGAATTAAAATATGAATTAAATGTAAAAGAAAATTGCATAATACACAATTGGAATGGAGATTGTTCGAATTTATCTAATATAAGTGATGTTTTCATTGCAGTACCTTGCGAGGCAGCTAAAAATGGAAGACTTATTTTATTAGTAGACTCAGGAGCAGATGCCAGTTTAGTAAAAGAAAGTGCGATGACAAATTTTCCAGGTTTTAACAAAAATATTCAAATGGATTTGAATGGAGCTTTTGATGGTTGTGTTAGGACATTAGGAACCACCAAGGTCCAACACGGGAGCATAGGGTGCTTAAGTTTAATGCTACACGTAGTGTCACTTGAACAAGGAGTACCAGCAGACGGAATAATCGGACGTGACAATTTATGGAATCGATCTATAATAAATGCGATAGATAAAACGATAACGTTCTTTGATATAGATAAAAATCATATTATAAAACTACCAATGAAAACACAGACAGAAATACAAAACATTTTTTACAATCAACACATTAAAATTCAAGCGAGAACTGCGAAAATAGTATCATTACCTTTAAAAAAAATTCCAATCGTATTAATACATAAACAAGAAATTTCTCCAGGTGTATATTTAGGAGAAAGCCTATCAAATGTTAGCAAACATAGAGTTTATGCAAATTTAAATTAAAATTTTCGAATTTTAATCAGTATAAAGAATCGTATACCAAAAATTCTACAATAAATAGCGTAAATTCAGTAAATATTTCTTATCATGACGTTTTTCACTTAGATGGCGATGAATTAACATACACGCCAGCGCTTAAACATGAAATAACTACACAATGGAACCAACCACCAATTAATCAGAAACAATATAAACTTCCACATACACATAGGGAAGAAATTAATAGACAAGTAGTAAAAATGTTAGATGACGGCATTATATCTCCAAGCACCTCACCTTGGAATTCACCGTTGTTGTTAGTACCAAAAAAGAGCAATAAGGACGGTAGCAAGAAATGGAGACTAGTAATAGATTTTCGTAAACTAAATGATGTAACAATAAAACAAGTATTTCCGATTCCTCGTATAGACGAGATATTAGATCAGCTAGGGCATAGTAGATACTTTTCAACATTGGATTTAGCAAGTGGTTATCATCAGGTCTTAGTAGATGAAAGAGATAAAGAAAAAACTGCTTTCAGTACAGGACTTGGACATTTTGAATTTAATAGAATGCCATTTGGTTTAACAGGTGCACCTGCCACTTTTCAAAGAATAATGAACCACATATTAACAGGTTTACAGGGTATCGATTGTTTTGTGTATCTTGATGACATAGTTGTATATGGAAAAAATTTAAGCGAACATGAGCATAGATTAAGTAATGTATTACAGAAATTAAGGGAACATAATTTAAAATTAAATACCGAAAAATGTCAGTTTTTGCGTCGCGAAGTTGTATATTTAGGACATAAATATTCGGAACTAGGTGCACTGCCAGACCCCTCTAAGGTCGAATGCGTGAAAAATATTCCGGTGCCAAGAAATAGAAAAGAAGTACAAGCATTTTTGGGATTAATTAATTATTACAGAAAATTCATAGGCAAGATGGCCAAAATATCATTACCAATTAATAATTTACTTAGAAATGAAGTTAAATTTACATGGACAGACGATTGTGAAAATTCATTTATTATATTAAAAGAATCAATAATTTCATCACCAATTCTCGCATATCCAGATTTTACGAAAACTTTTTTTACTTACAACTGATGCAAGTAATGAAGCAATAGGCGCGGTACTGTCGCAAGGCGAAGTTGGAAGTGATAGACCAGTCGCATTTGCGAGTAGGGCATTAAATGGGGCCGAAAAACGATACTCCACCATTGAAAAAGAATTTTTAGCTATTGTTTGGGCAACTAATAATTTTAGAGCATACCTATTAGGGCGACCATTTAAAATTTTTACAGATCATCAGCCCCTAAAAGGTAATGCAAACTTAAAAGATCAGACATCCCGCCTTGCGCGTTTCCGACATAAGTTGTCAGAATACGATTTTGAAATAATTTACAAACCAGGTAAAAAGAATTTGAACGCGGATGCTTTAAGAAGAATACCATATATACAACCCGATATTACAGCAGTACAAACACGTTCTAAAACTACACAAAATAAATTAGATCAACAAATTACAAAAACAAAGCCCCAAATTAGTACACCGGTCGTAGATGAAACAATTACAGATGCAAATAACGAAACAAATTCTGCACACTTATTAACTGATCCGGAAGAGATTAAAACGGTAATAAAAGATTTTCATGATTCCGCATTAGGAGGCCATCAGGGTGCAGTAAAAACATATTTTAGAATCCGAAGACAATTTAAGTGGAAAGGTATGCAGAAACAAATAAAAGATTACGTAAAAAATTTTTCAAAATGCCAAGTAAATAAAAGTTTTAGGCTTACAAAAATGCCAATGGTAAATGCCATTTGATAAAGTATACATGGATCTTGTAGGAATTTTACCAGAAACTATCTCTGGAAATAAATATATATTAACATTTCAAGTTGATTTTTCAAAATATATGTGTTACGTAGCTATACCGGACGCAGAAGCAAGCACTGTAGCGAAAGCATTTTACGACGAAATCATTACGCGCTTAAATATTCCAAAAGTATTAGTTACCGACAATGGTTCAAATTTCGTCTCTAAATTGTTTTCAGATACATGTAAATTGTTAGGAATTAAAAAGTTACATATTACGCCATATCATCCACAAGCTAATGGATCTTTGGAAAGAAGCCATCGACCATTAGCAGAATATTTGCGAAGTTTTGCAAAAGAAGATGGGTCAAACTGGGACCAATGGTTAAATTCGGCAATGCACGTGCACAATAACACAGTACATATGTCAACAGGGCAAACCCCTTTCCGTACTTTATATGGGTTTGATTTTGATATGCCCACTAATCTAAAACGTAAATGTTCACCAGTTAATAATACTGATGATTACAACAAATTATTAAAATATCAGATTCAACGCACACATGAAATCGTGAGACAAAATCAAGAAAAAGCAAAAGAAAAATCTAAACAAAGCTATGACAGCGCATTACATCCAACAATATTTAAAGTAGGCGATAAAATATTATTAAAAAATCAAAATAGAAAGAATAAATTTTCTCCCATATGGGTAGGACCCTATGAGGTACTTTCGGTAGTAAGTCCTGTAACGACAATGATTTCCATCAAAGGAAAAGGGAAAAAATTCCATAACAACTTATTAAAAGCATATAATTTTGAAGTTTTACACAATTAAATAAATAAATGTAAAGAAATAAATAACTGAACCAATAGTTCATGATGATCATAAATCGTAATCATGTTAGAATGAAATGCATACTATTGCAAACAACAATATAAGGTAAAGAAATGCAGCGTTAATAAGAATTTTTTTTTAGGAATATGTTTTTAAATCTTAATCAAATAAATAAGTGCATGAGGGAATAGCTACGTATTAATTTTAAAAGGTTACTAGCATTAAATCATGTATTAAAAAATTTGTAATGGATAAAGGAATAAAGTGATTTACAAGATTATATTAGATAATTATTAAGCAAAGATTTCAGTACGAATTAGCAAAAGAAATAAAATATACATTGCCACTATATTTGAGATAGGTCAGCACGTCAATTTCATTGTCAAGGGCATTGTCAATCGAAACAAATGAAAGAAAGATCGTTGTACTTGAAATACAGATAGACGTAAGCGGAGCACAAACTGAAGGGGAGCACAGATATAAGTGAGGAGCTTAGGTATAGTTATAAGTGATAAAATGCAATTCAGCGTTTTGCATGTAGGAACCACTGCACTAATGGACTGAAAATGAAACGAGATACGTTAATGCAGAGACAAAAGAAGACATCAAATTTTAAAAGCTAAGAAAATCAAGACGCAAGATGAAAACAATGTTTGTTGAAACAGTGGCAGAAACAAATAAAGTGCAGCTACAGTCAACGCAATCGCAGCAACCACCAACCGAAGAGTGGCAGCAGCAGTTAACACTAAAAACATCGGGATCAGGTTATGTTTGTGTTTAATTTCCTTTTATAATTCAGATGTTTAGATTAAAGGCGGTCTTATGCAGCCAAATAATTAGAAAATTGGGCCAATACCATTTTTTTAAATTTAAAATCATTAAATTTGAAATTATTTATCTCCACTAGGTAATATACAATTGTTTATTTTTAAAAATAAAATAATCTACACTATAAGAATTTTATCAAGATATTAACAATGTAAAAGAAAAAACTATTATTATTTAATTAATAATAATTTTTTCTTAAAATTAGGGGGGAAGAATGTTGTATATCAGTAATACTTTTTCTTTTAGTTTGAAAAATCTGCACATCGCCAGTAAGCACAATAGCATATTCATATTAATCATAATAATGTAACACCAAAAATGCTTACTGTTATGCATGCATTCGTATTTTTCTCATACACTTATTTGATACACTTACTCTTATACACATCTGATGACAACAACAAATGTATTGGTTGTAATGTGAGCCTCATCAGGTAGCACCTGCATGCGGCGTACAGGGAACTAAAGCACATAGAAGTTTTTCTCACGATAACCCCAATACGAATTGATTATTTCACAATATGATGACACCCAGATCTGGTGTTTGTAAATATTGGTGCGACCGAGGTGATGAGTAGAGGTTAAGAATATATTTTAAGTGGGATAAGATTTTAACTGCCTTAAAGTACAGACGTGTTTCTTTTATAAGTTAAACAATAATGTTAATATTAAAATAGAACTTTCAATTAAATAAAAGTATGTCTTGGAAGAAAAGACTTGTTTGAATTATTTCGGTTAATAAAAATGGAACTTCAACGTTGGACATTCTCTGGTAGGACATCATGGGTAATTATAAATGGAACGTTGCGACATTTGGCCTCACGCCTAAGCAACGGACATTTTAATTACAACACTAGCCTGTATGCGAAGCCTTTCTGTGTCAGCATTCTTGTTAGAACGCCAATTTTGAAAGGCTTCCTCTTTCGACCTGACTGCAATCCTGCAAGTCTCATTAAACCATAATGGTCCTTGCGTTTAATGCTAATTTTTTTAGAAGGTATGAAGGACTGCATACCTAATAAAATAATATTTTGTACCATTAAACACAATTTCCAATTAAAGTTGCGAAAAAAATCATTTAACGCAACCCAATTTCCTTTTTCGTAAAGCCATACAGTATTTTGAATTTAACCCAAATTGTATTAAATTCGTTATCCGACACACTATGTTGTTGCTGCAGTTGATACACAACGTCACTCTGAATAAAAAGAGCGTGCACAATTAAATCAATACTAGCGAATGAGTAAAGAGTATTCATCAGGTAAAAAAGACCATACTACCTTACTAAGATTAAAATCACCTAGAATACAAAGATGATCTTCATCACCCAAAAGCTCAGCAAGGTGCAAAATGTTGTCCACGTGCGCAAAGTATAGCTCGTCATTAAGATTTGGTGGGATATATGACACACAAATATATAACACTCAAACAGTTTCAGAAATAGAGACAAACAACTGATTCAGAAGTGTATTTGAATTATTAAGAATAATGATTGAAGAATGCAACGATCTCTTAATCGCCCCTAAAACACCACTTTCTCTACGGCATCCGGTTTGAATATAGATTATATTTGAATATAATCTATATATTTGCGATATATTTGATATAAGTTTATATCAAAAAACTCTTGATCAAAAAAATCAGCATTCAGCCATGTCTCAACGAGTACAATAACATCTTAATCGAGTTGCGAAGAAAATGAAAAACAATCATTCAATGCCAGATATATTTTGAAAATAAGTCCTTAAGGAATTGGAGGATCATCTATTAACAGGAACAAGGTTGGCATTTATGCCAGCGGGTGCAATCCCGGTTTTTGGATAAACCGAAAAGAGCGAATCGAGACGTCCGATTGCCAAAGAGATGATTTAAAAATTTGTTCAAAAAAGCATTCCGAAACACCCAACTTGAAATTAACAAAATTGAGGTTTTCTACTAGGGCATCCTTCTTTATCAGTTTGTACCATGCCAAATGTTTTCTCCCAATATCATCATATTTTTCAACATAAGAAATAATATTCTCCTCACCATTTTTTTTTTTATGACGACATCCAAATCCAGATGACAACTCTCACCAACAACAGTAGGTGGATTTTTTCCTCTCTTTCGTAGCACAGTGTTCCATTCAGTACGAGCAGCATGAGTAGAGGCATATTTGCATTTAGAAGCAACAATATCAGATGCAGAAGTTTCAGCAGCAGGGAGAGCAACATTAAAAGAAGCAGCAGTAACAGCAATAGAAGCAACAATATCAGATGCAGAAGTTTCAGCAGCAGGGAGAGCAACATTAACAGAAGCAGCAGTAACAGCAGCAGTAGACGCAATATCATCAGTAGATTCAATAGCAGCAGCATTAACTGAAGTCTCTGAACCAGAGATAAGAGCTGGATCAGTACATCAGAGCGAGAATCCACAGTCAAACCGGTTTTTCTATTTGAATTGCGGAGTGTGACTTTACTCCAATTCATTGGAGATGCAACAACACTTGTACTGATTTTAGTATATTGGAGAAACATTTATTTGAGTTCAATGACCTCTTTAGATAATAAAGAAATTGCAGCAATTAAATCTGCTGATGAATGCAAACATCCAGTACACATAAAAACAATATTAGAATTATTTTTTAGCACATCATACGCAATAGTGTCATCAAGATTAACGCAAATTTTATGAAATTTACTCCAACACAATTTGCACGAGACATTCCGATTTAACTTCTTTGAAGCATTTCAGCATGGATAATTAGTTTCGCAAAGACTGAAACCTTCGAGAACCTTCTACTCGTTTCGTGAATGACGCATGCTATTGGCATCTCATTCGCACACATGTGTTTTTATATGTTGATCTTCCCTCTCTTTCTCGCACATGGCTTAGTGCGCTGAATGATCTTGATCTATATCAGGCATGTCAAACATGCGACCCGCCAACCTTTCATCTGCGGCCCGCGAAGACTTTTTAAATATTATTAATATATTTAATAATATTAAATATTGTAGCCGCGGTAGCTCAGTGGTTAGTGCGTTGGACTGCGAGCCGAAAGGTCCCCGGTTCAAGCCTGGACTGGGGCTAACAACATCTTTTCATAGAAACATTTTTCTATACCGCGCTACCTCTCGTCAGTAAATGGCAAACCTACGAGAGTAAAACTATTGCCTATGAAAAGCTCTCATAAAATTTATTGTAAAGTTTTGAATTTCCGTTGGATATATTTCGCCGGCATATATAAAAAATATATGGTGGCGCATAGTTTTGTACGTCTAACACCGAAAAGAAAATTTTATTCGACTATTAAAAATAAAAGGAGAGAAAAATAATTAAAACTTAAAAATCTTAAAAACTGTACCCTATTTAACAAAACCATTTTCGGAATTAGCTCATTTTCAAATAAAGCCGCAATCAGACTTTCGACTTTTATAAAAAAAAAACGAAAAATTTTTAACCAAGAAACTTGCTTTGCACAAACTGGAATTGGAATCATTTTAAATTTTTTTTAGTAAGTAATTTTTTGCTTGTATTAGAGACATTCCACACCAAAACTACCAAAGTTCAACACTCACCTTCTCCAAAGATACATTGGTTCAAAGTTTCAAAAAATGAATCAATAATCACTTTTTGTAGAAAAAACTTTTGACCGTAGAATGCAGCAAACCTCGCTTTAAGGAAATAAAACCAACTTCGTCATAAGTCCTAAATCTGAACATATAATCAATGGTCACTGTCATTGTAATTTAAATTAATTGTTCATAAAAAGGAAACCTTTTCAAATTTATTCAAATATCAAATTTATATACGGAATTTTAAAAAACAAACTTTCTGAATAATTTAAGTATTGTTTGTATCGAAAAATGTAAAAAAATTGATTACCAGTCTCACATGTGATTTATGCCTTGAAGTTTTCTCGATCAAACTTGGATAACAAAAATTCAATCTTGTTGCTAATTTTTAAATTATGTAATTTTCCTAGAGTAAAATTTTATGTTAGGATAATTTAAACATTTTCCACATCGATATCGCAATGATTTTCAAATAAATATCGATATATTTTAACTATTTGATGCAATATTAAACCAGAATCGTTTTTATTATCGTTTCGAAAATAAAACTGCGATATGTCGCTTTGAACTATTTTTGCAGTTTTTGTACGATTTGGCCTTCGATATTGGTACAAGATCTAATTTGATATCGTACAATTTTTCCGACATAAAAAATTGCAACAATTTAGGATGATTGTCAGGTGTCTGCTTTATAAAATTTTTCTCTAGTGTTTGAATATAAATACCTCAGACAAAATATTTGGCAGGATCAAAGAAGTTCGGACATTTTTTCAATTATTTCAAACAGACAAAAATCTCACCTTTTTTTACAAAAAAATTTCACCTGCGGCGCTTTTAACGAAGATTAATGGAAAATTTGATAATTTTAACATTGTATTTTTTAACAAATGTAAAAAACCAGCGATTTTTTTTCTTATGGTACACAAATGCGGCCCGCCTCATCATTTGAATTGTCAATGCGGCCCATGATGCAAACTGAGTTTGACATGCCTGATCTATATAATCTATATATATTGAGCAAAATGAGTCTTTTAAATAAATCGTTTTAAAAAAGCTCTATTTTGAATGAATGTGCTTATAAGGCGAGCCTTTGATATATGGGCCATTCCACACAAAATCGACCAGCGGTTGGAACTCACCTTCTTCGATTCCAATGAAATTTGGGCAACTGTAAAAAAGTATGCAGATATGCATCGATCAATTTTTTTTTTATTTTTTCGACCACTACTTCCAGAGATACAGTGTTTCAATTTTACAAAAAATCTCTTTAGTACACCGAAAAAATTACTGTAGTAAATTATACTACATTTATGTCTTTGTTTTGAAAAAATGCAGTTCTACTACATTTTGATCGTTTTTTAATACATTTGTATTAATTTGTCTGGATTTTACTACACAATGTATTAGAAATTCGTTTTCTACATATTGCAGAATATGTAGTATGTATTTGTATGTATTCTGTAGTTTTTATTTTTGAAATACGTGTACTACATAATACATAAAATGTATTATGCAATTTATTATTGTTTAAAAATTAAATTATAAATTATTTACATATTATTATAAATTCTTCTATAAAATATATTCTATAAATTTAATATAAATTCCCCAGTATACAAAAATATGTACCACTTAAAGTTAATTGTTTTTATAATAAATTGATTAAATTTGAATTTATTATAGAAAATCTTACAAATTAACAGCCCTATTAAAATGTCTCTAAATATGAAAACATAATTTACTTTCAAAAACAGCATAGTTTTGTTTATATTTTTAAAACCAAATGTTTAGCGTTTCCAATAATAAAAAAAATAATGTCCAATTTAAAATAATATTCGAATGTATATGGAAGACTTGTCAAAAAGCCACCAATTGGTTAAAACTGTACACCGAAAAAATTACTGTAGCAAATTATATACATTTTATGTCTTTGTTTTGAAAAAAATTATTTCTACTACATTTCGTTGGTTTTTAAATACATTTGCCTTTATTTGTCTTAATTTTTACTACACCATGTATTGAAAATTCGTTCTCTATATATTGCACAAACTGCATTGATGTTTTGTTTTTTGCTTTCATTTGAATTCGTGTGGGATCACTGACGAACAAATTACGAAAGGTCGTCCCCCGTGCAATTATAAACGAATTCTTTGGTTTCATATTGCAGAAACTGGTTTTGATGTTGTTTTTTTTTTGCACACGACGGATGACTGCGAAAGATAAAAATATAAACCGCTCAATATTTTTGGTTTTAAAACTTAGTTATCAACTCTGCAGTATACAAATATAGCACGCAGCTGCAGATGAGTAGTTTGCTGATGTGACGCGCCATGACGTTAGCATTGAGACGGCAAATTTTTGTTGTTTTCAATGTTCGCTCTCTCATTTTTCGATCGCCGCCTGTATTCTGTTCAGGCAGTAATAGTTGATATGACATCTTTATGGTTTTGCCATGGTTTGGTTTTATCATCGCATGGTTTTACCATAGCATATTATTCTTATATATTTTAACCAAAAAGAAACACTTAACACTGCTTGCCATTCCTTTGACTCGTCAGAACTGATAATATTTAGTGGTGCTTTCATCTTATGATCAAAAATTTTTTTGTTTTATTTATATTTTTATAATTCTTGTATCTTATTTTTGGTATTAAAAAAATTATATTAATATTCATTCATATAATTTTCCGAATTAATAAAAATAAATATGTTATTTAATATATTATCACAACATGGTAATATAACTACATATTATTGTAATATTACAGGCATATGTAGTACTTTCTCTACATATTTCTGGACGTATAAATAAAGACAAAATGTAGGTTGTTTAATACATATGTATTGAAATTTTATATAGAAAAGCTGTAATTTTCCATATAAAAACAACTACATCAGTTGAGTAAAAATAAATACATATGGACGTAATTCAAATACATATGTATTTATTTTAAAGACATTTTTAGTTCTTTTCAAAATAGTATTTTTTTCGGTGTATGGTTATTCATATTTCAATATCTCTTAAAGTAGAAATTCTAGAAACTATATATATATATATATGTTGAGATAATATATTAAATAACATATTTATTTTTATTAATTCGGAAAATTACATGAATAGTTGATAATTTTTTTAATACCAAAAATAAGATACAAGAATTATAAAAATATAAATAAAACAAAAAATTTCCTGATCATAAAATAAAAGCACCACTAAGTATTATCAGTTCTGACGAGTCAAAGGAATGGCAAGTAGTGTTAAGTGTTTCTTTTCGGTTAAAATATATAAGAATAATATGCTATGGTAAAACCATGCGATGGTAAAACCATACCATGGCAAAACCATAAAGATGTCATATCAACTATTACTGCCTGAACAGAATACAGGCGGCGATCGAAAAATGAGAGAGCGAACATTGAAAACAACAAAAAATTGCCGTCTCAATGCTAACGTCATGGCGCGTCACATCAGCAAACTACTCATCTGCAGCTGCGTGCTATATTTGTATACTGCAGAGTTGATAACTAAGTTTTAAAACCAAAAATATTGAGCGGTAAACTTAGGTGGCAGCTCTAAAGTCATCTCTCATTAAGACGGTTCGGTCAGATGCTACGGACAGTTTTGGTTTATTTATATACCTCTTTCGCAGTCAAAAAAAAACAACAACAAAACCAGTTTCTGCAATATGAAAACAAAGAATTCGGACGACCTTTCGTAATTCGTTCGTCAGTGATCCCACACGAATTCAAATGAAAGCAAAAAACAAAACATCAATACAGTTTGTGCAATATGTATAGAACGAATTTTCAATACATGGTGTAGTAAAAATTAAGACAAATAAAGGCAAATGTATTTAAAAACCAACAAAATGTAGTAGAAATAATTTTTTTCAAAACAAAGACATAAAATGTATATAATTTGCTACAGTAATTTTTTCGGTGTACAGCTTTAACAAATTGGTGGCTTTTTGACAAGTCATCCATATACATTCGAATATTATTTTAAATTGGACATTATTTTTTTATTATTGGAAACGCTAAATATTTGGTTTTAAAAATATAAACAAAACTATGCTGTTTTTGAAAGTAAATTATGTTTTCATATTTAGAGACATTTTAATAGGGCTGTTAATTTGTAAGATTTTCTATAATAAATTCAAATTTAATCAATTTATTATAAAAACAATTAACTTTAAGTGGTACATATTTTTGTATACAGGGGAATTTATATTAAATTTATAGAATATATTTTATAGAAGAATTTATAATAATATGTAAATAATTTATAATTTAATAATAAAAATAAAAAAAATAAAAAAAAAATTGATCGATGCATATCTGCATACTTTTTTACAGTTGCCCATATTTCATTGGAATCGAAGAAGGTGAGTTCCAACCGCTGGTCGATTTTGTGTGGAATGGCCCATATATCAAAGGCTCGCCTTATAAGCACATTCATTCAAAATAGAGCTTTTTTAAAACGATTTATTTAAAAGACTCATTTTGCTCAATATATATAGATCATATAGATCAGGCATGTCAAACTCAGTTGGCATCATGGGCCGCATTGACAATTCAAATGATGAGGCGGGCCGCATTTGTGTACCATAAGAAAAAAAATCGTTGGTTTTTTACATTTGTTAAAAAATACAATGTTAAAATTATCAAATTTTCCATTTATCTTCGTTAAAAGCGCCGCCGGCGAAATTTTTTGTAAAAAATGTTGCGATTTTTGTCTGTTTGAAATAATTGAAAAAATGTCCGAACTTCTTTAATCCTGCCAAATATTTTGTCTGAGGTATTTACAGTGGAGTACCTATATTTCAAACACTAGAGAAAAATTTTATAAAACAGACATCTGACAATCATCCTAAATTGTTGCAATTTTTTATGTCGGCAAAATTGTACGATATCAAATTAGATCTTGTACCAATATCGAAGGCCAAATCGTACAAAAACTGCAAAAATAGTTCAAAACGATTCTGGAAATTAGCAACAATATTGAATTTTTGTTATCCAAGTTTGTTCGAGAAAACTTCAAGGCATAAATCACATGTCAGACTGGTAATCAATTTTTTTACATTTTTCGATACAAACAATACTTAAATTATTCAAAAAGTTTGTTTTTTAAAATTCCGTATATAAATTTGATATTTGAATAAATTTGAAAAGGTTTCCATTTTATGAACAATTAATTTAAATTACAATGACAGTGACAATTGATTAGATGTTCAGATTTAGGACTTATGACGAAGTTGGTTTTATTTCCTTAAAGCGAGGTTTGCTGCATTCTACGGTCAAAAGTTTTTTCTACAAAAAGTGATTATTGATTCATTTTTTGAAACTTTGAACCAATGTATCTTTGGAGAAGGTGAGTGTTGAACTTTGGTAGTTTTGGTGTGGAAGGTCTCTAATACACGCGAAAAATTACTTACTAAAAAAAATTTAAAATGATTCCAATTCCAGTTTGTGCAAAGCAAGTTTCTTCGTTAAAAATTTGTGGTTTTTTTTTTATAAAAGTCGAAAGTCTGATTGCGGCTTTATTTGAAAATGAGCTAATTCCGAAAATGGTTTTGTTAAATAGGGTACAGTTTTTAAGATTTTTAAGTTTTAATTATTTTTCTCTCCTTTTATTTTTAATAGTCGAATAAAATTTTCTTTTCGGTGTTAGACGTACAAAACTATGCGCCACCATATATTTTTTATATATGCCGGCGAAATATATCCAACGGAAATTCAAAACTTTACAATAAATTTTACATTTTATGAATAAAAAACAATATTACTTGATGAAAAAAATGTAAAAATTATTGTTATGCCATTTTGCAAAGTCATGTATAATATTTAAAATGAAAATTAGGAAAATAAATAAAGACTCTATATCAAAAACTTATTAATATCTCATTATTTAATTTTAGAAAATAATGTATCTACAAAAATATTGATTTTTTTGATAAATTAATAAGTTTTTAACCAAGATTAGTAATCTAATTTCATATATGGCATGTTAAATTGGATACATGGCGCTGCACAAAAATGCACAACAATACATAATAATCATTTTAACGCCTGAAAATAAAATAAATATTTAATATTATTAAATATATTAATAATATTTAAAAAGTCTTCGCGGGCCGCAGATGAAAGGTTGGCGGGTCGCGTGTTTGACATGCCTGATATAGATCAAGATCATTCAGCGCACTAAGCCATGTGCGAGAAAGAGTGGGAAGATCAACATATAAAAACACATGAGTGCGAATGAGATGCCAATAGCATGCGTCATTCACGAAACGAGTAGAAGGTTCTCGAAGGTTTCAGTCTTTGCGAAACTAATTAGTCATGCTGAAATGCTTCAAAGAAGTTAAATCGGAATGTCTCGTGCAAATTGTGTTGGAGTAAATTTCATAAAATTTGCGTTAATCTTGATGACACTTGCGTATGATGTGCTAAAAAATAATTCTAATATTGTTTTTATGTGTGCTGGATGTTTGCATTCATCAGCAGATTTAATTGCTGCAATTTCTTTATTATCTAAAGAGGTCATTGAACTGAAAGAAATGTTTCTCCAATATACTAAAATCAGTACAAGTGTTGTTGCATCTCCAATGAATTGGAGTAAAGTCACACTCCGCAATTCAAATAGAAAAACCAGGTTGACTGTGGATTCTCGCTCTGATCCTGCTCTCCTGTGTACTGATCCAGCTCTTATCTCTGATTCAGAGACTTCAGTTAATGCTGCTGCTATTGAATCTACTGCTGCTGTTACTGCTGCTTCTGTTAATGTTGCTCTCCCTGTTGCTGAAACTTCTGCATCTGATATTGTTGCTTCTATTGCTGTTACTGCTGCTTCTTTTAATGTTGCTCTCCCTGCTGCTGAAACTTCTGCATCTGATATTGTTGCTTCTAAATGCAAATATGCCTCTACTCGTGGTGCTCGTACTGAATGGAACACTGTGCGACGAAAGATAGAAAAAAATCCACCTATATATATATATATATATATATATTTATATATATATATATATATATATATATATATATATATATATATATATATATATATTTATATATATATATATATATATATATATATATATATATTTTACGAGAGAATGAAGAGACGGATTTGCCTGATTCTGTATTTTGTTCGTGTCAATGCAATTCGGCGCAGTAATGTATTTTGGTGTTGTTTACAATTTTGCTAAATGTGGGTGAAATATGATAAAGGAGCGTGGCACTTCCCATATAACCATAACTTTAAAAATGCTATAATTCCTGACCAGAGTAATGAAAATTGAAACAAAGGTTCATATTAAAAAGTAGAATCGCCACGTATATTGTGTGCGGGATTGTATAAAGGGGCGTGGCACATTTCATATAACAAAACCATTCAAAATCAAATAACTCCTGACATACTAAGAGTAGAGTTATAAAAATCAAATCAAATGTTCATATTGATGACAATGGGGCATGTCACCTCCCATACAAAATAAAAACTTAAAATTGCTTTTATTATTAAGAGCAGAGGTCAAAAAATCGGATTTTTTTTAAATCCACTCCATCAGATTTTTTTTGGTTTTTATTGGATTTTATTGGATTAATTTGGATTATATTGAATTATTTAGGATTATATTGAATATTTTATTTGAATATTTATAAATAACATAATTTCAATAGGATTTATTGGTCAGTTATTACTTCCCACCCTTTCGTTGCCAAGAACTGCTAAATAACATCTGTTTAAAAGATACTTTGTGGAAAAAATTCACAGTCTTGGATCTGGAAGCGGTTCTCTCTATATACTGAATTAGTCATATGGACGAGAAAATGAAACGGCCTAAGTGCCTGACGAAATCTATTTGAATGTCCTCTTTATAACATGACAACTCTTCAGAACCTATTAGATTCAATCAATATCTACCGCTTTAAAAATTAGCATAGAATTGACTTGAATAAAATCCATGGATTCGGCGACTACATCATTAAATTAAAGGCCTAAGTTGGGTAATATGTATGTTGGCTATGTTGGCTAATATAATATATGAAACATTTCATTACCATCTTTTCCAACAGTGGTTCAAATAATTATTTTCGATTTGGTGGTTTATAACAAATTCTTAAATTTTCAAAAAATAAATTGTACACTGAAAATCACAAATATATTTCCTAAGTTATAATTCGAAAAATGTACAAAAATCAAAAAAATCCAAATACCTTAGATTTTTTAAGTGGATATAATCCTAAAAAACGAATGGATTTTTTAGAGTGAAGAGCCCAGCGTTAAATTTGGACGGAATTAGGCAATTGATGACACGTAAAAATGCTAAAACTACTAATTACTAAAAGCAGAGTTGTACAAATCGAAACAAAAAATAATTTTTAAAAATTTTAATTTCCACGTGGCGTAAATGTATCGACACTTTATAAACGATATAGTTTTACAATTACAAAAACTTATCACGGGGGAAGCTGTGAACGGGTCCAGCTAGTATATATATATATATATATATATATATATATATATATATATATATATATATATATATATATATATATATATATATATATATATATATATATATATATATATATATATATATATATATATGTATATGTATATATATATAAAAATATATATATATCTATATATATATATATATATATATATATTTATATATATATATATATATTTAGAAATATATATATATATATATATATATATATATATATATATATATATATATATATATATATATATATTTTTATATATATATACATATACATATATATATATATATATATATATATATATATATATATATATATATATATATATATATATGTATATGTATATATATATAAAAATATATATATATCTATATATATATATATATATATATATATATATATATTTATATATATATATATATATTTAGAAATATATATATATATATATATATATATATATATATATATATATATATATATATATATATATATATATATATAACTAACTGACTTTTAGTAAACAATTTTTCGTACACAAGTACCGTTATAATTAGGGTCGTTCTACCGGAAATTCTGTTTAATCACAATAACGATGAATAAATTATTCGATTAATCGAAGTTGTTAATATGCTTTAAAAATGACATGCTATTTAACTGAATTGTACGTTAAGATAAGAGACCCCTTTGTTATGTGATAAATGAAAATTATACACGCATTTTAGAGACCCATTATATAGTTGTACCCATTATATAGTTGTATAGTTGTAGCCGCGGTAGCTCAGTGGTTAGTGCGTTGGACTGCGAGCCGAAAGGTCCCCGGTTCAAGCCTGAACTGGGGCTAATAACATCTTTTCATAGAAACTTTTTTCTATACCGCGCTACCTCTCGTCAGTAAATGGCAAACCTACGAGAGTAAAATATTGCTTATGAAAAAGCTCTCACCCGCCGTTCCGATTCGGCAATAAACTGTAGGTCCCACCACTTTGAGTACAAATATAACACGCACAGCTCAAAATGGTGAGAGAGCTCGGCCTAAGTTCTTATAGGACTGTAGTGCCAAACTATTATATTATTATTATATTATATAGTTGTACCATTTTCTCATTTTTAGAAGAAATAAGTATGATTACATATGGCTATAACTTGGAAGTGATAAGAGATATTTACATATAAAAAAACGGGAATTTGTATATGCATTCATCGTTTATATAATAAGCAATTCAAATGAAACAATCCCGTAAGTTATTGTTTTTGCCTTATGCAATCGTATTTGATCATTTTTCCCAACGTTGTGTCACAAATATGTGAATGTATTTGACTTAGAAAACGGGATTTCTCCCATTTATTATAAATGACACCGCCGAACAAGAACAGTCGACAAGACAACCGACCAGTTCAAGATCAAGAAGGCGAGTGCAGAGTTCTCATTCTACTCCGATCGGAGTAGATCTACTTTATTTCATTTGTATTTTTAAAATCTACTTCTCCATTCCGGTATTAGTATTTTCTACTGCTTTCTCATAATTGTCTACTCCCTTTTACTGAAATCTACTCCTTTCGCAAAAACTGCTTAGTTTTTTAATTTGATGAGAAAATTTTCTTATCGCCCAAATTAAAATGTCAATTTTATTATTTTCTTAATAACTATGATCAATTACAAAAGAAATTTGTGTTACCAAAAAAGTGTGTCGGGAGAGTAATTTGTCACAATTCTCTAAGCTCTCTTGAAAAACATTTAAATATTAGTGCAATATGTTTGCTGTCAAAATTTCGAAAAAATTTTTTAAACTTTATCTTACTGAAATTTTTCGGAATATTTTTTAAAATTTGTTTATGAAATATTTGATTAAAATGGAGGGAATTGTACACAGATATATACAATTTCATACATATTTAATGTAGTGGTGCTATTAGCATCTGATGTACGCATTATGGGAAAACATGATGGGGAAAATTGCACTGCGTAATCTCCTGGTGTTTATCTGATTCGGCAGGCTTTAATGGGTTAAAAAAATCAAATATACATCCGTCGTCAATGAATGCTTCTGAGCGACTTAACTGAAATTTTTGAAAATTTACTTCAAAATATAAAAAAATGCGACACCCTACAGCTACTCATTATAAAATTTAAATTTATAATATTGTTTTGTCCTGACTGTTGTAGTAATATATATTGAACATTTTATTTTAATGAATGGCAGATTTGGGACTATTTTCGTGACGCATATAAATTGTGAAAATTAAAGAAAACAAAGTCCTTATGGATCGCTACAGCATACTATACATATTTCAAAATTTTTAAAGAAATGTTCTTCAAGTTTGGTAGCATCTTCGATGCAGTGGAAATTTATGAATTGCAAGAAGTAACCAGTGTTTTATTTTACTGTTAGGGTAATACAATATTTTTCCTTTACTACTAGTTTTATTTGGCAGACTTTAATTAATGAAAGTTTTCAAAAAAACCTAATATACTCAGTAATTTGTACAGTTTAGGATTTGTTACTTCACGAGAACTATATATTTCTTTTTAATTTTTTTTTTAATGACATCGTAACACACGTTCATATTTGGACTGAGAATGTCACATCTTTAAATAGAATGTGTTTTTCCACTGGCATGGAAGAAAATGGCTCTCCCAAACATATTTAGCGGCAAACAACGTATATGTTTGGAAATGTGCCATGTGTAAACATATAATATGTTTGCATCTGAACATAATATGTTTACCTCATTACACATTTATACTGCGTTAATCCTGGGCAGAATCCGAGAGTAATCATTGACTTGAAAAGAATCAAAAAATATGTTACTGCAATAAATAACTTTATATGAAACAAAAAATATATATTTATATTTTTATACATACCTGTGAAAAAAAAAAATTCATTTCAATCAGATGAACATTTGGATGTTCACTATACAAAAATAGGTTACTTTGCGTACATGGCTTAGTGCGCTGAATGATCAAACACGCGACCCGCCAACCTTTCATCTGCGGCTCGCGAAGACTTTTTAAATATTATTAATATATTTAATAATATTAAATATTTATTTTATTTTCAGGCGTTAAAATGATTATTATGTATTGTTGTGCATTTTTGTGCAGCGCCATGTATCCAATTTAACATGCCATATATGAAATTAGATTACTAATCTTGGTTAAAAACTTATTAATTTATCAAAAAAATCAATATTTTTGTAGATACATTATTTTCTAAAATTAAATAATGAGATATTAATAAGTTTTTGATATAGAATCTTTATTTATTTTCTTAGTTGTCATTTTAAATATTATACATGACTTTGCAAAATGGCATAACAATAATTTTTACATTTTTTTCATCAAGTAATATTGTTTTTTATTCATAAAATTTAAAATTTAATGTAAAGTTTTGAATTTCCGTTGGATATATTTGGCCGGCATATATAAAAAATATATGGTGGCGCATAGTTTTGTACGTCTAACACCGAAAAGAAAATTTGATTCGACTATTAAAAATAAAAGGAGAGAAAAGTAATTAAAACTCAAAAATCTTAAAAACTGTACCCTATTTAACAAAACCATTTTCGGAATTAGCTCATTTTCAAATAAAGCCGCAATCAGACTTTGGACTTTTATAAAAAAAAAATGACAAATTTTTAACCAAGAAACTTGCTTTGCACAAACAGTAATTGGAATCATTTTAATTTTTTTTTAGTAAGTAATTTTTTGCTTGTATTAGAGACATTCCACACCAAAACTACCAAAGTTCAAACTCACCTTCTCCAAAGATACATTGGTTCAAAGTTTCAAAAAATGAATCAATAATAGCTTTTTGTAGAAAAAACTTTTGACCATAGAATGCAGCAAACATCGCTTTAAGGAAATAAAACCAACTTCTTCGTATGTCCTAAATCTGAACATCTAATCAATGGTCACTGTCATTGTACATTCCTTTTTATGAATAATTAAATTCATAAAAAGGAAACCTTTTCAAATTTATTCAAATATCAAATTTATATACGGAATTTTAAAAAACAAACTTTTTGAATAATTTAAGTATTGTTTGTATCGAAAAATGTAAAAAAATTGATTACCAGTCTCACATGTGATTTATGCCTTGAAGTTTTCTCGAACAAACTTGGATAACAAAAATTCAATCTTGTTGCTAATTTTTAAATTATGTAATTTTCGTAGAGTAAAATTTTATGTTAGGATAATTTAAACATTTTCCACATCGATATCGCAATGATTTTCAAATAAATATCGATATATTTTAACTATTTGATGCAATATTAATCCAGAATCGTTTTATTATCGTTTCGAAAATAAAACTGCGATATGTCGCTTTGAACTATTTTTGCGGTTTTTGTACGATTGGGCCTTCGATATTGGTACAAGATCTTATTTGATATCGTACAATTTTGCCGACATAAAAAATTGCAACAATTTTGGATGATTGTCAGGTGTCTGTTTTATAAAATTTTCTCTAGTGTTTGAAATATAGGTACTCCACTGTAAATACCTCAGACAAAATATTTGGCAGGAGCAAAGAAGTTCGGACATTTTTTCAATTATTTCAAACAGACAAAAATCGCAACATTTTTTACAAAAAATTTCGCCTGCGGCGCTTTTAACGAAGATAAATGGAAAATTTGATAATTTTAACATTGTATTTTTTAACAAATGTAAAAAACGAGCGATTTTTTTTCTTATGGTACACAAATGCGGCATGCCTGATCTATATATATTGAGCAAAATGAGTCTTTTAAATAAATCGTTTTAAAAAAAGCTCTATTTTGAATGAATGCATTATAAGGCGAGCCTTTGATATATGGGCCATTCCACACAAAATCGACCAGCGGATGGAACTCACCTTCATCGATTCCAATGAAATTTGGGCAACTGTAAAAAAAGTATGCAGATATGCATTGATCAATTTTCAAATTTTCAATTTTACAAAAAATCTCTTTAGTACACCGAATAAATTACTGAAGTAAATTATACTACATTTATGTCTTCGTTTTGAAAATATGCAGTTCTACTACATTTTGATCGTTTTTTAATACATTTGTATTAATTTGTCTGGATTTTACTACACAATGTATTAGAAATTCGTTTTCTACATATTGCAAAATATGTAGTATGTATTTGTATGTATTCTGTAGTTTTTATTTTTGAAATACGTGTACTACATAATACATAAAACGTATTATGCAATAATACAATAATAATTGTTTAAAAATTAAAATATAAATTATTTACATATTATAAATTCTTCTATAAAATATATTCTATAAATTTACTATAAATTCCCCTGTATACAAAAATATGTACCACTTTAAGTTAATTATTTTTATAAAAAATTTATTAAAATTGAATTTATTATAGAAAATCTTACAAATTAACAGCCCTATTAAAATGTCTCTAAATATGAAAACATAATTTACTTTCAAAAACAGCATACTTTTGTTTATATATTTAAAACCTAATGTTTAGCGTTGCCAATAATAAAAAAATAATGTAAAATTTAAAATAATATTCGAAAGTATATTGAAGACTTGTGAAAAAGCCACCAATTTGTTAAAGCTGTACACCGAAAAAATTACTGTAGCAAATTATATACATTTAATGTCTTTGTTTTGAAAAAAAAATATTTCTACTACATTTTGTTGGTTTTTAAATACATTTGCCTTTATTTGTCTTAATTTTTACTACACCATGTATTGAAAATTCGTTCTCTACATATTGCACAAACTGTATTGATGTTTTGTTTTTTTGCTTTCATTTGAATTCGTGTGGGATCACTGACGAACGAATTACGAAAGGTCGTCCCTCGTGCAGTTACAAACGAATTCTTTGGTTTCATATTGCAGAAACTGGTTTTGTTGTTGTTTTTTTTTGCACACGACGGATGACTGCGAAAGAGGTATATAAATAAACCAAAACTGTCCGTAGCATATATATATATATATATATATATATAATATATATATATATATATATATATATATATATATCTATATATATATATATATATATATATATATATATAAAAATAAAATGTCCTGTTTGTGCCAGAGCATCACGAGAGAACGAACAGACGGATTTGCCTGATTCGGTATTTTGTTCGTGTCAATGCAAGAGTGGTTTTGGTAAAAAGAAAAGCCGGAAAAACCCAAAAGAAAATCCGAAAAGATCTGAATTTGACCCTAGGAACATGAAATTTGGGCAGGGTGTTTATCTCCCGACGTAAGCGTGCCTTACGAATGGGCGTGGCAAAACTGAACTATTAATTCAAAATATCTGTATAAGTTAGCTACATTCATGAAATTCGACGCAGTAATGTATTTTGGTGTTGTTTACAATTTTGCTAAATGTGGGTGAAATATGATAAAGGGGCGTGGCACTTCCCATATAACCATAACTTTAAAAATGCTATAACTCCTGACCAGAGTTATAAAAATTGAAACAAAGGTTCATATTAAAAAGTAGAATCGTCACGTATATTGTGTGCGGGATTGTATAAAGGGGCGTGGCACCCTTCATATAACAAAAATATTAAAAATCATATAACTCCTGACATACTAAGAGTAGAGTTATAAAAATGAAATCAAATGTTCATATTGATGACAATGGGGCGTATCACCTCCCATACAAAATTAAAACTTAAAATTGCTTTTATTACTAAGAGCAGAGTTCAAAAAATCGGAACAAAAAAGTATATTTTTTTTTTAAATCCACACCAGCAGATTTTTTTTGGTTTTTATTGGATTTTATTGGATTATTTTGGATTATATTGGATTATTTTGGATTATATTGAATATTTTATTTGAATATTTATAAATAACATAATTTCAATAGGATTTATTGGTCAGTTATTACTTCCCACCCTTTCGTTGCCAAGAACTGCTAAATAACATCTGTTTAAAAGATACTTTGTGGAAAAAAATTCACAGTCTTGGATCCGGAAGCGGTTCTCTCTATATACTGAATTAGTCATATGGACGAGAAAATGAAACGTCCTAAGTGCCTGACGAAATCTTTTTGAATGTCCTAAAAATGCTAAAACTCCTGCCTTACTAATAGCAGAGTTGTACAAATCGAAACAAAAGATAATTTTTAAAAATTTTAATAGCCACGTGGAATGTAAGCGAGATTGGAAAAAATGGTATGGCACTATGTAGGCCTGCACTAAAAAGGGAAAAAGGAGCGTAAATGTATCCACACTTTATAGACGATATAGTTTTACAATTACAAAAACTTATCACGGGCGAAGCTGTGAACGAGTCCAGCTAGTATATACATATACTATATATATACTGTTACAAAAATTCTGTGCGCCAGTCGTATTTGGCCTTCATCTTATCACTCGCAATATATACGCTGTCTTACAAACTGATGCACTTCGTTCATTTCTTCACTTTTTCTGAAAACATAATTGTGTACAGGAATTCTAGCTGAAGGACTCGCACCAAACTTTAAATCCGCAGGTAATCTTAAGTCTGTTCCAAAAACAACTTTAGATGGTGAAGCTGCTGTGGTATCATGAACCGCCGTTCGATAAGCCATTAGAAATAGTGGTATGTGTGTATCCCAATCTTTTTGATTTTTATCATCCACTTTTCTGAGATACTCTTCCAAAGTCCGATTGAATCTCTCCACCATGCCGTCTGATTGCGGGTGCAAAGGCGTTGTTCGTGTTTTGTGTATGCTGAGGAGTTTACATACTTCCTTAAAAATTGCAGACTCAAAATTTCTTCCTTGGTCTGAATGCAATTCCAACGGTACTCCAAAACGACTAACCCAGTTGTTAACTAATGCATCCGCAACTGTTGTGGCTTCTTGATTCGGCATGGGATACACTTCAGGCCACTTGCTGAAGTAGTCAATGACGACAAGGACATACTTATTACACGCATCACTGATCGGAAACGGCCCGGCGACATCCATGGCAATACGCTCGAATGGTGCTCCCACGTTGTACTGATGCATCCTACCGCGACTTCTGACTGGGCGTCGTGACAGAGCATCTGCATTTCCATGATGACCTCCTTTACGATGTTCTATGGTGAAATCGTAGCTCTGTAATCGTTCTACCAACGCGCAATTTGACCTTCTTGGTCTTTGAACTGAAGTAACCATCTCAGTGCAGCGTGATCGGTTCTCAAGTGAAACTGTTGCCCGTACAGGAATTTGTGGAAATTCTTCACACTTTCGATTACAGCAAGAAGCTCCCTCCTGGTGACACAGTAATTTCGCTCGGGTTTGGACAAGGTTTTACTGTAGTATGCGATCACTTTTTCTTGTCCATTGATCAGTTGAGAGAGAACTCCGCCGATTCCGTATCCACTCGCATCCGTATAAAGTATAAATTTCTCACCTGGAATTGGATACGCAAGAATTGGTGCCGAGCACAGCAGACCTTTTAATTTCAAAAACGCCCTTTCTTGATCATTGTCCCATTGAAATGCGCGGTTCTTTCTTGTCAAGTCGTGAAGACTGCTAGCAACATTGGCAAAACCTGGAACAAATCGCCTGTAGTATGTACATAGCCCCAAGAAACTTCGTAGGTCATGTAGGTTTTGCGGTCTGGGCCACTCCTTCACTGCAACTATTTTATCTTCATCGGTATGCCCTCCCTCCATGGTAACTCGATGGCCCAGAAACTTGACTTCTTTCTTGAAAAGTGAGCATTTCTTTGGGCTAAGTTGTAGACCCGCATTTTTCAATCGAAGGAATACTTCCTCTAGATTTCTTAGATGTTCGTTGAAATCCTTGCCTATAAAAATTATGTCATCAAGATATACTAGGCATGTTTTCCTGTGTAAACCTTTTAATACGTGCTCCATTAACCGCTCGAATGTTGCTGGGGCATTGCATAGTCCAAACGGCATTACCAAAAATTGCCATAGTCCATCTCCAGTACTGCATGCGGTCTTCTCTCGATCTTTCTTATCGATTTCTACTTGCCAGTAACCGCTTTGCAAGTCCAACGTGGAAAACCACTTAGCATTAGATAGTGTATCCAATGTGTCATCGATTCTTGACAATGGATAACTATCTTTCTTTGTGACATCATTAAGTTTTCGGTAGTCAACGCAGAACCGAGTACTACCGTCCTTCTTTTTCACCAATACTACTGGTGATCTCCATGGACTCTCAGATGGTTTCACCACGCCATTTGTGTGCATTTCTTTAACCAAATGTGATACTTCGTCTCTTTTTGCAAGTGGTACAATTCTTGGTGCTTGACGAATTGGGTTAGAATCTCCAGTGTCTATTCGATGTTTTACAATGGCAGTTCTGCCATCCTTTTGGCCATTTTCAGCAAATATACACCGATATTTGTCAATTAGCTGTTGCACTTGACTCTTTTCTTTGGCAGTCAAATCCTTCGTCCACTCATTTATAAACCTGTGAGTAGATTGTTGGTTTATTTGCGATGTGCCGTAGTCTGTTGATGGATTTGACTCACAATTTATAATCGCTGATGCCTCTTGACACTGACCTATCACTGTTCCCTTTTTAATTAATTTGGACGAGTTTTCCATGTTGAGAACTCTTATTGGAACAACTTGGTCTTTTGTCGCTTCTACTAATGTTCTTCCGACAACAATATTACTTCTGCTCATTTGCACATCATTCGATTCTATAACCCACAACTTGCTTATCCCACAATCTCCATTTAATTTCGCCCAAACAATTGCTTCTGAATTAAGTGGTATTTTTCTATTTTTATGAGCAATACTTGTTTAATTTTCGGGCATTGGTCACAATCAATGTTTAGTTGGATCTCCGTGTTGGCATAACTCAAAATTTTCCTTGTTAAATCTAGTGTGAAACCGTTTCTTATCATGAAGTCCATGCCAAGTATTATTTCGTCTACTATTTCCGCCACTATAAAATCATGCTTAACTGTCGTAGTGCCAATAGTGATTTCCTTGGTAATTTTTCCTCTGATTGGAGCCTCTTCACCTGTCGCTGTTTGCAATCTTATTCCGATAAGCGGCTCTATTTCGTCCCTAACAAGGTTACTTCTTATTATTGAGTGTGAAGCTCCTGTATCCAACGTTAACATATATGCTACACAATCAATTAGCCCCTTGACAGTTAAACTATTCGACTTTCGAGCAATTTGTGAAATGGAGATTCTAGGGCAATCGGTTAAGGGAGTCATATCGTGCCCCGCAGAACTGACTCGTTTTAGTTTAAAGCTTGATTAAAATTTACGCTATTTTGGACATGATCCTGTCTTTCTTCATGTCTGGGTTCATCTGCAGATTGATTTATTGAGCGTTTGCGTTTTTTACGACAGTCACGTGCCATATGCCCATATGTATCACAGTAGTAACATTTACCTTTGAATTGCGTATCTTTGTTGGCTGATGTGTGTTCGGTTTTAACGCCTGCTTTAACTGCTTGGCACACTACTTGAAATAAATCATCGTTCTCCACATCAATTCTACGCGCCTTTGGAGCCGATCGGCACAACTCATTGGCTGTCTCCTGTGTTAGAGCTATGGTAACCGTTTCCGTAAATGTTACCTTGGGCGCAATCACTGTTGCACGTTTTGTCTCCTGATCACGTATGCCATCAACAAATGCTTCGATCTTGCACTTTTCTATGAAATCACTCGTTGAATCTGCATACGACAAATGCGCAAGCCTCTCCGCAAGCCATAACCGCTAAATAACTGTTTCGATCACTTTCTGGAACAGTCTGCAATACTTCGGCTGTGGTTCCATCGTAAATCGGCGATTTTAGCCTCGTACCACTAAAAACATGCTGTGTAGGTTCATTTATCTACAACACGTGCAAATCTTTTTTTATTTCCTGGATTTCTTTGTCTATACCATTTTCTAATCTTTGATTTTTTTCATCAATGTTCACTTCCATGTCATTTACATGCGTTTCTAGCTCCGTCACTTTGCTATGGAGTGTATTAGAAACTTCCAAAAGCTGCTTAGAATGCTCCTGCATCTGCTGCTTAATTTCAGTTTTCAGTTGATTAGAACTTTCTAGTTTCTGTTCCATTTTGTTGGAATTTTCTAGAAGTTCTTGCTTCATGTCTAATTTGAGCTGATTGGAATTTTCTTGAAGTTCTGTTTTAAGTTTTTCTTCAATCCGGTTCGAATTTTCTAGAAGCTGTTGTTGTATAGCTCCGAGCAACTGGCTCATATCAAAACTTTGGGACTGTACTTTTTGCTCCGTGTCCACATTTTTCGATGACGCTGTTGCAGCTTCCACTTCAAGCTCATGCTCAGCTAGGTCAATGCCTTGGTTCTCTAATTCTTCCATTAGACGCTTTTGTAGCTCTACTTTCGTATCTACAGTTGGAAGATTATGAATCGCCAGCTCCTTCTTTAGCTGGTCGACTTTAAGTTGTTCGAATTTAACCATTTTGTACCACAATCCCACTTCTGACAACAATGTTACGAAAATTCTGTCTACGGAAAACTCTTCTATGAGTTCCTATCGCTGGATTGTATACAAAATAAAAATTCACTTATATTTGGTTTTAACTAGTATTATTTCAACTAGTATTAATTAACTTTATTAATTTAAATAACAACTTAAAGAATAATCACTTATATCAACTGCTGAATTACTACAATTTATCTTTACAATGTTCACTCACGAGACGCACTAGTTCACTATTAAATCACAACTGAAGTACAGTGCCTCAGATGCGCGGCCTTATATACTGCAGGCATCAGTTCGACACGTTTCGACAAGCTTCGACTTGTTTCGAGTTGTGCTGATCTTCCATCTCTTTCTCGCACATTGCATAGTGCGCTGAATGATCTTCCGTCTCTTTCTAACACATTGCTTAGTGCGCTGAATCGACTTGCGTCTCATTTATTATTGCTGATTGCTTGCACAGTGGAGCAAATTACCTCTTTTCGTAACAATACTATATATATATATATATATATATATATATATATATATATATATATATATATATATATATATATATATATATATATATATATGTATATATATATATATATATATATATAGATATATATATATATATATATATATATATATATATATATATATATATATATATATATACATATATATATACATATATATATGTATATACTAGCTGGACCCGTTCACAGCTTCGCCCGTGATATATATATATTTTAACTATTTGATGCAATATTAATCCAGAATCGTTTTTATTATCGTTTCGAAAATAAAACTGCGATATGTCGCTTTGTTTTTGTACGATTTGGCCTTCGATATTGGTACAAGATCTAATTCGATATCGTACAATTTTGCAGACATAAAAAATTGCAACAATTTTGGATGATTGTCAGGTGTCGGTTTTATAAAATTTTCTCTAGTGTTTGAAATATAGGTACCCCACTGTAAATACCTCGAGAGAAAATATTTGGCAGGATCAAAGAAGTTCGGAAATTTTTTCAATTATTTCAAACAGACAAAAATCGCAACATTTTTTACAAAAAAATTTCGCCTGCGGCGTTTTTAACGAAGATAAATGGAAAATTTGATTATTTAAACATTGTATTTTTTAACAAATGTAAAAAACGAGCGAATTTTTTTTTATGGTACACAAATGCGGCCCATGATGCCAACTGAGTTTGACATGCCTGATCTATATGATTTATATATATTGAGCAAAATGAGTCTTTTAAATAAATCGTTTTAAAAAAGCTCTATTTTGAATGAATGCCTTATAAGGCGAGCCTTTGATATATGGGCCATTCCACACAAAATCGACCAGCGGATGGAACTCACCATCATCGATTCCAATGAAATTTGGGCAACTGTAAAAAAAGTATGCAGATACGCATTGATCAATTTTCAAATTTTCAATTTTACAAAAAATCTCTTTAGTACACCGAATAAATTACTGAAGTAAATTATACTACATTTATGTTTTCGTTTTGAAAATATGCAGTTCTACTACATTTTGATCGTTTTTTAATACATTTGTATTAATTTGTCTGGATTTTACTACACAATGTATTAGAAATTCGTTTTCTACATATTGCAAAATATGTAGTATGTATTTGTATGTATTCTGTAGTTTTTATTTTTGAAATACGTGTACTACATAATACATAAAATGTATTATGCAATTTATTATTGTTTAAAAATTAAATTATGAATTATTTACATATTAATATAAATTCTTCTATAAAATATATTCTATAAATTTAATATAAATTCCCCTGTATACAAAAATATGTACCACTTTAAGTTAATTATTTTTATAAAAAATTTATTAAAATTGAATTTATTATAGAAAATCTTACAAATTAACAGCCCTATTAAAATGTCTCTAAATATGAAAACATAATTTACTTTCAAAAACAGCATAGTTTTGTTTATATATATAAAACCAAATGTTGAGCGTTTCCAATAATACAAAAATAATGTAAAATTTAAAATAATATCCGAAAGTATAAGGAAGACTTGTGAAAAAGACACCAATTTGTTAAAGCTGTACACCGAAAATATTACTGTAGCAAATTATATACATTTTATGTCTTTGTTTTGAAAAAAGTTTTAGTGTGATGAAATTTTAGTGTGGTGGGATTTAGTGTGGTGAATTTTAGTGTGTTGAATTTTTGTGTGGTGAGTTTAAGTGTGGTGAGTTTTAGTGTGGTGAGTTTTGGTGTGGTGAGTTTTAGTGTGGTGAGTTTTAGTGTGGTGAGTTTTAGTGTGGTGAATTTTAGTGCGGTGAGTTTTAGTGTTGCGACTTTTGAGTGTAGTAAGTTTTAGTGTGGTGAGTTTTAGTGTGGTGAGTTTTAGTGTGGTGAGTTTTGGTGTGGTGAGTGTAAGTGTGGTGAGTTTTAGTGTGGTGAGTTTTAGTGTGGTGAATTATAGTGTGGTGGGTTTTAGTGTGGTGAATTTAAGGGTGAATTTTAGTGTGGTGAGTTTGTTTTTCTTTTTCTTTCCTTTTTTAGTTTTTCATTTAGTTTGGATAGTGGTTTTATGTGATTGGTTTTGTTTTTGTATTTTTGCTTTTGCTTTTGTTTTGTTTTGTGCTTTTGCTTTTTTGTTTTTAAATTTTTTTTTTGTATTTAAGTTTTTTGTTTCATGTTCGTAGCTGGTGAAAGTGCCGAGTTATATCGTATTGAAAGTTTAGGTTGTATGGGAGGTGCCACTCCTCTTGGTCCAATCCCGCCCATATATAGCCTATCATTCCTTCCAGACCATACCGCATCTGTGGTAAAAATTTAAAGAAAATCGGATCAGCCGTGTAGACGGAGAAGCGGAACAAACGTGATTGCTTTTGTTTTTGTATTTTTGCTTTTGTTTTGTTTTGTGCTTTTGCTTTTTTGTTTTTAATTTTTTTTTTGTATTTGAGTTTTTTGTTTCATGTTCGTAGCTGGTGGTAGTGCCGAGTTATATCGTATTGAAAGTTAAGGTTGTATGGGAGGTGCCACGCCTCTTTGTACAATTTCGCCCATATATAGCCTATCATTCCTTCCAGACTATACCGCATCTGTGGTAAAAATTTCAAGAAAATCGGATCAGCCGTTTAGACGGAGAAGCGGAACAAACGTACAAACGAACAAACAGATTTATTATATTAATAGGAAGGATGACACCGCCGAACAAGAACAGTCGACAAGACAACCGACCAGTTCAAGATCAAGAAGGCGAGTGCAGAGTTCTCATTCTACTCCGATCGGAGTAGATCTACTTAATTTCATTTGTATTTTTAAAATCTACTTCTCGATTCCGGTATTAGTATTTTCTACTGTTTATATATATATATATATATATATATATATATATATATATATATATATATATATATATATATATATATATATATATATATATATATATATATATATATATATATATATATATATCTATATATATATATATATATATATATATATATAGATATATATGAATATATGGTTATATATATATATATATATATATATATATATATATATATATATATATTTCTATATATATATATATATATATATATATTTTTTTTTTTTAAAGAAATAAGTCTGATTACATATGGCTATAACTCGGAAGTGATAAGAGATATTTACATATACAAAAAACGGGAATTTGTATATGCATTCATCGTTTATATAATAAACAATTCAAATGAAACAATCCCGTAAGTTATTGTTTTAGCCTTATGCAATCGTATTTGATCATTTTTCCCAACGTTGTGTCACAAATATGTGAATGTATTTGACTTAGAAAACGGAATTTCTCCCATTTATTACAAATGACACCGCCGAACAAGAACAGTCGACAAGACAACCGACCAGTTCAAGAACAAGAAGGCGAGTGCAGAGTTCTCATTCTACTCCGATCGGAGTAGATCTACTTTATTTCATTTGTATTTTTAAAATCTACTTCTCGATTCCGGTATAAGTATTTTCTACTGTTTTCTCATAATTTTCTACTCCCTTTTACTGAAATCTACTCCTTTCGCAAAAACAGCTTAGTTTCTTTTAATTTGATGAGAAAATTTTCTTAGGGCCCAAAGGGGCATTTTTATACCCTACACTAAGAGTGAAAGGGTATATTCAGTTTGGTACGCCGTTTGTAACACCCAGAAGGAAGCATCTCCGGTATGGAAAAGTATATATATTCTTGATCAGCATGACCTCCTGAGTCGATTTAGCGATGTCCGTCTGTCCGTCTGTCTGTCTGTCTGTCTGTCTGTTGAAATCCCTACTACTTTTAAAATTGAAGAGCTAGATAAATGAAACTTATAACTTAGATTACTAATATACCTACGCTGTATGTGCGAAAAAATTGGCGAGATCGGTCCATTGTGACCTATGATCCGACCACTTATGTTCAAATACCTCATGTAAAATGTACATATAAAGATCAATTTTTATGTATACGTGCTTAGGTAAACTTTTTTGGTCAAATATATATTGATATCATGCTCAAATACATGATAATAATGTTTTCCGGCGAAAAGACTTGTGGTTCACAAAAAAAAAATCGAAATTCGGTACACCTACCCATTTGTAAATATGGGTATCAAATGAATGGAAATTCTTCAGCGATTGAATGTTTGTAGTTATTTTCAGGATTCGTATACCCTGGTGACCTATATATCACTTTGAATGGTAACCACACATATGTGTAGGGTATTTATAGTCGGCTTAGACCGACTATAATTTTGATAATCCTAACTATCATAATTACACCTACTTTAAAATTTCCCATGTGATCTAACCTTCCCAACTGGTTTTTTTTCATGTCAAATTTTCAAAAATTTCAGTTCAGTCGCTCAGAAGCATTCGTTGACGACGGATGTATATTTGATTTTTTTTAACCCATTAAAGACTGCCGAATCACATAAACACCAGGAGATTACGCAGTGCAATTTTCCCCATCATGTTTTCCCATAATGCGTACATCAGATACTAAGAATTTTCTTTGATTTTGCATCTAGCACCACTACATTAAATATGTATGAAATTATATATATCTGTGTGCAATTCCCTCCGTTTTAATCAAATATTTCATAAACAAATTTTAAAAAATATTCCGAAAAATTTCAGTAAGATAAAGTTTTAAACATTTTTTCGAAATTTTGACAGCAAACACATTGCGAACTAATATTTAAGTGTTTTTCAAGAGAGCTTAGAGAATTGTGATAAATTACTCTCCCGACACAATTTTTTGGTAACACAAATTTCTTTTTGATTTTTTGCAAAAACTAATGTTAAATATTGACATATCTATTAATTTATATAAATTAAGTTATGTATATTTCTACTCCCTTTTCATCAAATTTACTATGTTATTTAATTTTTTACTCCTTCTGCATTAAATCAACTCCATTTTGCTATAGTTTCAATTCTACTCATTTTTACTCATTTCTACTCTCCAAATTTTCCAAATCTACTCCATTTGAATTGGCGAAAAGTGTGAACACTGGACGAGTGTGATACAAATACTTTGTGTTGCATTTTCTATATCCGTTTTTTAGGACAGGTTTTATACTTTTAAGCAAGGATTGAAACCTAAACGAATAACGGATTCGATTTCGGTTTCGGTTTTCCTTGTCCTCCTCGTTTCGGTTTCGGTTTTCAGTTTTTATAACGAAACGGTTTCGGTATACCGGTTCCAAGTTACGGTTTCGGTTTTGATTTCGGTTTTTGTATGAAAGTTATTTTTGTCCATGTTCAGCTTCATCGTGAATAAAATTCCTCAGGGAATTTTTACCCTTGGTGGAAAATAGGCATCGTGAAAATATTCGAAAAGGGAAAAAATGTTTCCCTAAAAAAACTACGTATCATGAACAACATTTTGGAGGAAAAATTACCCCTGTTTCGCCGAAGAAATTCCGCCACTTTTTCATCGGGAAAAAGAATTAATTAAAAACAAAACACACTTTAATTAACTATAATTTTATTTATAATATGTTAACCAATATATATGGATAGCACCAAAATTATTTAAATAAAAGTTATTTACATATTTCTGCACAAATAATTTACAGATATATTCAACCACTGCAAAAACTTCACCGGCTGGGTAATATCTTAATTTTTTTAACTCTTGAAAAATGAACGCAATCTAATCACAACTTTTTCTTAAATGAAAAACTACAATTAAGAGTCATTTTATATACTTTTAATTACAGTATAACTTCAATATGTATTTTCACAAGACAACGCAATTTTATCCAACAACACTGTTTGACATTTGGCAAAACAGCTGATTTAGCGTTGCCTCATGTTCAGTTCTAATTGCAAATTAAACTTTTATTGAGTTAAAAAAATATTAAATTTGTGCATAGAAGTATAGTTAACTGCAAATAATAAAGATATGTATACATATTTTATATCTGAACTATTATTTTACAACTTTATTATCTGAAATGATAAAGATAACCAAAAACACGCATTAAAAACAAAATCTGGCCATATTGTAAAACTGCATTCGAATTTCGAACAAAATTCCGGAGTAATTGCTGTTCCTGGGAGATTGACGATACCAAAAAATATTAACTGGGAACAAAACATTCCGAGGGAATAGAATATTTCCCAAGTCTTCACGATAACGCTGATTGTCTTGAACAATAAAATAAAAAAATCACTATAAATCTTGTGATGCGGACGAGACTATTTAAAAAAAACAATTCAACGAAATTGACATTATTTTCTTTTGTTAATATATTTTGTGGGCTCTTTTTGCCTGATAATTTTTTAATGCAAAAAAAAGATTTTATTTCATTTCTCCGACGTTTCACTGTTTTTTTGTTAGTTTCTTCAGGGATTTTGATTGAATAAGTCTAGTTTTACATTTGTCAAGTTTTAAATTTTAGATACAAAACATAGTTAAGAATTTGTCAAAAATTAAAATAAGTAAAAATATCACAGTCACGTAAAGTTTTTATATTAAAACTTGACACTCATAAGAAATATATATATTGTACAGGTACATATGCATATTAATCACAAAAAAAAGCGATATTTTGTTACTACTAGTGATGTTAAATAATGGAATGGAACAACAATGGAAAACGTGCAAAATATTTATGAACGTGAACATTAATGAAGAAGTGTGTTTTTATTTTATTTATTTTATTCTTCAAAATAAGGTCTGTGAAGCACTTTTGAAGAGGTAAATAGCTTCAAAAGTGCTTCAAAGTCGTTTCAAAAAGATAAAATAGACAAAACAATAATGTTTTTCTTCGCAAGTTCGTACATCGATTGTGCATATGCACTGTGTTATCAACATTATTATTTTTGTTTTACTTTTATACATATTTTTTTGTTAATTGTAAATTCATGAAGTTTTTCTTAAGTTAAGTTCTATGTGCATTATTTTATTTAACTTATAAAACAAAAAAAAAAAATATTTGATCATTTTCACAGTGTACCTCATTTAGCTAATATTGCCTTTTGCGTTTTTGTTTTTTTCACAAATCCGCTGATTCGTTTGAAAATGCGACAACAACAAAAATGCTAATAAAGCAGCATTCAAGCTTTTGATAGAATTTTTGGCGGGAAATTGTTTGTACCACAAATAAAACTCGTTGTTGTTGCTAACTAGATAGCTGTACTAGATACAGACATGTAGTGTGGTGCCATGCGACCATCTATTGTCATGCGTATGTCCGTTGTCATGCGTATGTCTGTTGTCTTGCATCTGTTTGTTGCCATGCGATGATACAGCGAAGAGTTGTCGTTGTCGTTGTGAAAGTGTGTGTATGCACCGTAATTCGTTATTGTTGTATTCTCTTCTTTCTGTTCCTGTTCGATTTGTTGCGTTTGAATAACGTTCGGTTTTTTCATCTCTGAAGAAAACAGAAATATGTCTATACGATATATTCCGTATATTATTTAAAAAATAAAAAATGTCCCTCCAAAAATCTATAACAAGCATGGATGCTGTGGTCACATGTTGCTGCACTTTCAAAGCCGAAACACAAAATGTACATAAACACTAAAAGCAATAGCAATCAAATTTAGGTACACTGTTAAAATGTTTATATATTATAAATATCTTAGTTTTTTTGGTTGTATACGATTTGCCGCTAAATAAGTGATTCGACGGACGACAAAAGGCACAAGCGTAGTGAAGAAAAAGAAAACCAAATAGCTTTGTCTATTTTGTGTTTGGAGTTGCCTGTGTTTTTTTTTTTTTGTTGAATTCGATTTTCCGGCACACAAATGAATTAAGAATAACAAATTTCAGGCAAATTTCTGGGATTTTTTTTTAAAACATGTGAATATTTTTGTAGCCGGAATTTTTAATTTTTGGAAACCCCAGATTTTAGTTAATGACATTTAAACATGTCTTGTACTTTAGAGATTATAAAATAATTGATTTCTGTCTGTTTTTGTGCTTTTTTTAAAACCGTTTTAAAACCGGTATAAAACCGAAACCGTTCATATCGGTTTTGGATATCGGTTTATTTATGACTTTTGTATACCGGTTTCGATATGTTTTCGGTTTTCAAAATTAATCGGTTTTAAACGGATATCGGTTTCGGTTACGGTTACGGTTTCAATCTTTGCTTTTAAGTCGCGCTTAAACCTGCTACCGCACATGACGTAGAGGCTGCGCTACCTTGCCTTAAAAATGAATATTAATACTAAATTAGAACCATTAGCCAGAGTGTAAATAATATTAGGAAAACTGGGAAGGGTGAATTGCTTCTAAACTTAACAAATCAGCCCACCAGAGTACACGTGAATTTAGACACAAAATGGAAGAAGTTCTTGTCTCAGCGGCAGAAGTCCAGGCATAGACACACGAAATATTGCTCGAAATAAGAGACATCGATGAAGTCATTGATAGACAAGATGTACTCAATGCATTGATGAACCTATCTGAGGATTTTGAAACACTGCAGCTTTTCACAATAAAATCTTTGATGTACGCTTATAGAAGCATCCAAGCAGCCGCCATTGGCCTAAGTGCCAGATTGACAAACCGTCTGCTGGAGACTGCCAAAATCCGCATCGGTTGGGTCTGGTGTCGAATTCGGGACAAAGTGCCTCCCAACCACAGTTTCTGGAATTCATGTTTTAAGCCAGTGTGACCAGATAGATTTAAAAAAAGCGGATTGTACGCATTCTTTAATTTCCTTTATATTAGTTCTAGGTATCAAAATTTGTGACATTAGAAAATCACAATGAAGAGATAATTCCCTATCAACTTCAATTAATGAATTTTCTTTCAAAGGTACTCTTGCTATAAAGAAGTATTTACCTGGCTTATAGGCAATAGTTAAATCATAACACTGAAGGCGATCTTAAATCGCTGTAATCTGGCTGGTATTTTATAAAGGGGTTTATTAAATAACGACACTAAAGGTTTATGATCTGTTTCTATTAAAACATTTAACCCGTATACGTACTGGTGAAAACGCGTGCATCGTAAAGTATCGCGAACAGTTCTTTTTCTATCTGCGCATAATAGATTTGTGTTAAAGAGGCTGATGCATATGCGATTGGATTCCTTTCATGTAAAATTGTGGCGCCTACTGCAAACTTTGAAGCACCACAGACAAAACTAATTTTTTGTTTAGATCAAAATATGTCAGAACCGGTGTCTTAGTTAACTCTGATTTTAAATTTTAAAATTCTTCAATATGATTTGATTAGAACTTGGTAACTCTAAAATTGATTTTATTTTTTCAGTGTCTGGTTTAACACCATATTTGTTAAAAATGTGACTAATGAACTTTATTTCTTCAAGACAAATTTTAGATTTAGTTTAATTAAATTTTAGGCCTACGGTTTTTGCTCTTTCTTGCAATTTCTCTAAATTATGAGTATATTAAAAAGTCATCAATATATATTATTAAACCTTTTATATCTCCAAAGAGTTTTAACATTTCTGCGTGAAAAATTTCAGGCGTTGAGTTAATGCCAAAAGGAAGTCTTAAAAATCGAAATCTCCCGATAGGTTTGTTGAATGCCCCAGACAAAAAATATACAAGGAAACTGGTATTATAGAAGTAGTTTTGAGGAACACTCACAGTTTTTTTTTAACGAGGAGTTGACGCATCAAAAGCCTGTATGTCAGTGCGAGACTTTAACTCGCTAAAACTCTCCTCTCGTTCACGCGGAACCTCCCGGAACCACCGTCAAGTAATACGTCGGAAAGGCCGTCAGAGCATTATCCCTCAATCGTCAGTTGGTTGCAAGTCAAGTTATCCCTACGTCCTTGTTGCAGCTAAGACGCTGTTAATTGCACCTGCATTTTCGGGGCGTGTGCACTCTATGGATCGTGTACGCTCGAGTCGGCGAAGTGTTGTCATGATCGTTGCTGCTGCTGTCTGCATCGCTTGCCACTTGTGTATTGTGGCACTCAAGTGGCCTACGGCGTTTGCCAGACTAAGTGACTCTCCGAAAGCCTCGCATATATTGGCTCGCTCAGCGTCAAAGCGTGTGCCTTATAGTAGGATATGCCGGGCATCTTCTATCTCGCCGGGACAGGACGGGTCGTCCTCATACTTGAAGCGGTGCTTAAAGCAACCATGTCCTCTGAGTATCTGCGTTCAGTGAAAGTCAAGCTCCCAATGCTTGCGGCTTATCCAGCTATTTCTGTCTGGGATTAAGTCAAATGTCCACATGCCTTTAGCCGTCGCTGCCCAGCGTTTTTACCACTGTTGTAAAGTTAGAGTTGTAAAGTTAGAGTTGATTTATGTTACATTTATTTATTTTACAATTTAATTAATCAAAAGACACTTTTTTATTTTTAGAGTTGAAAAGACACTTTTATTAAATTTACTATTGAAAAGACACTTTTACTATTTTAGTACCTCCACTTGAGGTTGGTTAAAGTACAATCTTTTAAATTGTAACGAAAGGTATTAACAATACCTTAGTTGCAAGCTTTTCTTAAATTCTATTCTAACACTATGTTCTAGTGAGTTTTCACTTTCACTCAACGTTGGTGTACGTGACTTTTGAAGAAATATCAGAATTGTTGGCAATCGCTGCTTTACTTATTTTAAGGTAGACCCAAAATTTTGCAATGGAAAATTGTATTGCAAGCCTCTTGAAAAAGGTGTGGTCTAAGTAAAGCTTTAGCGCTTTGCAAATTATTATCATTGTTGCCAACGTGAAGCGTTGGGACAATGATATGAACATGTTGCTGTACAACATGAGTACAACATGATATAAAAACATGATGCGCTCAACATATGAACAGCAACATCCAAAACTGAATGAATAGCGATGAACCATAAAGAAAAGAAAAATGTCTGCGCTAATTCACAACATTCCTCCCCCCTTAAGGAAAAAAATTATTATTAGTATTAAGATTAATGATAATTTTTTACAAAATGTCTTAAATATATAAAATGATGTTTTCTTAGAGTTAATATTAAGATTAATAATTATAATATGTTTATTTTAATATGGTGATAATAAATATAATATGTTATTTTATCTTAAGTTATCTATAAAAATATGTTTGAATAATAATAATATATATATATATTTTTTTTTAGATAAATTTCTTCTTTTTTATATATATATTTTTTCTTCTTTTTTTTATATATTGATATTATTCGTTTTTTTTTTTTTTATTTTTTTTTTTTTTTTGTATATATATATTTTATTTTTGTGTTTTGTATCAGACATGGGCATTCACAATTACAAAAATTTTCAATTACAATTACATGTAATTGTAATTAATAAAATTCCAATTACAATTACATGTAATTGTAGTTAATAAAATTCCAATTACAATTACATGTAATTGTAATTAAAAATTTTGCAATTACAATTACAATTAATTGCATATTAGACTAATTTTTTCCAATTACAAAAAAAAATTGAAAAATGTAATTGAAGCTAAAAACGGAACCATTACTTTTTTTTCAATTAATTTCTTGAAAAATTAATGTATTACAGCTGAAGACGGTAATAACGAACATTCAATGGAACTTTTCTTGGATGAAACTGTTCCAATGGGCATAGATTCACATCCAGGTGCGTCATTGGAACTTTTTTGGACGAAACTGTTACAATGGGCATAGATTCACATTCAGGTGCGTCATTGGAACTTTTTTGGACGAAACTGTTCCAATGGGCATAGATTTACATCCAGGTGCGTCATTGGAACTTTTTTGGACGAAACTGTTCCAATGGGCATAGATTCACATCCAGGTGCGTCATTGGAACTTTTTTGGACGAAACTGTTCCAATGGGCATAGATTCACATCCAGGTGCGTCATTGGAACTTTTTTGGATGAAACTGTTCCAATGGGCATAGATTCACATCCAGGTGCGTCATTGGAACTTTTTTGGACGAAACTGTTACAATGGACATAGATTCACATCCAGGTAAGTCATTGGAACTTTTTTGGGTTAAATAGGACAAAAGTTCGGGTGGACTTTTTTATAATATAAGTATAACACGGTATGTGTTACTTCAATGTTACACCGATGTTTATAACATTGAAGTAACATTCATCATGACAGCATTAATTGAGTTCTATAGTGAATTTTGTGAATTCAGAGTAAATTTTGAATTAAAAATATTAAAACGCGGGTGGCCCTTTTTCATAATATAACATATTACACTGAATATAAACATCGTTGTATGTTACATTCATCGGGTTCGGTAGTGATTTTTGTGATCAAAGATTGAAGTTACATTCATCGTGACAGTCTTAATTGGGTTCGGTAGTTTAATTCAAAGTTAATTTTGATTTAAAAAAACATGGATCAAAAGGAATTGTCTGGTTCTAGTGAGATTCTATTTAATAAATATTTTAAAAAAGAGGTAAGTCCAGTATTCTGCAAAATAAAGTGTATTTTTCGAATAAACGATCTTTTCAGATATCTGAAAATGAAGGAGATTCTGCTAATAAAGTAAACGCGAAATCTTTATTATGTACCCAAAAGACGACAATTTTAAAATCTGATCCTGGAGTGACTTCCAATTTAATAACACATTTAAAGAGAAAGCATCCCAGTGACCACCAATCATATAAATTATTTAAAACGGAATTGTGTAGCCAACCGAAATATTCAAAACAGGGCGTATTTAACCACGACATTGCCGATTTCATCATACATATATACAGCAACTCCGCTATCCACTGTTGAGTCTCCGCACTTTAAAAAATTATTTAAAAAAAGGGTTAATCTTCATACCCCCAGTCGGCGAACAATTACACGTGTAATTAAAGACAGATTTCAGAGCAATAGATCAAATATAGTGCAATCACTTAGGAAATCGCAATACGTCTGCACAACAGCTGATTTGTGGTCGAATAAGCACAAAAGCTTCTTTGGCTATACCTGCCATTGGTTGGATACGAATTTTAAAAGGGTATCAGCAGCTTTGGCCTGCAAGCGTTTCACCGGGACGCATTCATTCGATCGCATTGCCGACATGATTAATCAAATAAATATTGATTATGAGTTGAGTGCAACGAAGGTGGTGGCAACTGTGACGGATAATGGATCAAATTTTGTAAAGGCGTTTAAGGAATTTGGTGTAAATGTTGAAGAGGTAATTCACATTATTTTATAAAAGATTCAAAAGTTTTTTAATGTATTTGAACCAGAGATTAAAACCGTAAACGAGATCATTAATTGGTTAAAATTATTTCATTTTAAACCCGTAATATTAACAAACGAGAGATAACAATTTTTTTTTAAACGGTTTTAATAGGTTGCTTTCTTGTCTGTCAGTTCGTTACAAATTTTTTAATTGATTTTAAACTACCTTTAAACCTTTAAACTAATATTAAAAAAATATTTAAAACAATTTGGAAACAAATTTGAATAATAAAATAAACATGTATATTGGAATCATTTCATTTTTAATTATTAAAACACAGCATAGTAACTGAAAGAAAAAAACAAAATAAATATCTAAACCTTTTTTCTATACGGTTTCATTATCTGAGTTCAAACATTACAACTGTATTAAATCTCTTCATTCGTGCAAATTTTAGAACGTACTTGTAGAAACAGATGGTTCGGACGAGGCAACTCCGTCTGACGCAGACGATGACTCGGATGAAGAAGATTCAATCAATTGTAATGAGATAAATAACTATGACGACGTCGAATTTGTCGATTTGGAAAACACCTCTAGAACCATCATTTTATCGAAACACTATAGATGTGCAAGTCACACTCTCAATTTAATAGCGACAACAGACTTCAATGCAGCTGTAAAAGAAGACCACGAAGTTTATAATATACATCTACTGGTACGTGCCCTATCATTGAACTTTGCATACAAGGGATTGGATTTTATATAATTAATTTAGGCATTTTCTAAATGTAACGCGCTTTGGAAGAAAGCAAATAGACCAAAGTCGTCGGAGATTATGAAACGCGTTTTAGGGTTGACATTAAAAACCCCTGGCGCAACACGCTGGAACTCGCTTTACGATGCTGTGAATCAAATTTTATCAAAAGAAGAGCTGTTGTCTACTCTTTTCTCAGAATTACAAATTCAGAAGCTAAATGTGACTGACTTGGCGTATTTAAAGGAATATTGTAAGATTATGGCACCATTTGCCAAAATATTAGATTTTCTACAAGGTTAGTATTAATTATAAAAAAATGCTATTAAATAATATTATGCTTAATATATTTTGCTTATTATTAGGTGAGAAAGAGAACTATTATGGGATGTTTATGCCATCTCTAACAACACTAAAAGTCAAGACTGATGCATTAAAAAATAATCAGCTTGGATTTTTGGAAAACGTTTTGATAACTATCCAAAATAGTCTAGTGCGGCGTTTTAGCAAATTCTACAATTTAGATGAAGATTCCCATGATGCTGTTGTCGCAGCTATGTTTCATCCAGAGATAAAGTTGAAATGGTTTAAACCCATTTCTGCAATGTCTGGCAAAAGTATTAAAAACATGCAGTTTTTATCAGCATAATTTAATATAATAATAATAGTTTGGCACTACAGTCCTGAATCTATGCCTATTGGAACAGTTTCGTCCAAAAAAGTTCCAATGACGCACCTGGATGTGAATCTATGCCTATTGGAACAGTTTCATCCAAAAAAGTTCCAATGACGCACCTGGATATGAATCTATGCCCATTGGAACAGTTTCGTCCAAAAAAGTTCCAATGACGCACCTGGATGTGAATCTATGCCCATTGGAACAGTTTCGTCCAAAAAAGTTCCAATGACGCACATGGATGTGAATCTACGCCCATTGGAACAGTTTCGTCCAAAAAAGTTCCAATGACGCACTTGGATGTGAATCTATGCCCATTGGAACAGTTTCGTCCAAAAAAGTTCCAATGACTTACCTGGATGTGAATCTATGCCTATTGGAACAGTTTGGTCCAAAAAAGTTCCAATGACGCACCTGGATGTTAATCTATGCCCATTGGAACAGTTTCGTCCAAAAAAGTTCCAATGACGCACCTGGATGTGAATCTATGCCCATTGTAACAGTTTCGTCCAAAAAAGTTCCAATGACGCACCTGGATGTGAATCTATGCCCATTGGAACAGTTTCATCCAAAAAAGTTCCAATGACGCACCTGGATGTGAATCTATGCCCATTGGAACAGTTTCGTCCAAAAAAGTTTCAATGACGCACATGGATGTGAATCTATGCCCATTGGAACAGTTTCGTCCAAAAAAGTTCCAATGACTTACCTGGATGTGAATCTATGCCTATTGGAACAGTTTGGTCCAAAAAAGTTCCAATGACGCACCTGGATGTGAATCTATGCCCATTGGAACAGTTTCGTCCAAAAAAGTTCCAATGACGCACCTGGATGTGAATCTATGCCCATTGGAACAGTTTCATCCAAAAAAGTTCCAATGACGCACCTGGATGTGAATCTATGCCCATTGGAACAGTTTCGTCCAAAAAAGTTCCAATGACGCACATGGATGTGAATCTATGCCCATTGGAACAGTTTCGTCCAAAAAAGTTCCAATGACTTACCTGGATGTGAATCTATGCCTATTGGAACAGTTTGGTCCAAAAAAGTTCCAATGACGCACCTGGATGTGAATCTATGCCTATTGGAACAGTTTCGTCCAAGAAAGTTCCAATGACGCATCTGGATGTGAATCTATGCCCATTGGAACAGTTTCGTCCAAAAAAGTTCCAATGACGCACATGGATGTGAATCTACGCCCATTGGAACAGTTTCGTCCAAAAAAGTTCCAATGACGCACATGGATGTGAATCTATGCCCATTGGAACAGTTTCGTCCAAAAAAGTTCCAATGACTTACCTGGATGTGAATCTATGCCTATTGGAACAGTTTGGTCCAAAAAAGTTCCAATGACGCACCTGGATGTGAATCTATGCCCATTGGAACAGTTTCGTCCAAAAAAGTTCCAATGACGCACCTGGATGTGAATCTATGCCCATTGGAACAGTTTCGTCCAAAAAAGTTCCAATGACGCACCTGGATGTGAATCTAATTGATAATATCTTGGTAATGGATTACTTTTCATGTAATTAAATTAAAAAAAATGTAATTATTACTTTTAATTTCTATTAAATATTTCAAATTACATTTTTCAAAATGTAATTATAATTGAAAAAATTCAATTACAATTACAAGCAATTGTAATTGAAAAAAAATTCAATTACAATTACAAGTAATTGCAATTGACAAAAGTTTAATTACAATTACATATAATTGTAATTGCTACATGAGCAATTAATTACAAAATGTAATTGATAATGCCCAACTCTGATGTGTATAGATAAACTTTTTCAAATTATTTTGCTTATACGTGTTTTGCATGTTTATTGAGTGTGAGTGTGTGTTTGTTGGTATTTTAAAATGAATATATTGATTTTATATTTGGGTTAGAAAGGTGTAAATAATTACATGAGTGACTTTTGTATGCCCTACTGTTGGACCAGATTTCTCCTCTTGCTCTTCTGTGTGTTGGGTCGGGTTTGCCTTGTTCATCTTCAATGTTTCGTTGTATGTAGTGTGTTGGATCTGTTGGGCTTCGATGGTTCTTGAGGAATTTACTAATGGTGTTATCTCCAGTAGACGTCGTCATGTTGATACGCTGGACTCTTAGTCGGTCAAGAGAGTTTTGGTCACGTTGACTTGGTTGACGATTCGTTCGAGATGAGTGTTCTTTTCTGCGATCTTGTCAAACATTTTCAAATCATCTTGGTGCTCATGTCTTTTTATGTAGCCTATAGATTTCTGAATTGTTGGTATCAGAAAACCGCTGGGCATCTGCTTCACTACTTTTTTGTGGAACATCTTGGTGCTCATGTCATTTTATTTAGAATATTATAGATTTCTAAATTATTGATATCAGAAAATCGTTACTGCATCGCTTCTTCTCTATGTGCGATGGAAGACATAATAATTTGACTTTTTATATACATTTTCAAGATCAATGTTGAATATTGTTTTCTGCAACTTGTTTCTGGCAGTTGTAGTTTTATAATTAAAATACAATCACTGCAATCTACTTGTGCTTGGTATAACAACAAGTTTGCTCCTAGTGCATCCTTCTACGTCTTCAAATATGCTGCCACTCTGCTTCATTTCTTCGTTTTTCTTTTCCTTATTTGAATCTGCTGGACCTCTGCTTCACTTCTTCTTCTTCTTGTTGGTAACGCCCAGAGCTCCTTCCACATGTCCCCATTAAAGTCCCAAGACCACAACGATTATCTATGCGTCTTCTGAGTATACAACGCTGTTGGTCATTCTAAATAACATTTTTTTGTGCACTCGGATATTTTAAATTTACATAAAGATTTTACAAACAAGTAATTTAATTTTGTTTTTAAACTCTTCCAAATGTGTGTTGTGGTACTAACTAATATAAACTTAATATAATTTTCGAAATTTATATAATGGTTTATGTACATTCGTCACAAGAAAAGGATTGATCTTAAGATATTTAAATTACTTGAATTAAAGTATGGTATATTATTTGAACTATTACTATTTAGTGTGGTATTAGTTTATCTAAACTTAGTGTCATTTAATGTATAGTTGTTTATGTATGCAATAATATTGAAATTAAATGTTGTTTGTAAGTGTTTAACTTATTTGAAACACAGTTATTTAGTGTAGCACTAGCTTTAGTGTAATTTTAGTGTATTATATCCTTAGAACAATGGCTATGCGGAGGGACTCAATGCGGCGGACTCAATCCCAATTCAATGCGCAAAATTAAAAAAACAATTATTTCATATATTTTTTATTTTTTTATTTCATAATTTTTTTTTTTTATATATATATATATATATATATATATATATATATATATATATATATATATATATATGTATATATATATATATATATATATATATATATATATATATATATATATATTAAATTTAGTTTTTTAAAAATTTATTTAATTTCGAAAACAAATTTGTATATCTCTTTTTTTTTAAATAAAATGTTAGATAAAAATTAAAATATATTTTTTTTTAATTCTAATACCCCTTATTTTTATTTTTTTTTTTTTCAATTAATAGTTAATACCATTATTTATATTTTTTTCTCTTCTTTTTTTTTCTATATATATATTTTTTTTTTTTCTTCTCTTTAATAAACAGGTGGTATACCTTTTTTTTAATTTTAGTTCTCCTTTTTTCACTATTTTTTTTTTTGCATATATATATTTTTTTATCTCTTTTTTTTCTCTTTAAAAATTGAATAGTTTATATTATTTTTTTTTTCTTCTCTTTAATAAAAATTTGTATATCCCCTTTTTTTAATTTAATTCCCCATTTTTTTTTTCATGTTTATTATTATTTTTTTTTTGTTTTCTTTTTTTTATCTCTTCTTATTATATTTTTTTTTCTCTTTTTTTTTCTTTGAAATTTAAAAATTCCTTTTAAAAAAAAAAATAATATTTAATACCTATATATATTTTATTCATTTTATTTATTTTACTAATATGTTTCCTCTTTTATTTTTTCCTCTTTTATTTTATTTCAACTACACTAAATAATTTAATGTATAAATCACTTTTTTTGTATTTTTAAATTCTTTGCTTTTATTTATTACCTGTTTTTTTACATTTAATTTATTCTACTAATATATTTTTTTTTTGTTCCTTTTTTTAATTTTAACTGTACTAAATATAACTGATATTTTTCTTCTTCTTCTTTAAGAAATTTAAATTATTATAAGTAAGTTCTTCAAATTCATTTAAAATTTATTTGTTCTATTCAAACTTATTCAAATTGAATTATATTAATATACAAAAGTACCTATAATTTCTCTGCATGTAAATAAATATAATTAGAGTAGCGATTTATTTTCTAAACATGTTTGGTTTTTTATTATATTATTCTTGTGTACTTATAAAAGTCACATTATATGAAACTTCCTACTGGCATGACGGTAAAATTGAATTATATTTATTTGCATTGTTATTGGTATCCAAAAAAACTGCAGGATCTGCATTTATATGTCAGCTATTAACGCTTGCTTAGTGTATGATATACATACGTTCGTACAAATTGCATATGTGATTCAGCATGAAACACTTGGGGGAATGACCCTATTCAAGGTTTGATAGCTTGCGCTATTAATATAGGTAAGTAATGCAATTGTTGGTTTTGCATTATTGGTTGCATTTTATTTCTTTTCTCAATTGATGATTAACTAATTATAAGTTCTTTTCGTAAAATAGTTCAAAATATATATATATATTTTTTATTACTAAATTATTGTTTTTAATATGTCCTATCTTTTTTTTTATTACTATAATTTTTCCTTTGTTTTTTAAGTACTGTTTTCCTGAACTATTTATATTTATTTTTTCCTTAGCTTAATTTATTTCTTTTCTCAATTGATGATTAACTAATTTTAAAATTATAAGTTCTTTTCGTAAAATAGTTAAATATATATATTTTTTTATTACTAAATTATTGTTTTTAATATGTCCTATCTTCTTTTTTTATTACTATAATTTTTCCTTTGTTCTTTACTTACTGTTTTCCTAAACTATTTATATTTATTTTTTCCTCTAAATGACGAGTTATAATTTTTAGTTTTAACTGCATACAGTATTTGTGATATGCCTTTAACAAATTATTGTGAATTTTCTTATCTTTGTTTTTGATCAATATCGTCGTGGTCACTGGCCCACTTCCCTCTACGACCACGTAGGGTCCCTTCCGAATTGGAGAGAATTTATTCTTCCTAGTTTTGAGGTTCTTGTCGTATTGTTTTTTCGACACCTCCTTGGCCCTACATTGATTTTGCCTGACGATCTCGTGTGATCTCTGTACTTGGTACTTTAGTACCTTATTGTAGTCTTCTGCGTTATATAAAGGTGAACATTTACGCTTTAAATTCGTAGGCATGTCGAAGTCAAACCCGTACAATGTACGGAATGGTGTTTGACCCATCGACGTATGCACCGTGTTATTATGAACATGCATTGCAGAATTTAACCATTGGTCCCAGTTTGACCCATCCTCTTTAGCAAAACTACGTAAATATTCTGCTAGTGGACGATGACTTCGTTCCAATGACCTATTAGCCTGTGGATGGTAGGGTGTTATATGTAATTTTTTAATTCCTAACAATTTACATGTATCCGAAAATAGTTTGGAAACGAAGTTCAATCCATTGTCTGTTACCAATACTTTGGGTATATTGTGGCGTGTAACTATTTCGTTGAAGAATGCTTTTGCTACGGTGTTGGCTTCCGCATCGGGTATAGCCACACAGCACATAAATTTAGAAAAATCGTCCTGAAACGTTAAGATGTATTTATTCCCTGAAATGGTTTCAGGCGGAATACCCACCAGGTCCATGTACACTTTGTCAAAGGGTCTGACTGGCGTATCAGTTAGAACCATTGGCATCTTCGTCAGCCTCGAACTCTTGTTTACCTGGCATTTTGAACAATTTTTCACTAATCCTTTATTTGCATACCCTTCCATCGGTACTGTTGCCGAATTCTTAAAAATGCGGTGAATCGTGAAAATCCTTAATTTCCGTATCTATGTCCCGGGGTTCAGTTAGAAATATTATATTGTCATTTTCCTTTGTTATCAAATCGTCAGGATCGCATTCTGACTGTTTCTTATCGTCTTCCTTGTCTCTTTTCATGGTTTTTGAACGTGTTTGTACTACAACTACCTTTTCAGTATTATTCGGTATGCGGCTAAGTGCATCAGCGTTTAAATTACTTGTTCCCGGTTTGTAATGAATTTCGAAATCATATTTCGATTATTTGTGTCGGAAACGCGCAAGACGTGATGTCTGATCTTTTAAGTTTGCTATACTCTTTAGGGGCTGATGATCTGTATAAATTTTAAATGGTCTTCCCAAAAGATATGCCCTAAAATTTTTTGTTGCCCATACAATTGCCAAAAATTCTTTCTCTACAGTAGAGTAGCGTGTTTCCGCATCGTTGAAAGACCTACTGGCAAACGCGATCTGACGGTCGCTTCCAACTTCACCTTGCGAAAGAACCGCGCCAATTGCTTCGTTACTGGCGTCTGTCGTGAGCAAAAAGGGTTCGTTAAAATCCGCATACGCTAGTATGGGTGGTGACATAATTGCCTCTTTAAGTTTTAAAAACGAATTCTGACAATTGACGTTCCATATGAACTTAGCGTCCTTTTTAATCAAACAGTTTATTGGTAATGACAGTTTCGCCATACCTCCTATAAATTTTCTGTAATAATTAATTAAGCCTAAAAATGCTTGAACTTCCTTCCTATTTTTCGGAACTGGAATATTCTTTACACACTGGTAGGGCACCTAACTCAGAACACTTGTGTCCTAAATATATAACCTCGCGCCGCGAAAACTGACATTTTTCTGTATTTAATTTCAAAGTATGTTCTCTCAGCTTTTGCAACCTTGCATAGCCTATGCTCGTGTTCTGCTAAATTATTTCCATAAACCACTATGTCATCTTAATAAACGAAACAGTCAATACCCTGTACCCTGTGAAACCAAATAGCTTTGTCTATTTTGTGTTTGGAGTTGCCTGTGTTTTTTTTTTTGTTGAATTCGATTTTCCGGCACACAAATGAATTAAGAATAACAAATTTCAGGCAAATTTCTGGGATTTTTTTTAAAAACATGTGAATATTTTTGTAGCCGGAATTTTTAATTTTTGGAAACCCCAGATTTTAGTTAATGACATTTAAACATGTCTTGTTCTTTAGAGATTTCCTATAAAATAATTGATTTCTGTCTGTTTTTGTGCTTTTTTTAAAACCGTTTTAAAACCGGTATAAAAACGAAACCGTTCATATCGGTTTTGGATATCGGTTTATTTATGATTTTCGTATACCGGTTTCGATATGGTTTCGGTTTTCAAAATTAATCGGTTTTAAACGGATATCGGTTTCGGTTACGGTTTCAATCTTTGCTTTTAAGTCGCGCTTATACCTGCTACCGCACATGACGTAGAGGCTGAGCTACCTTGCTTAAAAAATGAATATGAATACTAAATTAGAACCATTAGCCAGAGTGTAAATAATATTAGGAAAACTGGGAAGGGTGAATTGCTTCTAAACTTAATAAACCAGCCCACCAGAGTACATGGGAATTTAGACACAAAATGGAAGAAGTTCTTGGCTCAGCGGCAGAAGTCCAGGCATTGACACACGAAATATTGCTCAAATAAGAGACATCGATGAAGTCATTGATAGACAAGATGTACTCAATGCATTGATGAACCTATCTGAGGATTTTGAAACACTGCAGCTTTTCACAATAAAATCTTTGATGTACGCTTATAGAAGCATCCAAGCAACCGCCATTGGCCTAAGTGCCAGATTGACAAACCGTCTGCTGGAGACTGCCAAAATCCGCATCGGTTGGGTCTGGTGTCGAATTCGGGACAAAGTGCCTCCCAACCACAGTTTCTGGAATTCATGTTTTTAGCCAGTGTGACCAGATAGATTTAAAAAAAGCGGATTGTACGCATTCTTTAATTTCCTTTATATTAGTTCTAGGTATCGAAATTTGTGACATTAGAAAATCACAATGAAGAGATAATTCCCTATCAACTTCAATTAATGAATTTTCTTTCAAAGGTACTCTTGCTATAAAGAAGTATTTACCTGGCTTATAGGCAATAGTTAAATCATAACTCTGAAGGCGATCTTAAATCGCTGTAATCTGGCTGGTATTTTATAAAGGGTTTTATTAAATAACGACACTAAAGGTTTATGATCTGTTTCTATTAAAACATTTAACCCGTATACGTACTGGTGAAAACGCGTGCATCGTAAAGTATCGCGAACAGTTCTTTTTCTATCTTCGCATAATTGATTTGTGTTAAAGAGGCTGATGCATATGCGATTGGATTCCTTTCATGTAAAATTGTGGCGCCTACTGCAAACTTTGAAGCATCCACAGACAAAACTAATTTTTTGTTTAGATCAAAATATGTCAGAACCGGTGTCTTAGTTAACTCTGATTTTAAATTTTAAAATTCTTCAATATGATTTGATTAGAACTTGGTAACTCTAAAATTGATTTTATTTTTTCAGTGTCTGGTTTAACACCATATTTGTTAAAAATGTGACCAATGAACTTTATTTCTTCAAGACAAATTTTAGATTAGACAAAAAATATACAAGGAAACTGGTATTATAGAAGTAGTTTTGAGGAACACTCACAGTTTTTTTTAACGAGGAGTTGACGCATCAAAAGCCTGTATGTCAGTGCGAGACTTTAACACGCTAAAACTCTCCTCTCGTCCACGCGGAACCTCCCGGAACCACCGTCAAGTAATACGTCAGAAAGGCCGTCAGAGCATTATCCCTCAATCGTCAGTTGGTTGCAAGTCAAGTTATCCCTACGTCCTTGTTGCAGCTAAGACGCTGTTAATTGCACCTGCATTTTCGGGGCGTGTGCACTCTATGGATCGTGTACGCTCGAGTCGGCGAAGTGTTGTCATGATCGTTGCTGCTGCTGTCTGCATCGCTTGCCACTTGTGTATTGTGGCACTCAAGTGGACTACGGCGTTTGCCAGACTAAGTGACTCTCCGAAAGCCTCGCATATATTGGCTCGCTCAGCGTCAAAGCGTGTGCCTTATAGTAGGATATGCCGGGCATCTTCTATCTCGCCGGGACAGGACGGGTCGTCCTCATACTTGAAGCGGTGCTTAAAGCAACCATGTCCTCTGAGTATCTGCGTTCAGTGGAAGTCAAGCTCCCAATGCTTGCGGCTTATCCAGCTATTTCTGTCTGGGATTAAGTCAAATGTCCACAAGCCTTTAGCCGTCGCTGCCCAGCGTTTTTACCACTGTTGTAAAGTTAGAGTTGTAAAGTTAGAGTTGATTTATGTTACATTTATTTATTTTACAATTTAATTAATCAAAAGACACTTTATTTTATTTTCAGAGTTGAAAAGACACTTTTATTAAATTTACTATTGAAAAGACACTTTTACTATTTTAGTACCTCCACTTGAGGTTGGTTAAAGTACAATCTTTTAAATTGTAACGAAAGGTATTAACAATACCTTAGTTGCAAGCTTTTCTTAAATTCTATTCTAACACTATGTTCTAGTGAGTTTTCACTTTCACTCAACGTTGGTGTACGTGACTTTTGAAGAAATATCAGAATTGTTGGCAATCGCTGCTTTACTTATTTTAAGGTAGACCCAAAATTTTGCAATGGAAAATTGTATTGCAAGCCTCTTGAAAAAGGTGTGGTCTAAGTAAAGCTTTAGCGCTTTGCAAATTATTATCATTGTTGCCAACGTGAAGCGTTGGGACAATGATATGAACATGTTGCTGTACAACATGAGTACAACATGATATAAAAACATGATGCGCTCAACATATGAACAGCAACATCCAAAACTGAATGAATAGCGATGAACCATAAAGAAAAGAAAAATGTCTGCGCTAATTCACAACATTCCTCCCCCCTTAAGGAAAAAAATTATTATTAGTATTAAGATTAATGATAATTTTTTACAAAATGTCTTAAATATATAAAATGATGTTTTCTTAGAGTTAATATTAAGATTAATAATTATAATATGTTTATTTTAATATGGTGATAATAAATATAATATGTTATTTTATCTTAAGTTATCTATAAAAATATGTTTGAATAATAATAATATATATATATATTTTTTTTTAGATAAATTTCTTCTTTTTTATATATATATTTTTTCTTCTTTTTTTTATATATTGATATTATTCGTTTTTTTTTTTATTATTTTTTTTTTTTTTTTGTATATATATATTTTATTTTTGTGTTTTGTATCAGACATGGGCATTCACAATTACAAAAATTTTCAATTACAATTACATGTAATTGTAATTAATAAAATTCCAATTACAATTACATGTAATTGTAGTTAATAAAATTCCAATTACAATTACATGTAATTGTAATTAAAAATTTTGCAATTACAATTACAATTAATTGCATATTAGACTAATTTTTTCCAATTACAAAAAAAAATTGAAAAATGTAATTGAAGCTAAAAACGGAACCATTACTTTTTTTTCAATTAATTTCTTGAAAAATTAATGTATTACAGCTGAAGACGGTAATAACGAACATTCAATGGAACTTTTCTTGGATGAAACTGTTCCAATGGGCATAGATTCACATCCAGGTGCGTCATTGGAACTTTTTTGGACGAAACTGTTACAATGGGCATAGATTCACATTCAGGTGCGTCATTGGAACTTTTTTGGACGAAACTGTTCCAATGGGCATAGATTTACATCCAGGTGCGTCATTGGAACTTTTTTGGACGAAACTGTTCCAATGGGCATAGATTCACATCCAGGTAAGTCATTGGAACTTTTTTGGATGAAACTGTTCCAATGGGCATAGATTCACATCCAGGTGCGTCATTGGAACTTTTTTGGACCAAACTGTTCCAATAGGCATACATTCACATCCAGGTAAGTCATTGGAACTTTTTTGGATGAAACTGTTCCAATGGGCATAGATTCACATCCAGGTGCGTCATTGGAACTTTTTTGGACGAAACTGTTCCAATGGGCATAGATTCACATCCAGGTGCGTCATTGGAACTTTTTTGGACGAAACTGTTCCAATGGGCATAGATTCACATCCAGGTGCGTCATTGGAACTTTTTTGGACGAAACTGTTCCAATGGGCATAGATTCACATCCAGGTGCGTCATTGGAACTTTTTTGGATGAAACTGTTCCAATGGGCATAGATTCACATCCAGGTGCGTCATTGGAACTTTTTTGGACGAAACTGTTCCAATGGGCATAGATTCACATCCAGGTGCGTCATTGGAACTTTTTTGGACGAAACTGTTCCAATGGGCATAGATTCACATCCAGGTGCGTCATTGGAACTTTTTTGGATGAAACTGTTCCAATGGGCATAGATTCACATCCAGGTGCGTCATTGGAACTTTTTTGGACGAAACTGTTCCAATGGACATAGATTCACATCCAGGTAAGTCATTGGAACTTTTTTGGGTTAAATAGGACAAAAGTTCGGGTGGACTTTTTTATAATATAAGTATAACACGGTATGTGTTACTTCAATGTTACACCGATGTTTATAACATTGAAGTAACATTCATCATGACAGCATTAATTGAGTTCTATAGTGAATTTTGTGAATTCAGAGTAAATTTTGAATTAAAAATATTAAAACGCGGGTGGCCCTTTTTCATAATATAACATATTACACTGAATATAAACATCGTTGTATGTTACATTCATCGGGTTCGGTAGTGATTTTTGTGATCAAAGATTGAAGTTACATTCATCGTGACAGTCTTAATTGGGTTCGGTAGTTTAATTCAAAGTTAATTTTGATTTAAAAAAACATGGATCAAAAGGAATTGTCTGGTTCTAGTGAGATTCTATTTAATAAATATTTTAAAAAAGAGGTAAGTCCAGTATTCTGCAAAATAAAGTGTATTTTTCGAATAAACGATCTTTTCAGATATCTGAAAATGAAGGAGATTCTGCTAATAAAGTAAACGCGAAATCTTTATTATGTACCCAAAAGACGACAATTTTAAAATCTGATCCTGGAGTGACTTCCAATTTAATAACACATTTAAAGAGAAAGCATCCCAGTGACCACCAATCATATAAATTATTTAAAACGGAATTGTGTAGCCAACCGAAATATTCAAAACAGGGCGTATTTAACCACGACATTGCCGATTTCATCATACATATATACAGCAACTCCGCTATCCACTGTTGAGTCTCCGCACTTTAAAAAATTATTTAAAAAAAGGGTTAATCTTCATACCCCCAGTCGGCGAACAATTACACGTGTAATTAAAGACAGATTTCAGAGCAATAGATCAAATATAGTGCAATCACTTAGGAAATCGCAATACGTCTGCACAACAGCTGATTTGTGGTCGAATAAGCACAAAAGCTTCTTTGGCTATACCTGCCATTGGTTGGATACGAATTTTAAAAGGGTATCAGCAGCTTTGGCCTGCAAGCGTTTCACCGGGACGCATTCATTCGATCGCATTGCCGACATGATTAATCAAATAAATATTGATTATGAGTTGAGTGCAACGAAGGTGGTGGCAACTGTGACGGATAATGGATCAAATTTTGTAAAGGCGTTTAAGGAATTTGGTGTAAATGTTGAAGAGGTAATTCACATTATTTTATAAAAGATTCAAAAGTTTTTTAATGTATTTGAACCAGAGATTAAAACCGTAAACGAGATCATTAATTGGTTAAAATTATTTCATTTTAAACCCGTAATATTAACAAACGAGAGATAACAATTTTTTTTTAAACGGTTTTAATAGGTTGCTTTCTTGTCTGTCAGTTCGTTACAAATTTTTTAATTGATTTTAAACTACCTTTAAACCTTTAAACTAATATTAAAAAAATATTTAAAACAATTTGGAAACAAATTTGAATAATAAAATAAACATGTATATTGGAATCATTTCATTTTTAATTATTAAAACACAGCATAGTAACTGAAAGAAAAAAACAAAATAAATATCTAAACCTTTTTTCTATACGGTTTCATTATCTGAGTTCAAACATTACAACTGTATTAAATCTCTTCATTCGTGCAAATTTTAGAACGTACTTGTAGAAACAGATGGTTCGGACGAGGCAACTCCGTCTGACGCAGACGATGACTCGGATGAAGAAGATTCAATCAATTGTAATGAGATAAATAACTATGACGACGTCGAATTTGTCGATTTGGAAAACACCTCTAGAACCATCATTTTATCGAAACACTATAGATGTGCAAGTCACACTCTCAATTTAATAGCGACAACAGACTTCAATGCAGCTGTAAAAGAAGACCACGAAGTTTATAATATACATCTACTGGTACGTGCCCTATCATTGAACTTTGCATACAAGGGATTGGATTTTATATAATTAATTTAGGCATTTTCTAAATGTAACGCGCTTTGGAAGAAAGCAAATAGACCAAAGTCGTCGGAGATTATGAAACGCGTTTTAGGGTTGACATTAAAAACCCCTGGCGCAACACGCTGGAACTCGCTTTACGATGCTGTGAATCAAATTTTATCAAAAGAAGAGCTGTTGTCTACTCTTTTCTCAGAATTACAAATTCAGAAGCTAAATGTGACTGACTTGGCGTATTTAAAGGAATATTGTAAGATTATGGCACCATTTGCCAAAATATTAGATTTTCTACAAGGTTAGTATTAATTATAAAAAAATGCTATTAAATAATATTATGCTTAATATATTTTGCTTATTATTAGGTGAGAAAGAGAACTATTATGGGATGTTTATGCCATCTCTAACAACACTAAAAGTCAAGACTGATGCATTAAAAAATAATCAGCTTGGATTTTTGGAAAACGTTTTGATAACTATCCAAAATAGTCTAGTGCGGCGTTTTAGCAAATTCTACAATTTAGATGAAGATTCCCATGATGCTGTTGTCGCAGCTATGTTTCATCCAGAGATAAAGTTGAAATGGTTTAAACCCATTTCTGCAATGTCTGGCAAAAGTATTAAAAACATGCAGTTTTTATCAGCATAATTTAATATAATAATAATAGTTTGGCACTACAGTCCTGAATCTATGCCTATTGGAACAGTTTCGTCCAAAAAAGTTCCAATGACGCACCTGGATGTGAATCTATGCCTATTGGAACAGTTTCATCCAAAAAAGTTCCAATGACGCACCTGGATATGAATCTATGCCCATTGGAACAGTTTCGTCCAAAAAAGTTCCAATGACGCACCTGGATGTGAATCTATGCCCATTGGAACAGTTTCGTCCAAAAAAGTTCCAATGACGCACATGGATGTGAATCTACGCCCATTGGAACAGTTTCGTCCAAAAAAGTTCCAATGACGCACTTGGATGTGAATCTATGCCCATTGGAACAGTTTCGTCCAAAAAAGTTCCAATGACTTACCTGGATGTGAATCTATGCCTATTGGAACAGTTTGGTCCAAAAAAGTTCCAATGACGCACCTGGATGTTAATCTATGCCCATTGGAACAGTTTCGTCCAAAAAAGTTCCAATGACGCACCTGGATGTGAATCTATGCCCATTGTAACAGTTTCGTCCAAAAAAGTTCCAATGACGCACCTGGATGTGAATCTATGCCCATTGGAACAGTTTCATCCAAAAAAGTTCCAATGACGCACCTGGATGTGAATCTATGCCCATTGGAACAGTTTCGTCCAAAAAAGTTCCAATGACGCACATGGATGTGAATCTATGCCCATTGGAACAGTTTCGTCCAAAAAAGTTCCAATGACTTACCTGGATGTGAATCTATGCCTATTGGAACAGTTTGGTCCAAAAAAGTTCCAATGACGCACCTGGATGTGAATCTATGCCCATTGGAACAGTTTCGTCCAAAAAAGTTCCAATGACGCACCTGGATGTGAATCTATGCCCATTGGAACAGTTTCATCCAAAAAAGTTCCAATGACGCACCTGGATGTGAATCTATGCCCATTGGAACAGTTTCGTCCAAAAAAGTTCCAATGACGCACATGGATGTGAATCTATGCCCATTGGAACAGTTTCGTCCAAAAAAGTTCCAATGACTTACCTGGATGTGAATCTATGCCTATTGGAACAGTTTGGTCCAAAAAAGTTCCAATGACGCACCTGGATGTGAATCTATGCCTATTGGAACAGTTTCGTCCAAGAAAGTTCCAATGACGCATCTGGATGTGAATCTATGCCCATTGGAACAGTTTCGTCCAAAAAAGTTCCAATGACGCACATGGATGTGAATCTACGCCCATTGGAACAGTTTCGTCCAAAAAAGTTCCAATGACGCACATGGATGTGAATCTATGCCCATTGGAACAGTTTCGTCCAAAAAAGTTCCAATGACTTACCTGGATGTGAATCTATGCCTATTGGAACAGTTTGGTCCAAAAAAGTTCCAATGACGCACCTGGATGTGAATCTATGCCCATTGGAACAGTTTCGTCCAAAAAAGTTCCAATGACGCACCTGGATGTGAATCTATGCCCATTGGAACAGTTTCGTCCAAAAAAGTTCCAATGACGCACCTGGATGTGAATCTAATTGATAATATCTTGGTAATGGATTACTTTTCATGTAATTAAATTAAAAAAAATGTAATTATTACTTTTAATTTCTATTAAATATTTCAAATTACATTTTTCAAAATGTAATTATAATTGAAAAAATTCAATTACAATTACAAGCAATTGTAATTGAAAAAAAATTCAATTACAATTACAAGTAATTGCAATTGACAAAAGTTTAATTACAATTACATATAATTGTAATTGCTACATGAGCAATTAATTACAAAATGTAATTGATAATGCCCAACTCTGATGTGTATAGATAAACTTTTTCAAATTATTTTGCTTATACGTGTTTTGCATGTTTATTGAGTGTGAGTGTGTGTTTGTTGGTATTTTAAAATGAATATATTGATTTTATATTTGGGTTAGAAAGGTGTAAATAATTACATGAGTGACTTTTGTATGCCCTACTGTTGGACCAGATTTCTCCTCTTGCTCTTCTGTGTGTTGGGTCGGGTTTGCCTTGTTCATCTTCAATGTTTCGTTGTATGTAGTGTGTTGGATCTGTTGGGCTTCGATGGTTCTTGAGGAATTTACTAATGGTGTTATCTCCAGTAGACGTCGTCATGTTGATACGCTGGACTCTTAGTCGGTCAAGAGAGTTTTGGTCACGTTGACTTGGTTGACGATTCGTTCGAGATGAGTGTTCTTTTCTGCGATCTTGTCAAACATTTTCAAATCATCTTGGTGCTCATGTCTTTTTATGTAGCCTATAGATTTCTGAATTGTTGGTATCAGAAAACCGCTGGGCATCTGCTTCACTACTTTTTTGTGGAACATCTTGGTGCTCATGTCATTTTATTTAGAATATTATAGATTTCTAAATTATTGATATCAGAAAATCGTTACTGCATCGCTTCTTCTCTATGTGCGATGGAAGACATAATAATTTGACTTTTTATATACATTTTCAAGATCAATGTTGAATATTGTTTTCTGCAACTTGTTTCTGGCAGTTGTAGTTTTATAATTAAAATACAATCACTGCAATCTACTTGTGCTTGGTATAACAACAAGTTTGCTCCTAGTGCATCCTTCTACGTCTTCAAATATGCTGCCACTCTGCTTCATTTCTTCGTTTTTCTTTTCCTTATTTGAATCTGCTGGACCTCTGCTTCACTTCTTCTTCTTCTTGTTGGTAACGCCCAGAGCTCCTTCCACATGTCCCCATTAAAGTCCCAAGACCACAACGATTATCTATGCGTCTTCTGAGTATACAACGCTGTTGGTCATTCTAAATAACATTTTTTTGTGCACTCGGATATTTTAAATTTACATAAAGATTTTACAAACAAGTAATTTAATTTTGTTTTTAAACTCTTCCAAATGTGTGTTGTGGTACTAACTAATATAAACTTAATATAATTTTCGAAATTTATATAATGGTTTATGTACATTCGTCACAAGAAAAGGATTGATCTTAAGATATTTAAATTACTTGAATTAAAGTATGGTATATTATTTGAACTATTACTATTTAGTGTGGTATTAGTTTATCTAAACTTAGTGTCATTTAATGTATAGTTGTTTATGTATGCAATAATATTGAAATTAAATGTTGTTTGTAAGTGTTTAACTTATTTGAAACACAGTTATTTAGTGTAGCACTAGCTTTAGTGTAATTTTAGTGTATTATATCCTTAGAACAATGGCTATGCGGAGGGACTCAATGCGGCGGACTCAATCCCAATTCAATGCGCAAAATTAAAAAAACAATTATTTCATATATTTTTTATTTTTTTATTTCATAATTTTTTTTTTTTATATATATATATATATATATATATATATATATATATATATATATATATATATGTATATATATATATATATATATATATATATATATATATATATATATATATATATATATATATATATATATATATATATTAAATTTAGTTTTTTAAAAATTTATTTAATTTCGAAAACAAATTTGTATATCTCTTTTTTTTTAAATAAAATGTTAGATAAAAATTAAAATATATTTTTTTTTAATTCTAATACCCCTTATTTTTATTTTTTTTTTTTTCAATTAATAGTTAATACCATTATTTATATTTTTTTCTCTTCTTTTTTTTTCTATATATATATTTTTTTTTTTTCTTCTCTTTAATAAACAGGTGGTATACCTTTTTTTTAATTTTAGTTCTCCTTTTTTCACTATTTTTTTTTTTGCATATATATATTTTTTTATCTCTTTTTTTTCTCTTTAAAAATTGAATAGTTTATATTATTTTTTTTTTCTTCTCTTTAATAAAAATTTGTATATCCCCTTTTTTTAATTTAATTCCCCATTTTTTTTTTCATGTTTATTATTATTTTTTTTTTGTTTTCTTTTTTTTATCTCTTCTTATTATATTTTTTTTTCTCTTTTTTTTTCTTTGAAATTTAAAAATTCCTTTTAAAAAAAAAAATAATATTTAATACCTATATATATTTTATTCATTTTATTTATTTTACTAATATGTTTCCTCTTTTATTTTTTCCTCTTTTATTTTATTTCAACTACACTAAATAATTTAATGTATAAATCACTTTTTTTGTATTTTTAAATTCTTTGCTTTTATTTATTACCTGTTTTTTTACATTTAATTTATTCTACTAATATATTTTTTTTTTGTTCCTTTTTTTAATTTTAACTGTACTAAATATAACTGATATTTTTCTTCTTCTTCTTTAAGAAATTTAAATTATTATAAGTAAGTTCTTCAAATTCATTTAAAATTTATTTGTTCTATTCAAACTTATTCAAATTGAATTATATTAATATACAAAAGTACCTATAATTTCTCTGCATGTAAATAAATATAATTAGAGTAGCGATTTATTTTCTAAACATGTTTGGTTTTTTATTATATTATTCTTGTGTACTTATAAAAGTCACATTATATGAAACTTCCTACTGGCATGACGGTAAAATTGAATTATATTTATTTGCATTGTTATTGGTATCCAAAAAAACTGCAGGATCTGCATTTATATGTCAGCTATTAACGCTTGCTTAGTGTATGATATACATACGTTCGTACAAATTGCATATGTGATTCAGCATGAAACACTTGGGGGAATGACCCTATTCAAGGTTTGATAGCTTGCGCTATTAATATAGGTAAGTAATGCAATTGTTGGTTTTGCATTATTGGTTGCATTTTATTTCTTTTCTCAATTGATGATTAACTAATTATAAGTTCTTTTCGTAAAATAGTTCAAAATATATATATATATTTTTTATTACTAAATTATTGTTTTTAATATGTCCTATCTTTTTTTTTATTACTATAATTTTTCCTTTGTTTTTTAAGTACTGTTTTCCTGAACTATTTATATTTATTTTTTCCTTAGCTTAATTTATTTCTTTTCTCAATTGATGATTAACTAATTTTAAAATTATAAGTTCTTTTCGTAAAATAGTTAAATATATATATTTTTTTATTACTAAATTATTGTTTTTAATATGTCCTATCTTCTTTTTTTATTACTATAATTTTTCCTTTGTTCTTTACTTACTGTTTTCCTAAACTATTTATATTTATTTTTTCCTCTAAATGACGAGTTATAATTTTTAGTTTTAACTGCATACAGTATTTGTGATATGCCTTTAACAAATTATTGTGAATTTTCTTATCTTTGTTTTTGATCAATATCGTCGTGGTCACTGGCCCACTTCCCTCTACGACCACGTAGGGTCCCTTCCGAATTGGAGAGAATTTATTCTTCCTAGTTTTGAGGTTCTTGTCGTATTGTTTTTTCGACACCTCCTTGGCCCTACATTGATTTTGCCTGACGATCTCGTGTGATCTCTGTACTTGGTACTTTAGTACCTTATTGTAGTCTTCTGCGTTATATAAAGGTGAACATTTACGCTTTAAATTCGTAGGCATGTCGAAGTCAAACCCGTACAATGTACGGAATGGTGTTTGACCCATCGACGTATGCACCGTGTTATTATGAACATGCATTGCAGAATTTAACCATTGGTCCCAGTTTGACCCATCCTCTTTAGCAAAACTACGTAAATATTCTGCTAGTGGACGATGACTTCGTTCCAATGATCTATTAGCCTGTGGATGGTAGGGTGTTATATGTAATTTTTTAATTCCTAACAATTTACATGTATCCGAAAATAGTTTGGAAACGAAGTTCAATCCATTGTCTGTTACCAATACTTTGGGTATATTGTGGCGTGTAACTATTTCGTTGAAGAATGCTTTTGCTACGGTGTTGGCTTCCGCATCGGGTATAGCCACACAGCACATAAATTTAGAAAAATCGTCCTGAAACGTTAAGATGTATTTATTCCCTGAAATGGTTTCAGGCGGAATACCCACCAGGTCCATGTACACTTTGTCAAAGGGTCTGACTGGCGTATCAGTTAGAACCATTGGCATCTTCGTCAGCCTCGAACTCTTGTTTACCTGGCATTTTGAACAATTTTTCACTAATCCTTTATTTGCATACCCTTCCATCGGTACTGTTGCCGAATTCTTAAAAATGCGGTGAATCGTGAAAATCCTTAATTTCCGTATCTATGTCCCGGGGTTCAGTTAGAAATATTATATTGTCATTTTCCTTTGTTATCAAATCGTCAGGATCGCATTCTGACTGTTTCTTATCGTCTTCCTTGTCTCTTTTCATGGTTTTTGAACGTGTTTGTACTACAACTACCTTTTCAGTATTATTCGGTATGCGGCTAAGTGCATCAGCGTTTAAATTACTTGTTCCCGGTTTGTAATGAATTTCGAAATCATATTTCGATTATTTGTGTCGGAAACGCGCAAGACGTGATGTCTGATCTTTTAAGTTTGCTATACTCTTTAGGGGCTGATGATCTGTATAAATTTTAAATGGTCTTCCCAAAAGATATGCCCTAAAATTTTTTGTTGCCCATACAATTGCCAAAAATTCTTTCTCTACAGTAGAGTAGCGTGTTTCCGCATCGTTGAAAGACCTACTGGCAAACGCGATCTGACGGTCGCTTCCAACTTCACCTTGCGAAAGAACCGCGCCAATTGCTTCGTTACTGGCGTCTGTCGTGAGCAAAAAGGGTTCGTTAAAATCCGCATACGCTAGTATGGGTGGTGACATAATTGCCTCTTTAAGTTTTAAAAACGAATTCTGACAATTGACGTTCCATATGAACTTAGCGTCCTTTTTAATCAAACAGTTTATTGGTAATGACAGTTTCGCCATACCTCCTATAAATTTTCTGTAATAATTAATTAAGCCTAAAAATGCTTGAACTTCCTTCCTATTTTTCGGAACTGGAATATTCTTTACACACTGGTAGGGCACCTAACTCAGAACACTTGTGTCCTAAATATATAACCTCGCGCCGCGAAAACTGACATTTTTCTGTATTTAATTTCAAAGTATGTTCTCTCAGCTTTTGCAACCTTGCATAGCCTATGCTCGTGTTCTGCTAAATTATTTCCATAAACCACTATGTCATCTTAATAAACGAAACAGTCAATACCCTGTACCCTGTGAAACCAAATAGCTTTGTCTATTTTGTGTTTGGAGTTGCCTGTGTTTTTTTTTTTGTTGAATTCGATTTTCCGGCACACAAATGAATTAAGAATAACAAATTTCAGGCAAATTTCTGGGATTTTTTTTAAAAACATGTGAATATTTTTGTAGCCGGAATTTTTAATTTTTGGAAACCCCAGATTTTAGTTAATGACATTTAAACATGTCTTGTTCTTTAGAGATTTCCTATAAAATAATTGATTTCTGTCTGTTTTTGTGCTTTTTTTAAAACCGTTTTAAAACCGGTATAAAAACGAAACCGTTCATATCGGTTTTGGATATCGGTTTATTTATGATTTTCGTATACCGGTTTCGATATGGTTTCGGTTTTCAAAATTAATCGGTTTTAAACGGATATCGGTTTCGGTTACGGTTTCAATCTTTGCTTTTAAGTCGCGCTTATACCTGCTACCGCACATGACGTAGAGGCTGAGCTACCTTGCTTAAAAAATGAATATGAATACTAAATTAGAACCATTAGCCAGAGTGTAAATAATATTAGGAAAACTGGGAAGGGTGAATTGCTTCTAAACTTAATAAACCAGCCCACCAGAGTACATGGGAATTTAGACACAAAATGGAAGAAGTTCTTGGCTCAGCGGCAGAAGTCCAGGCATTGACACACGAAATATTGCTCAAATAAGAGACATCGATGAAGTCATTGATAGACAAGATGTACTCAATGCATTGATGAACCTATCTGAGGATTTTGAAACACTGCAGCTTTTCACAATAAAATCTTTGATGTACGCTTATAGAAGCATCCAAGCAACCGCCATTGGCCTAAGTGCCAGATTGACAAACCGTCTGCTGGAGACTGCCAAAATCCGCATCGGTTGGGTCTGGTGTCGAATTCGGGACAAAGTGCCTCCCAACCACAGTTTCTGGAATTCATGTTTTTAGCCAGTGTGACCAGATAGATTTAAAAAAAGCGGATTGTACGCATTCTTTAATTTCCTTTATATTAGTTCTAGGTATCGAAATTTGTGACATTAGAAAATCACAATGAAGAGATAATTCCCTATCAACTTCAATTAATGAATTTTCTTTCAAAGGTACTCTTGCTATAAAGAAGTATTTACCTGGCTTATAGGCAATAGTTAAATCATAACTCTGAAGGCGATCTTAAATCGCTGTAATCTGGCTGGTATTTTATAAAGGGTTTTATTAAATAACGACACTAAAGGTTTATGATCTGTTTCTATTAAAACATTTAACCCGTATACGTACTGGTGAAAACGCGTGCATCGTAAAGTATCGCGAACAGTTCTTTTTCTATCTTCGCATAATTGATTTGTGTTAAAGAGGCTGATGCATATGCGATTGGATTCCTTTCATGTAAAATTGTGGCGCCTACTGCAAACTTTGAAGCATCCACAGACAAAACTAATTTTTTGTTTAGATCAAAATATGTCAGAACCGGTGTCTTAGTTAACTCTGATTTTAAATTTTAAAATTCTTCAATATGATTTGATTAGAACTTGGTAACTCTAAAATTGATTTTATTTTTTCAGTGTCTGGTTTAACACCATATTTGTTAAAAATGTGACCAATGAACTTTATTTCTTCAAGACAAATTTTAGATTAGACAAAAAATATACAAGGAAACTGGTATTATAGAAGTAGTTTTGAGGAACACTCACAGTTTTTTTTAACGAGGAGTTGACGCATCAAAAGCCTGTATGTCAGTGCGAGACTTTAACACGCTAAAACTCTCCTCTCGTCCACGCGGAACCTCCCGGAACCACCGTCAAGTAATACGTCGGAAAGGCCGTCAGAGCATTATCCCTCAATCGTCAGTTGGTTGCAAGTCAAGTTATCCCTACGTCCTTGTTGCAGCTAAGACGCTGTTAATTGCACCTGCATTTTCGGGGCGTGTGCACTCTATGGATCGTGTACGCTCGAGTCGGCGAAGTGTTGTCATGATCGTTGCTGCTGCTGTCTGCATCGCTTGCCACTTGTGTATTGTGGCACTCAAGTGGACTACGGCGTTTGCCAGACTAAGTGACTCTCCGAAAGCCTCGCATATATTGGCTCGCTCAGCGTCAAAGCGTGTGCCTTATAGTAGGATATGCCGGGCATCTTCTATCTCGCCGGGACAGGACGGGTCGTCCTCATACTTGAAGCGGTGCTTAAAGCAACCATGTCCTCTGAGTATCTGCGTTCAGTGGAAGTCAAGCTCCCAATGCTTGCGGCTTATCCAGCTATTTCTGTCTGGGATTAAGTCAAATGTCCACAAGCCTTTAGCCGTCGCTGCCCAGCGTTTTTACCACTGTTGTAAAGTTAGAGTTGTAAAGTTAGAGTTGATTTATGTTACATTTATTTATTTTACAATTTAATTAATCAAAAGACACTTTATTTTATTTTCAGAGTTGAAAAGACACTTTTATTAAATTTACTATTGAAAAGACACTTTTACTATTTTAGTACCTCCACTTGAGGTTGGTTAAATTACAATCTTTTAAATTGTAACGAAAGGTATTAACAAAACCTTAGTTGCAAGCTTTTCTTAAATTCTATTCTAACACTATGTTCTAGTGAGTTTTCACTTTCACTCAACGTTGGTGTACGTGACTTTTGAAGAAAGACCCACTTGCAGTTTTTGGCTGACACCAATTGCGAAATATCAGAATTGTTGGCAATCGCTGCTTTACTTATTTTAAGTTAGATCCAAAATTATGCAATGGAAAATTGTATTGCAAGCCTCTTGAAAGAGGTGTGGTCTAAGTAAAGCTTTAGCGCTTTGCCGAATTATCGCAAGCCTTTGTTAACTGTGGAAGGTAACTTGAAAGATGTGTGTTCTACGCAAAGCTTAGCGCTTTGCCAAATTATTATCATTGTTGCCAACGTGAAGCGTTGGTACAATGCTATGAACATGTTGCTGTACAACATGAGTACAACATGATATAAAAACATTATGCGCTCAACATATGTACAGCAACATCCAAAACTGAAAAGAAAAATGTTTGCGCTAATTCACAACATTCCTTCCCCCTAAAGGAAAAAAATTATTATTAGTATTAGGATTAATGATAATTTTTTACAAAATGTCTTAAATATATAAAAAGATGTTTTCTTAGAGTTAATATTAAGATTAATAATTATAATATGTTTATTTTAATATGGTGATAATAAATATAATATGTTATTTTATCTTATGTCATCTATAAAAATATGTTTGAATAATAATAATAATATATATATTTTTTGTTTAGATAAATTTCTTCTTTTTTATATATATATATTTTTTCTTCTTTTTTTTATATATTGTTATTATTCGTTTTTTTTTATTATTTTTTGTTTGTATATATATATTTTATTTTTGTGTTTTGTATATATATTTTAGCGTCAATGCTTTTATGGGAGACGGACGTGTCGTGTCTTCCCCTTCTCTTTAAACGTGTTCCGTCCGTCGTTTTATTTGTTTAATTGTCAAAATGTCAAATGTTCCTCCAAATAATATCATCAAACAAATAACAAATTAAATAACATAAACTACAATGGTCGCGGAGAAATTTAACAATAGATAATTAAATTACACAAAACAAATAACTAAAACCAAAATAGCAATAACACAACAACAACAATAATAGAGCAGAACCGGTTTGCGCAGCCTGTGGACTTGCTGCACTCTGCACTCGCCGTTTTTTTATTTGCAATTGCCAGCGCAAAGGGCCTTTCTATGCTCTCTGCTGCAATTGCACAGGTTTGTTGATAGTAGTTCGTCCCTTTCCCATCCTACTCCCCGCTAACAGCGTGCATAGTTGTGACTGCAAGAGTGCGTGACGAAAACAGTGGCCAAGGCATAACTCTGACCACTGTTTAGCTTACGCTCTCATCTGTTCGTCTCAACTGTGCCCGCTATTAGTATGTTTGTATGTTTTAAATTCACCCAGTAGCGAAAATGTCGCAAAACTTCCGTATAGATTTTTGCAACGTTCGTGGGCTGAGGTCGAATTTTTTCTCCGTGTATGCACATGTGTCCGTCTATAGGCCTCATATAATGGCATTAGGTGAGACCCATGTTGGCGAGGGTGCAGATCCACTGGATTTTCAAATACCGGGGTACCACCTACTGCCATTGTTCTCTGCCTATAGGGGTTTCGCCCTTTTTATTCGAAGTGACGTTGCGTACCAGCACCAACAGCAACATAGTGTTTCTGATAATGAATTTAATTCTATGTGGATTAAATTCAAAATCCTGCAACACATCATGCACTTGTGTTTTATTTATTGGAGTCCGAATCTTGATAGGGTTTCTACCTGTAACAAGTTAGATGCACTATCAGATTCGATCTCAAATATTTTGGAACAGTTTCCAGACAGTGAAATTGTTGTTGCTGGTGACTTTAATGTGCACAACGCCACTTGGTTGAGCCACTCGGGTCTATCAACACAGGAGGGTTGTTATGTTGAGCTGTTTGCCGACTGCAACCAACTCACGCAACTGGTGAAGGAGCCGACGTACCTCCAACGCGTCGGCGGGCAGTGCCAAAAAGTCCTAGACCTTTTTCTGACTTCACATCATGAAAAATATGATGTAAAAGTCCTTGCTCCTCTTGGTAATTCCGACCACTGTATTGTTTCCGCTGCATTTTCGTATTCTAGTTTACGCGTCTCTTCGATTAAAGCCCCGAAGAGAACTGTATGGCTTTACGAAAAAGCAAATTGGGTTGCGTTAAATGATTTTTTTCGCAACTTTAATTGGAAATTGTGTTTCGCAGATAGGGACATTAATGCCGCGGCCTTAATGGTACAAAATATTATTTTATTGGGTATGCGGTCCTTCATACCTTCCAAAAAGATTAGCATTAAACCCAAGGACCACTCTTGGTTTAATGAGACTTGCAGGATTGCAGTCAGGTCGAAAGAGGAAGCCTTTCAGAATTGGCGTTCTAATAAGAATGCTGATACTGAAAGTATTTGGAGTTCCTGGATCGAATCCAACAACGTGCAATATATTTAATAGGGGATGAAAATATTTCATGTTTATTGAGTGTGTGTGTGTTTGTTGGTATTTTAAAATGAATATATTGATTTTATATTTGGGTTAGAAAGGTGTAAATAATTACATGAGTGACTTTTGTATGCCCTACTGTTGGACCAGATTTCTGCTCTTGCTCTTCTGTGTGTTGGGTCGGGTTTGCCTTGTTCATCTTCAATGTTTCGTTGTATGTAGTGTGTTGGATCTGTTGGGCTTCGATGGTTCTTGAGGAATTTACTAATGGTGTTATCTCCAGTAGACGTCGTCATGTTGATACGCTGGACTCTTAGTCGGTCAAGAGAGTTTTGGTCACGTTGACTTGGTTGACGATTCGTTCGAGATGAGTGCTCTTTTCTGCGATCTTGTCAAACATTTTGAAAACATCTTGGTGCTCATGTCTTTTTATGTAGCCTATAGATTTCTGAATTGTTGATATCAGAAAACCGCGGGGCATCTGCTTCACTACTTTTTTGTGGAACATCTTGGTGCTCATTTTATTTAGAATATTATAGATTTCTGAATTATTGATATCAGAAAATCGTTACTGCACCGCTTCTTCTCTATGTGCGATGGAAGACATAATAATTTGACTTTTTATATACATTTTCAAGATCAATGTTTAATATTGTTTTCTGCAACTTGTTTCTGGCAGTTGTAGTTTTATGATTAAAATACAATCACTGCAATCTACTTGTGCTTGGTATAACAACAAGTTTGCTCCTAGTGCATCCTTCTACGTCTTCAAATATGCTGCCACTTTGCTTCATTTCTTCGTTTTTCTTTTCCTTATTTGAATCTGCTGGACCTCTGCTTCACTTCTTCTTCTTCTTGTTGGTAACGCCCAGAGCTCCTTCCACATGTCCCCATTAAAGTCCCAAGACCACAACGATTATCTATGCGTCTTCTGAGTATACAACGCTGTTGGTCATTCTAAATAACATTTTTTTGTGCACTCGGATATTTTAAATTTACATAAAGATTTTACAAACAAGTAATTTAATTTTGTTTTTAAACTCTTCCAAATGTGTGTTGTGGTACTAACTAATATAAACTTAATATAATTTTCGAAATTTATATAATGGTTTATGTACATTCGTCACAAGAAAAGGATTGATCTTAAGATATTTAAATTACTTGAATTAAAGTATGGTATATTATTTGAACTATTACTATTTAGTGTGGTATTAGTTTATCTAAACTTAGTGTCATTTAATGTATAGTTGTTTATGTATGCAATAATATTGAAATTAAATGTTGTTTGTAAGTGTTTAACTTATTTGAAACACAGTTATTTAGTGTAGCACTAGCTTTAGTGTAATTTTAGTGTATTATATCCTTAGAACAATGGCTATGCGGAGGGACTCAATGCGGCGGACTCAATCCCAATTCAATGCGCAAAATTAAAAAAACAATTATTTCATATATTTTTTATTTTTTTATTTCATAATTTTTTTTTTTTATATATATATATATATATATATATATATATATGTATATATATATATATATATATATATATATATATATATATATATATATATATATATATATATTAAATTTAGTTTTTTAAAAATTTATTTAATTTCGAAAACAAATTTGTATATCTCTTTTTTTTTAAATAAAATGTTAGATAAAAACGAGTTGGGAAAGTTAGGTCACATGGGTAAGTACGGTCACATGGGGCGGATTTTTATAGTCGGTCGGGCCCGACTATGGAATACCCTACACCTTTGGTAGAGATATTAATGAGGAATATTTAATTGTATACCTTTATTTTAAATTTTTAATTATGCTGAACCTCCCCACCCTCAGAATATTATTCATATATCAGAAATTTACGTCTTATATCCCCATAAATTAAAAAATTTATATAAAGTATAAAAAACTAAAAAATAAATTGAAAAATATAATTGGGCGGACCACGCCTATATTTAAAATTTTGAAAGGCTAATATTTCATAGATTTGATTTTAATAATTTACGGATCAAATTTCCACTATGAAAACCCGGGAAATAATGAAAAAAAAAAGTGGGCGGATCACGCCCATTTTTGGACCACATATTTTTAGGTGAATTCTAACAATACCTTTTAAATTTTATAACTATACCTTGAATACTTTTCGAGTTATTAGTTCCGAAAGAGTTATATAAAAGTGACTTGTATGGGAGGTGGGCGTGTCCGTTGACCGATTTGGCTCATTTTCAAACTCAGTTCCTACTTTTGGCTAAAATATATTGGGATGAAATTTCATCGCATTCTGATCAGTATTTCTCAAGTTATTCTGTATTCGGACAGCAAGACAGCAAGACAGCAAGACGGACAGACAGACAGACAGACAGACGGACATGGCTAAACGGACTCGGGTAGTGATGCTGATCAAGAATATATATACTTTTCCATACCGGACACGCCTCCTAAGGGGCGTTACAATATATGCACAAAGTTAATATACCCTGTACCTTATAGGTGTAGGGTATAATTAAAATATATTTTTTTTTAATTCTAATACCCCTTATTTTTATTTTTTTTTTTTTCAATTAATAGTTAATACCATTATTTATATTTTTTTCTCTTCTTTTTTTTTCTATATATATATTTTTTTTTTTCTTCTCTTTAATAAACAGGTGGTATACCTTTTTTTTAATTTTAGTTCTCCTTTTTTCACTATTTTTTTTTTTGCATATATATATTTTTTTATCTCTTTTTTTTCTCTTTAAAAATTGAATAGTTTATATTATTTTTTTTTTCTTCTCTTTAATAAAAATTTGTATATCCCCTTTTTTTAATTTAATTCCCCATTTTTTTTTTCATGTTTATTATTATTTTTTTTTTGTTTTCTTTTTTTTATCTCTTCTTATTATATTTTTTTTTCTCTTTTTTTTTCTTTGAAATTTAAAAATTCCTTTTAAAAAAAAAAATAATATTTAATACCTATATATATTTTATTCATTTTATTTATTTTACTAATATGTTTCCTCTTTTATTTTTTCCTCTTTTATTTTATTTCAACTACACTAAATAATTTAATGTATAAATCACTTTTTTTGTATTTTTAAATTCTTTGCTTTTATTTATTACCTGTTTTTTTACATTTAATTTATTCTACTAATATATTTTTTTTTTGTTCCTTTTTTTAATTTTAACTGTACTAAATATAACTGATATTTTTCTTCTTCTTCTTTAAGAAATTTAAATTATTATAAGTAAGTTCTTCAAATTCATTTAAAATTTATTTGTTCTATTCAAACTTATTCAAATTGAATTATATTAATATACAAAAGTACCTATAATTTCTCTGCATGTAAATAAATATAATTAGAGTAACGATTTATTTTCTAAACATGTTTGATATTTTATTATATTATTCTTGTATACTTATAAAAGTCACATTATATGAAACTTCCTACTGGCATGACGGTAAAATTGAATTATATTTATTTGCATTGTTATTGGTATCCAAAAAAACTGCAGGATCTGCATTTATATGTCAGCTATTAACGCCTGCTTAGTGTATGATATACATACGTTCGTACAAATTGCATATGTGCTTCAGCATGAAACACTTGGGGGAATGACCCTATTCAAGGTTTGATAGCTTGCGCTATTAATATAGGTAAGTAATGCAATTGTTGGTTTTGCATTATTGGTTGCATGTGCTTAATTTATTTCTTTTCTCAATTGATGATTAACTAATTTTAAAATTATAAGTTCTTTTCGTAAAATAGTTAAAAATATATATATATATATATATTTTTTATTACTAAATTATTGTTTTTAATATGTCCTATCTTTTTTTTTATTACTATAATTTTTCCCTTGTTTTTTAAGTACTGTTTTCCTGAACTATTTATATTTATTTTTTCCTTAGCTTAATTTATTTCTTTTCTCAATTGATGATTAACTAATTTTAAAATTATAAGTTCTTTTCGTAAAATAGTTAAATATATATATTTTTTTATTACTAAATTATTGTTTTTAATATGTCCTATCTTCTTTTTTTATTACTATAATTTTTCCTTCGTTTTTTACTTACTGTTTTCCTAAACTATTTATATATATTTTTTCCTCTAAATGACGAGTTATAATTTTTAGTTTTAACGGCATACACTATTTGTGATATGCCTTTAACAAATTATTGTGAATTTTCTTATCTTTGTTTTTGATCAATATCGTCGTGGTCACTGGCCCACTTCCCTCTACGACCACGTAGGGTCCCTTCCGAATTGGAGAGAATTTATTCTTCCTAGGTTTGAGGTTCTTGTCGTATTGTTTTTTCGACACCTCCTTGGCCCTACATTGATTTTGCCTGACGATCTCGTGTGATCTCTGTACTTGGTACTTTAGTACCTTATTGTAGTCTTCTGCGTTATATAAAGGTGAACATTTACGCTTTAAATTCGTAGGCATGTCGAAGTCAAACCCGTACAATGTACGGAATGGTGTTTGACCCATCGACGTATGCACCGTGTTATTATGAACATGCATTGCAGAATTTAACCATTGGTCCCAGTTTGACCCATCCTCTTTAGCAAAACTACGTAAATATTCTGCTAGTGGACGATGACTTCGTTCCAATGACCTATTAGCCTGTGGATGGTAGGGTGTTATATGTAATTTTTTAATTCCTAACAATTTACATGTATCCGAAAATAGTTTGGAAACGAAGTTCAATCCATTGTCTGTTACCAATACTTTGGGTATATTGTGGCGTGTAACTATTTCGTTGAAGAATGCTTTTGCTACGGTGTTGGCTTCCGCATCGGGTATAGCCACACAGCACATAAATTTAGAAAAATCGTCCTGAAACGTTAAGATGTATTTATTCCCTGAAATGGTTTCAGGCGGAATACCCACCAGGTCCATGTACACTTTGTCAAAGGGTCTGACTGGCGTATCAGTTAGAACCATTGGCATCTTCGTCAGCCTCGAACTCTTGTTTACCTGGCATTTTGAACAATTTTTCACTAATCCTTTATTTGCATACCCTTCCATCGGTACTGTTGCCGAATTCTTAAAAATGCGGTGAATCGTGAAAATCCTTAATTTCCGTATCTATGTCCCGGGGTTCAGTTAGAAATATTATATTGTCATTTTCCTTTGTTATCAAATCGTCAGGATCGCATTCTGACTGTTTCTTATCGTCTTCCTTGTCTCTTTTCATGGTTTTTGAACGTGTTTGTACTACAACTACCTTTTCAGTATTATTCGGTATGCGGCTAAGTGCATCAGCGTTTAAATTACTTTTTCCCGGTTTGTAATGAATTTCGAAATCATATTTCGATAATTTGTGTCGGAAACGCGCAAGACGTGATGTCTGATCTTTTAAGTTTGCTATACTCTTTAGGGGCTAATGATCTGTATAAATTTTAAATGGTCTTCCCAAAAGATATGCCCTAAAATTTGTTGTTGCCCATACAATTGCCAAAAATTATATTACACACTCTACTTTGGCTGGATCTGGTAGGGCACCTAACTCAGAACACTTGTGCCCTAATTATATATCCTCACGCCGCAAAAACTGACATTTTTCTGTATTTAATTTCAAATTATGTTCTCTCAGCTTTTGCAAAACCTTGCATAGCCTATGCTCGTGTTCTGCTAAATTATTTCCATAAACCACTATGTCATCTAAATAAACGAAACAGTCAATACCCTGTAAACCTGTTTGTATGTGGTTCATTATCCTTTGAAAGGTGACAGCTGCCCCCGTTAGACCGAATGGCATTCTGTTAAATTCGTAATGACCAAGTCCTGTACTGAAAGCAGTTTTTTCTTTGTCACTATCTTCAACTAGAACCTGATGGTAACCACTTGCTAAATCTAGTGTTGAAAAATACCGACTATGACCTAACTGGTCTTAAATCTCATCTATTCGTGGTATCGGAAACACCTGTTTGATGGTGACGTCATTTAATTTTCGGAAATCTATAACTAGTCTCCATTTCTTATTGCCATCTTTATCGCCCGTTTTAGGTACCAATAATAATGGGGAATTCCAAGGCGACATGCTTGGTGAAATAATTCCATCGTCTAACATCTATGATACTTGTCTATTAATCTCATTTCTATGCATATTTATACTGTTTCTGATTTATTGGTGGCTGATTCCATTGTGTGGGTTGTTCATGTTTTAATATCGGAGTGAATGTTAATTCATCCCCTTCCAAATGAAAAACGTCATGATATGACAAGCAAAAATTTTGCAAAGATGCAACTTCTTCTTTATTTAATGATTCATTGATCTTTACATTCCCTAATAATCTATCAATTCTATTTTTGTATTAACCGAGTTTTTTGTATTTATTGTAGAACTCGCCTTTGTTGCTTCTTTATATTTGTTAAAATTTGAAATTTGTGGCTTGAAATTGCAATCAATGGTCACCTCCTTATCGGTGGCATTTAAAATTGATGCATATACTCTATTTCTTCTAACGTTTGTAAAACTCTCTCCCAAATATACTCCTGGCTGAATTTCCTGTTTGTGCAACAAAACTATAGGAATGTTTGTTCTTAACGGCAGTGTTGTATCAGTGGCTGTTCTGGGATGTACCTTGATTTGTTGATTAAAATTAATATTTTCTATGTCTTGCAATGATTTTAATGGAAATTTAACAAGATGATTTTTGTCTTCATCAAAAAATGTAATTTTTTTATTTAACGCATTTACTATAGATCTGTTCCAGAGACTATTCCATTCCATCTGCTGGTACCCCTTGTTCAAGTGACACAACGTGTAGCGTTAAACTCAGGTTTTCTATGTTTGTGTGCTGAATCTTAGTGGAGCCTAAGGATCTAACGCATCCACCAAAAGCACCACTCAGATCTTTCCGAATATTTTTATTAAAATTCGGCAAATGTGCCATCCTATTTTCTTTAATCAGGCTGGTCTCAATCCACTAACAGAGTAAGTTTTCCATTTTTTTCCGCCTCGCAAGGTACTTCAATGAATACGTCACTCGTATCGGATATCTTGAAACACTCTCCATGCCGGTTAAATGTTTTACGATGCATGCCTAATTGTGAAGCTAATTTCATTTTCCTCGACATAAATTTACTCTTAAAATTATTAGCAATTGAAGCCAATTTAATTTTACAAATCGTGCATTTATTATTCACTTCTGATGATAAAACGCACATAGCGCTAATAATAAAAAGAAATATTGAAATTAATTCATTGAAAATTATACTTGCCCCTGTACGGAATGTATTCACAGTCTTGCCAGACGTTTGATCTACAATTCCCAAATTTTCAGGGCCCTTAATTACAACTTTCTTTTCATTCGATTTACTTTTGGTTTTATTATTCTTGATTTTGATATTTTTAACTTCCGATTTTATTGGTTTTACTTTCTTTACTTCATTTGATTTCTTTATAATTTGTTTATTTTTAATTTCCTGAATTCCTATATTTTGTTCATTTTTCGCGTCAAGTTGTGTTTTATTATTTAGTTCATTATATGTTTTTGTTGGAAGATTTATATCTTCATTAATATGTATTTTCACTTTTTGTTCTGCATTTTTTTGATTACTTAAACTCTCTATTTCGTTTTTTTGTAGTGTTATACTACAAACTTCTACAACTTCCGGCCTAACTATATTACCTGTAGCTGATTCGCTATTTTCTTCCGGATGACAATTAGTTATTTTATGCCCTTTTCCATTATACCATGAGCATTTCATATTACTTGTATTATTTTTCATTTGATTATTATTATCACCTTGTTGTGTATAATTTGCAGGTGTATTCATATTTTTCATTTTATTATTTCCACAATTCCAATTAGATTTGTGTCCATAAGTTTGACACTCTTTGCAGAAAGGCATATTTTTCACATACCAGCAATCTTCCCTATGTCTTGATTTTTTACAAAAGGAACATATTGGAAATGTTCTCCCTATTTCGGAATTTATATCATCATTATTAATTACTTGTCCAAATTTATCTGCTAACGTTTTTCTTTGCTCATTGCTTTTTGAAAAAGTTTCTTCCTTAAAATTATAATTGTCCTGTTTCGACCATGGTTCTCGCTGCATTTAGAGCTTCAACTATCAATGCATCTAATATGTTTGACTTGCTACCAAACATTATAATTTTTATTGTTGGATCCCGAACTCCAATTTTGAATGAAGTCAGAACTGAATCTGAACACGTCATCAATACCCATGTTTTTTCTGTACTTTTTACTGACGATCTCCAATGCCATGAATTGTAATCCATATAAACGTCTGTCAAATGCCCTCAACTTTTCTCCACTATTTTGATATGTTTGTCTAATCTTTTGTAGTACTGAATCTAAGGAAACTACTTCTAAGTATGTATTTTTTAGCAAATCGTATAAATCTCCTATTTTTTCGAAATTTCTTGACCTTACTAAGTCATAAGCAACCCCATTCAATCGTAACCTAACGCATTTAATAAATACATTATTTTCTGAATCTTGAATTCCAAGCTTCGCAGCTTTACAACCTTTAATAAATCTGTAAATTTCTGTTTTTAATAATGGTGAATCCGTTCCAGAAAAGCAGGAAACCAAATAACGTACGAGTTTCAAAATATTTTCCGTACCCATTTTGATTGTCGACAGTGTAATTTACTATTTCTTAATTTGTTTCGTGGTATATTTGTCCTTTGTTTACCTTTACTTATGACATTTTTCTTATATATATATATTGTTATAATTTAAATTTTTACATTTTGAAAAATAATGAATGTTTCATATTTTTATTTTAAATATTTTATATTGTATTTTTGATTTAATAATTTATAAATTATTTTGTAAATTATAATTTCATAAATTATTATATACTGATTTTTTGATCGCATTTTAATTTCCATTTTATTTGATATACAAATTTATTATTTTTTTCACCAGCTTTCAGTGCTGCGACAAACTGATACGTTTGGAATATAAATATTTGTTTGATTTTATAGTGTTATCGTTTTATATTTAATGAAAATTATAATTTGCATACTAATAGCATGCATTATTTTATTATACACTGGAGGGTCCGGAGTTCGGATTCGCAGTGTGTATTTTCTTTTATTTATTTACATATTTTTATTATATATTATTTTAACTAATATTTCGTAGTACATTTTTTTCTTTTACTTTCCATTTTATTTAAAATTTATATTTTTATTATACACTGGAGGGTCCGTGGTTTGGAATTTCAGTGTGTATTTAATTTTATGTATTTTATTTTTCATTGACGTTTTTTAAATATTTAAATATTTATTAAATATTTTTTATTCAAAACTTTAAAAACTCACCATTTTCTATTTGGGTTTTTTACGTCCTTCGTCCTCCTTCCTTCGTTCTACGTACTCCTTCCCACTCTCGGTCCTTGAGAGGTTGGTACCGACGTACCGGCTGCGCCAAATGTTGTAAAGTTAGAGTTGTAAAGTTAGAGTTGATTTATGTTACATTTACTTATTTTACAATTTAATTAATCAAAAGACACTTTTTTATTTTTAGAGTTGAAAAGACACTTTTATTTTAGTACCTCCACTTGAGGTTGGTTAAATTACAATCTTTTAAATTGTAACGAAAGGTATTAACAATACCTCCGTTGCAAGCTTTTCTTAAATTCTATTCTCACTATGTTCTAGTGAGTTTTCACTTTCACTCAATTTTGGTGTACGTGATTTTTGAAGAAAGTCCGACTTGCAGTTTTTGGCTGACACCAATTGCGAAATATCAGAATTGTTGGCAATCGTTGCTTTGCTTATTTTAAGGTAGAAAATTGTATTGCAAGCCTCTTGAAAGATGTGTGGTCTAAGTAAAGCTTTAGCGCTTTGCCGAATTATCGCAAAATTTTGTTTACTGTGGAAGCTAACTTGAAAGAGGTGTGTTCTACGCCAAGCTTAGCGCTTTGCCAAATAATTATCATTGTTGCCAACGTGAAGCGTTGGGACAATGCTATGAAAATGTTGCTGTACAACATGAGTACATCATGATATAAAAACATGATGCGCTCCACATATGTACAGCAACATCCAAAACTGAATGAATAGCGATGAACCATAAAGAATAGAAAAATGTATGCGCTAATTCACAACACCACTCCTCGATGCTACGCTTTCGTTCTTCATCTTTACGTGCCAGTATATCAACTGGCGGCATTGTGGCAATCACCCCTATTACATCATCAGATACCGTGCGGAATGCACTGGCTACTCTTATTGCACTGAGGCGATATGTCGCCCGAATTCCTGCAGTATATGTTTGCTTCCAAGTAGCGCCTGCCCATACCGGTGCCGCGTATAGCACTGGTATGGGCTGTACTTTTGCCAGAAGCTTGAGTCTGCTCGAGCGTGGTCCACCGATGTTCGCCATTATACGAGATATCGCGCCGTTGACTCTTGAGGCTTTCTCACTTACTGCCAGAAGATGATCCTTAAAAGACATACACGTGTCGATCAGTACCCCTAGATACCGTATGTGGGGTTGAGAGATGATCTCGTGACTGTCCGATCTAATTGTGAAGACCTCACGTTTTTGCCAAGAGCTCAAGAGAACAGCTTCTGTTTTATGCGCTGCCAGTTTCAGATCTTCGCTTTGTAACCACCTCGTTACCCTGGATATCGCATCGCTGCACGTCATCTCCAGCGTGTGGATATGTTTCGCTACCACCACCAAAGCGATGTCATCCGCATAACCGACCAGAGTGGTATCCGTGGGTAAATCTTCTGAAAATACGCCATTGTACATAGTGTTCCACAAAATGGGTCCGAGTACTGATCCGTGTGGGACACCTCGTGTGACCTCGTACCGTTTTACACCGTCGTCAGAGTCATACAGTAGCACGCAATCGCTGAGATAATTAGCAATAATTCGCTGGATGTACTTCGGTACGTCAAACGAGCTTAGTGTCAGCAAAATTCGCGACCAGCTCGCTGAGTTAAAGGCATTGTTGATATCAAGCGTTACCACTGCAGTATTTCTTGTCGCCACCTTTCCACCTTACCCCGCTTGTGGCCTCGCACGCTATTTTCATCACAGTCTGGATGGTATCGATGGTGGATCTCCCATGCCGGAATCCGAATTGCTGTGTGGAAAAACCGCAAGGTCTCTCCAGCGTTTCTTGCAGTCGGTTGACGATTATACTTTCTAGTATTTTACCCAGTGAGTCAAGCATACATAGTGGTCGATATGCGGATGGTTGATCGGGCTGCTTTTTCGGCTAAAGAAGTAGCACCAATCGTTGGTGCTTCCAAGCGGCTGGAAACACGCCTGCCCTGAGACACGCAGAATACATTCTAGCGAATGAATCAGGGTCCGCTCGCATGGCCGTCTTCATCACAACATTTGGAATGCCGTCCAACCCATGCGCTTTCTTGTCAGATAATTTTCGCAGCATCTGTAACACCTATCCGGCTGTCACCTCCGGGATGTATCCCGTGTTCGTTGGCTGCTAGTATTGGCGGTTTCGCGCCACCTGTGTAGGGAATAGTGTAGGGAATAGAAAAATCTATCAAAATAAGCTCCTTTTATATGACCGTAGACCGTAAGCCCTTGGGTCAAATGACTTGTAAAGCTGATTTTCTACATTATTAATGTGTCCTAATTACGAAAAACGAAGAAAAAAGTTTTAATCCAAAATTTTGAGTTACCTCCAATGCGAGTGTTTTGACTATGTTTTTCCCAATGTGCGCCCGTTGTCAAGCCTGGCGTTTCCTACATGGGTACCCAAGCATATGTCTGTTAGTTCTAGCTGAGTCTTGGGCGAGAACTACTTAACCAGACCTACATTTGTCACTTCTGGCTAAGTCTTGGGCAAAGGTGTTTTAACCAAGCATTGATTTGTAAATTCTGGCTGAGTCTTGGGCGAGAACTACCTTACCAGGTCTTGGTCTCCCAGTTCTGGCTGAGTCTTGGGCGAAAGTTTATTAGCCAAGCATTGGTCTGCCACGGCTGGTTGAGTCTTCAGCCCGGGATATTGATCTCAAGATTGTACCTAATATATTACATGTGTTATATTATAAATGTATCTACAATAACTAATATATGCACATATATATGTACCTTAAATGAATTGTTTTTGTTTTTTCATACAATAAAAAGTAAAAAAAAAATTCGTAATTTTTTTTTTGAATTGGTTTCTTATTTTTTTTAATTTGGTAAGCAAAATTATTTTCAGTGGAAACCCTGGTTGCACCGTCGATCGTTGGTTCTCTCTCGTCACAATCCCAGATTTGATAATCACCAGATTGAGCAGAGCGTAGCCATTTGAAGTAAGTATTAAGAAAAAAAAAACACATTTAATTACATATTAACCCACCCGCTTTTTTCATACAACCGTCATGAACGAGACAACAAGATTAATCTAATATTATAAAACATCATTTGACCGTTCCCGCATGAAGACCTGTGTTTTGCTAAATTGCATATCTGAAGTTTCTTTATATGTGTTTTGACTCATATTCCCCAAACAGGACATGCGTAAAGAATAATTGATTGAAATATAACTTTTACTATTATAATTTGTTTTCATTACTTAATTTAGAATTTCTGCACAAATTTAACATTGCTTTTTTGCAATGTTAAATTTGTCGATTATATTTTTAATATGATCTCTAAATATAAATTTTGCATCAAGACAAAGACCCAAGTACTTTACATCATTCGATCATGTTATTTCTAGACCACCAGTTTTAAGATTTGTGTTGGGGTAGAAGCACAACTTTCTTCTTCTTGTAAAAAAGATAGCTTGCGTTTTTGCAGCATTTACATCTTTATATTCGTAGATACTCAGATATACATGTGCATATTTTCCGAAATATCCAAAACATAATAGAGTTCCTGGCAAAACCATAAAACATATTATTTTTCTCATCAAAAACAATAACATACTTTTATTCTGAAAAATAACATATTTATTTTCGTAAGGGAAAAATATATAATAGTTTTCGTAAGGGGTGTCGATATGTTAATTTTATTATGGCCTTGAGATTTTGAATTGTCTCGTCAACATCACTTGATTTATACAATTAATTTAAAAACTTGAATATACTAAGGATATGACAAAGATCAAAAGTGTAAAAGACATGTTGGTTCAAATTTGACTATCATGGTGTAACAGTATTTCGCCTTTTACTCAAAACAGACTTTGTTTCATATAGCACGTTTTGGAAATGAGCTTCTCAACACAATTTTTCTATTATTTTTTTTTTTATAAATTCTTGCTATTGAAACAGAATAGTTCATATATATATAATGATTTTTTCATATATATTATGAATACTGTTCCAATTAACGGCGTTCATTTCATTTATGAACAAAATTTTTTCGTCAACGTTTAAAACGTCATTCTGCGGGTTTTCTATAAATGGTCGCATGTATTATTTTGTAATAATTTACATTATTAAACGCGACAATGCATTGTCGCTATGGTACACAGAAAAAAAATTGTTCGTAAATGGAATGAACGCCGTTAATTGAGACACCGTTCATAATATATATGGAAAGAATCATTCTATTTATGAACTATTCTTCGTATATACGATTCGCACAATTTGAGCGAAATTGATATAATAAACGCGTTCATAATTGTTATGAATTGCGTTCATTAAGGAATTCATTCATATTCATTTTTTGACTCAAAGCAGCGCACCCTCAACGTGCAATTCAGCCGAGCATAAAGGCGATACTGAAAAATGAAAAACCAGTCCACAAAAAGGAGTATAGAAAATGACCTGCAATTTTTGAGCATTCTATAAATAGATATTTTTATTTAACTGACG